>JAQPZY010000485.1:0-193982 GCA_029931535.1 Margaritifera margaritifera
ACACGAACTTGTTGGCAATAAAGCAATTGTGAGCAGACCATAACACCTGTTTCCTTGTCGCAACCTCGTGTTGGTAATGTGGTATTCTTTATACCTGTTTACAACAGTTTGTACAGAATGATCCAATCAGAAACATTTTATGATACCTTGTCAGCTTCTTGAGAAAGTGCAACTGTGACTAAAACTTTACACTTTATGCCTGTTTACATGACCGTATTCACAATGATGCAATTGAGAATGAATCTTGCAAAAGACTACATCCCTCTTTAGCTCAAGGTAGTGAGAATTCTACAAAATAAATACATCATTGGATCTTATACTGTTCAAGCCATTGTATTGTCAAAACTATCATTCTATGTGTCAGAAAGGAATTTATCCTTTTCTGCACAAACGTGTTTCCAACGAAGCAATAGTGACTTTATTGAAACAACTTATACATTTTGACATCAACGTGTTGACAGTGATGCAATTCTGAATATCACCAGAATGTGTATGTCTCCTGACGCCAATTTGCTGACAGTGATGTATTGGTGAGTAGAATGCAACATTATATCTATCTTAACAACAACTTGATGACAGTATTCCAACTGGGCATGGAACATGACACATTATACCGGTTTGTATCATCTTGTTCAACACAACACCTTATCATGACGATTACATCATTTGCATACTTTTCAAGAATTTGAGGTCAAAATGTATGAAGGGCTCTGTTAGTGCGCACTAATGAGTCATTATAAACAAGTTGATGCAAATCGTAAGGAATGTTTGTCTTTTCCAAACAGGTGACTTATTTTAAGGCTGTGGATGTGAAACGAGATATGTTCCTCTGACATAAAATAATTGCATCATTGCCAACAAGTTGCTCTAAGATCAAAAAGTTTCACCTTATCCTGATAATTTCTAAACCTTGCACATGTTACACCTACTGACACGAACTTGTTGGCAATACTGCAATTGTGAGCAGACCATAACATCTGTTTCCATGTTGCAACCTCGTGTGGGTAATGTGGTATTCTTTGTACCTGTTTACAACAGTTTGTACAGAATGATCCAATCAGAAACATTTTATGATACCTTGTCATCTTCTTGAAAAAGTGCAATTTTGACTAAAACTTTACACTTTATGTCTGTTTACATGACCGTATTTACAATGATGCAATTGTGAATGAATATAGTGAAAGACTTCATCCCTCTTTATCTCAAGGTAGTGATAATTAATAAATACACCATTGAATTTTATCCTTTTCAAATCATTGTCTTGACAATAATGTCATTGCATGTGTCAGAAAGCACTTTATCCTTTTCTGTACAAACGTGTTTCCAACGATGCAATTGTGACTTTATTGAAACACCTTATACATTTTGACATCAACTTGTTGACAGTCATGCTATTCTGAATATTACTAGAATGTGTATGTCTCATGACGCCAATTTGCACACAGTGATGTATTATCGAGTAGAATGCAACACTCTATCTATCTTAAGAACAACTTGATGACAGTATTCCAATTGGGCATGGAACATGACACATTATACCGGTTTGTATCATCTTGTTCAAAACAACACCTTATCTTGACGATTACATCATTTGCATACTTTTCAAGAATTTGAGGTCAAAATGTATGAAGGGCACTGTTATGCGTACTAATGCGTCATTATAATCAAGTTGATGCAAATATTAAGGAATGTTTGTCTTTACCAAACAGGTGACTTACTTTAAGGCTTTGGATGTGAAAAGAGATATGTTCCTCTGACATAAAATAATTGCATCATTGCCAACAAGTTGCTCTAAAAACAAAAAGTGTCACTTTATCCTGATAATTTCTAAGCTTTGCACATGTTGCACCTTCTGACACGAACTTGTTGGCAATAAAGCAATTGTGAGCAGACCATAACACCTGTTTCCTTGTTGCAACCTCGTGTTGGTAATGTGGTATTCTTTATACCTGTTTACAACAGTTTGTACAGAATGATCCAATCAGAAACATTTTATGATACCTTGTCAGCTTCTTGAGAAAGTGCAACTGTGACTAAAACTTTACACTTTATGCCTGTTTACATGACCGTATTCACAATGATGCAATTGTGAATGAATCTTGCAAAAGACTACATCCCTCTTTAGCTCAAGGTAGTGAGAATTCTACAAAATAAATACATCATTGGATCTTATCCTGTTCAAGCCATTGTATTGTCAAAACTATCATTCTATGTGTCAGAAAGGAATTTATCCTTTTCTGCACAAACGTGTTTCCAACGAAGCAATAGTGACTTTATTGAAACAACTTATACATTTTGACATCAACGTGTTGACAGTGATGCAATTCTGAATATCACCAGAATGTGTATGTCTCCTGACGCCAATTTGCTGACAGTGATGTATTGGTGAGTAGAATGCAACATTATATCTATCTTAACAACAACTTGATGACAGTATTCCAACTGGGCATGGAACATGACACATTATACCGGTTTGTATCATCTTGTTCAACACAACACCTTATCATGACGATTACATCATTTGCATACTTTTCAAGAATTTGAGGTCAAAATGTATGAAGGGCTCTGTTATGCGCACTAATGCGTCATTATAATCAAGTTGATGCAAATATTAAGGAATGTTTGTCTTTTCCAAACAGGTGACTTACTTTAAGGCTTTGGATGTGAAAAGAGATATGTTCCTCTGACATAAAATAATTGCATCATTGCCAACAAGTTGCTCTAAAAACAAAAAGTGTCACTTTATCCTGATAATTTCTAAGCTTTGCACATGTTGCACCTTCTGACACGAACTTGTTGGCAATAAAGCAATTGTGAGCAGACCATAACACCTGTTTCCTTGTCGCAACCTCGTGTTGGTAATGTGGTATTCTTTATACCTGTTTACAACAGTTTGTACAGAATGATCCAATCAGAAACATTTTATGATACCTTGTCAGCTTCTTGAGAAAGTGCAACTGTGACTAAAACTTTACACTTTATGCCTGTTTACATGACCGTATTCACAATGATGCAATTGAGAATGAATCTTGCAAAAGACTACATCCCTCTTTAGCTCAAGGTAGTGAGAATTCTACAAAATAAATACATCATTGGATCTTATACTGTTCAAGCCATTGTATTGTCAAAACTATCATTCTATGTGTCAGAAAGGAATTTATCCTTTTCTGCACAAACGTGTTTCCAACGAAGCAATAGTGACTTTATTGAAACAACTTATACATTTTGACATCAACGTGTTGACAGTGATGCAATTCTGAATATCACCAGAATGTGTATGTCTCCTGACGCCAATTTGCTGACAGTGATGTATTGGTGAGTAGAATGCAACATTATATCTATCTTAACAACAACTTGATGACAGTATTCCAACTGGGCATGGAACATGACACATTATACCGGTTTGTATCATCTTGTTCAACACAACACCTTATCATGACGATTACATCATTTGCATACTTTTCAAGAATTTGAGGTCAAAATGTATGAAGGGCTCTATTGTGCGCACTAATGAGTCATTATAAACAAGTTGATGCAAATCGTAAGGAATGTTTGTCTTTTCCAAACAGGTGACTTATTTTAAGGCTGTGGATGTGAAACGAGATATGTTCCTCTGACATAAAATAATTGCATCATTGCCAACAAGTTGCTCTAAGATCAAAAAGTTTCACCTTATCCTGATAATTTCTAAACCTTGCACATGTTACACCTACTGACACGAACTTGTTGGCAATACTGCAATTGTGAGCAGACCATAACATCTGTTTCCATGTTGCAACCTCGTGTGGGTAATGTGGTATTCTTTGTACCTGTTTACAACAGTTTGTACAGAATGATCCAATCAGAAACATTTTATGATACCTTGTCATCTTCTTGAAAAAGTGCAATTTTGACTAAAACTTTACACTTTATGTCTGTTTACATGACCGTATTTACAATGATGCAATTGTGAATGAATATAGTGAAAGACTTCATCCCTCTTTATCTCAAGGTAGTGATAATTAATAAATACACCATTGAATTTTATCCTTTTCAAATCATTGTCTTGACAATAATGTCATTGCATGTGTCAGAAAGCACTTTATCCTTTTCTGTACAAACGTGTTTCCAACGATGCAATTGTGACTTTATTGAAACACCTTATACATTTTGACATCAACTTGTTGACAGTCATGCTATTCTGAATATTACTAGAATGTGTATGTCTCATGACGCCAATTTGCACACAGTGATGTATTATCGAGTAGAATGCAACACTCTATCTATCTTAAGAACAACTTGATGACAGTATTCCAATTGGGCATGGAACATGACACATTATACCGGTTTGTATCATCTTGTTCAACACAACACCTTATCTTGACGATTACATCATTTGCATACTTTTCAAGAATTTGAGGTCAAAATGTATGAAGGGCACTGTTATGCGTACTAATGCGTCATTATAATCAAGTTGATGCAAATATTAAGGAATGTTTGTCTTTACCAAACAGGTGACTTACTTTAAGGCTTTGGATGTGAAAAGAGATATGTTCCTCTGACATAAAATAATTGCATCATTGCCAACAAGTTGCTCTAAAAACAAAAAGTGTCACTTTATCCTGATAATTTCTAAGCTTTGCACATGTTGCACCTTCTGACACGAACTTGTTGGCAATAAAGCAATTGTGAGCAGACCATAACACCTGTTTCCTTGTCGCAACCTCGTGTTGGTAATGTGGTATTCTTTATACCTGTTTACAACAGTTTGTACAGAATGATCCAATCAGAAACATTTTATGATACCTTGTCAGCTTCTTGAGAAAGTGCAACTGTGACTAAAACTTTACACTTTATGCCTGTTTACATGACCGTATTCACAATGATGCAATTGTGAATGAATCTTGCAAAAGACTACATCCCTCTTTAGCTCAAGGTAGTGAGAATTCTACAAAATAAATACATCATTGGATCTTATCCTGTTCAAGCCATTGTATTGTCAAAACTATCATTCTATGTGTCAGAAAGGAATTTATCCTTTTCTGCACAAACGTGTTTCCAACGAAGCAATAGTGACTTTATTGAAACAACTTATACATTTTGACATCAACGTGTTGACAGTGATGCAATTCTGAATATCACCAGAATGTGTATGTCTCCTGACGCCAATTTGCTGACAGTGATGTATTGGTGAGTAGAATGCAACATTATATCTATCTTAACAACAACTTGATGACAGTATTCCAACTGGGCATGGAACATGACACATTATACCGGTTTGTATCATCTTGTTCAACACAACACCTTATCATGACGATTACATCATTTGCATACTTTTCAAGAATTTGAGGTCAAAATGTATGAAGGGCTCTATTGTGCGCACTAATGAGTCATTATAAACAAGTTGATGCAAATCGTAAGGAATGTTTGTCTTTTCCAAACAGGTGACTTATTTTAAGGCTGTGGATGTGAAACGAGATATGTTCCTCTGACATAAAATAATTGCATCATTGCCAACAAGTTGCTCTAAGATCAAAAAGTTTCACCTTATCCTGATAATTTCTAAACCTTGCACATGTTACACCTACTGACACGAACTTGTTGGCAATACTGCAATTGTGAGCAGACCATAACATCTGTTTCCATGTTGCAACCTCGTGTGGGTAATGTGGTATTCTTTGTACCTGTTTACAACAGTTTGTACAGAATGATCCAATCAGAAACATTTTATGATACCTTGTCATCTTCTTGAAAAAGTGCAATTTTGACTAAAACTTTACACTTTATGTCTGTTTACATGACCGTATTTACAATGATGCAATTGTGAATGAATATAGTGAAAGACTTCATCCCTCTTTATCTCAAGGTAGTGATAATTAATAAATACACCATTGAATTTTATCCTTTTCAAATCATTGTCTTGACAATAATGTCATTGCATGTGTCAGAAAGCACTTTATCCTTTTCTGTACAAACGTGTTTCCAACGATGCAATTGTGACTTTATTGAAACACCTTATACATTTTGACATCAACTTGTTGACAGTCATGCTATTCTGAATATTACTAGAATGTGTATGTCTCATGACGCCAATTTGCACACAGTGATGTATTATCGAGTAGAATGCAACACTCTATCTATCTTAAGAACAACTTGATGACAGTATTCCAATTGGGCATGGAACATGACACATTATACCGGTTTGTATCATCTTGTTCAACACAACACCTTATCTTGACGATTACATCATTTGCATACTTTTCAAGAATTTGAGGTCAAAATGTATGAAGGGCACTGTTATGCGTACTAATGCGTCATTATAATCAAGTTGATGCAAATATTAAGGAATGTTTGTCTTTACCAAACAGGTGACTTACTTTAAGGCTTTGGATGTGAAAAGAGATATGTTCCTCTGACATAAAATAATTGCATCATTGCCAACAAGTTGCTCTAAAAACAAAAAGTGTCACTTTATCCTGATAATTTCTAAGCTTTGCACATGTTGCACCTTCTGACACGAACTTGTTGGCAATAAAGCAATTGTGAGCAGACCATAACACCTGTTTCCTTGTTGCAACCTCGTGTTGGTAATGTGGTATTCTTTATACCTGTTTACAACAGTTTGTACAGAATGATCCAATCAGAAACATTTTATGATACCTTGTCAGCTTCTTGAGAAAGTGCAACTGTGACTAAAACTTTACACTTTATGCCTGTTTACATGACCGTATTCACAATGATGCAATTGTGAATGAATCTTGCAAAAGACTACATCCCTCTTTAGCTCAAGGTAGTGAGAATTCTACAAAATAAATACATCATTGGATCTTATCCTGTTCAAGCCATTGTATTGTCAAAACTATCATTCTATGTGTCAGAAAGGAATTTATCCTTTTCTGCACAAACGTGTTTCCAACGAAGCAATAGTGACTTTATTGAAACAACTTATACATTTTGACATCAACGTGTTGACAGTGATGCAATTCTGAATATCACCAGAATGTGTATGTCTCCTGACGCCAATTTGCTGACAGTGATGTATTGGTGAGTAGAATGCAACATTATATCTATCTTAACAACAACTTGATGACAGTATTCCAACTGGGCATGGAACATGACACATTATACCGGTTTGTATCATCTTGTTCAACACAACACCTTATCATGACGATACATCATTTGCATACTTTTCAAGAATTTGAGGTCAAAATGTATGAAGGGCTCTGTTATGCGCACTAATGCGTCATTATAATCAAGTTGATGCAAATATTAAGGAATGTTTGTCTTTTCCAAACAGGTGACTTACTTTAAGGCTTTGGATGTGAAAAGAGATATGTTCCTCTGACATAAAATAATTGCATCATTGCCAACAAGTTGCTCTAAAAACAAAAAGTGTCACTTTATCCTGATAATTTCTAAGCTTTGCACATGTTGCACCTTCTGACACGAACTTGTTGGCAATAAAGCAATTGTGAGCAGACCATAACACCTGTTTCCTTGTCGCAACCTCGTGTTGGTACTGTGGTATTCTTTATACCTGTTTACAACAGTTTGTACAGAATGATCCAATCAGAAACATTTTATGATACCTTGTCAGCTTCTTGAGAAAGTGCAACTGTGACTAAAACTTTACACTTTATGCCTGTTTACATGACCGTATTCACAATGATGCAATTGAGAATGAATCTTGCAAAAGACTACATCCCTCTTTAGCTCAAGGTAGTGAGAATTCTACAAAATAAATACATCATTGGATCTTATACTGTTCAAGCCATTGTATTGTCAAAACTATCATTCTATGTGTCAGAAAGGAATTTATCCTTTTCTGCACAAACGTGTTTCCAACGAAGCAATAGTGACTTTATTGAAACAACTTATACATTTTGACATCAACGTGTTGACAGTGATGCAATTCTGAATATCACCAGAATGTGTATGTCTCCTGACGCCAATTTGCTGACAGTGATGTATTGGTGAGTAGAATGCAACATTATATCTATCTTAACAACAACTTGATGACAGTATTCCAACTGGGCATGGAACATGACACATTATACCGGTTTGTATCATCTTGTTCAACACAACACCTTATCATGACGATTACATCATTTGCATACTTTTCAAGAATTTGAGGTCAAAATGTATGAACGGCTCTGTTATGCGCACTAATGAGTCATTATAAACAAGTTGATGCAAATCGTAAGGAATGTTTGTCTTTTCCAAACAGGTGACTTATTTTAAGGCTGTGGATGTGAAACGAGATATGTTCCTCTGACATAAAATAATTGCATCATTGCCAACAAGTTGCTCTAAGATCAAAAAGTTTCACCTTATCCTGATAATTTCTAAACCTTGCACATGTTACACCTACTGACACGAACTTGTTGGCAATACTGCAATTGTGAGCAGACCATAACATCTGTTTCCATGTTGCAACCTCGTGTGGGTAATGTGGTATTCTTTGTACCTGTTTACAACAGTTTGTACAGAATGATCCAATCAGAAACATTTTATGATACCTTGTCATCTTCTTGAAAAAGTGCAATTTTGACTAAAACTTTACACTTTATGTCTGTTTACATGACCGTATTTACAATGATGCAATTGTGAATGAATATAGTGAAAGACTTCATCCCTCTTTATCTCAAGGTAGTGATAATTAATAAATACACCATTGAATTTTATCCTTTTCAAATCATTGTCTTGACAATAATGTCATTGCATGTGTCAGAAAGCACTTTATCCTTTTCTGTACAAACGTGTTTCCAACGATGCAATTGTGACTTTATTGAAACACCTTATACATTTTGACATCAACTTGTTGACAGTCATGCTATTCTGAATATTACTAGAATGTGTATGTCTCATGACGCCAATTTGCACACAGTGATATATTATCGAGTAGAATGCAACACTCTATCTATCTTAAGAACAACTTGATGACAGTATTCCAATTGGGCATGGAACATGACACATTATACCGGTTTGTATCATCTTGTTCAACACAACACCTTATCTTGACGATTACATCATTTGCATACTTTTCAAGAATTTGAGGTCAAAATGTATGAAGGGCACTGTTATGCGTACTAATGCGTCATTATAATCAAGTTGATGCAAATATTAAGGAATGTTTGTCTTTACCAAACAGGTGACTTACTTTAAGGCTTTGGATGTGAAAAGAGATATGTTCCTCTGACATAAAATAATTGCATCATTGCCAACAAGTTGCTCTAAAAACAAAAAGTGTCACTTTATCCTGATAATTTCTAAGCTTTGCACATGTTGCACCTTCTGACACGAACTTGTTGGCAATAAAGCAATTGTGAGCAGACCATAACACCTGTTTCCTTGTTGCAACCTCGTGTTGGTAATGTGGTATTCTTTATACCTGTTTACAACAGTTTGTACAGAATGATCCAATCAGAAACATTTTATGATACCTTGTCAGCTTCTTGAGAAAGTGCAATTGCGTCCGTAACCGAACACTTTCTGTCTGCTTACATGACCGTATTCACAATGATGCAATTGTGAATGTAGCAAAAATAATTCATCCCTCTTTAGCTCAAGGTGGTGAGAATGTACAAAATAAGTACACCATAGGATATTATCCTTTTCAAATGATTGTCTTGACAATAATGTCATTGTCAGAGTTAGAAAGCACTTTATTCTTTTTTGTACAGACGGGTTTCCAACGAAGCAATTGTTACTTTATTGAAACTCCTTATAGACTTTGACATCAACGTGTTGACGGTCATTCAATTCTGAGTATCACTAGAATGTGTATGTCTACTGACACCAATTTGCTGACAGTGATGTATTGGTGAGTAGAATGCAACACTCTATCTCTCTTTCCAACAACTTCATGACAGTATTCCAGTTGGGTATGTAACATGACAAATTATATCGGTTTGTATCATCTTGTTCAACACAACACTATATCATGACGATTTTACCATTTGCATACTTTTCTAGAATTTGAGGTCAAAATGTAGGAGGGGCGATGTTATGCTCTCTAAGGCATCATTGGAAATAAGTTGATGCAAATCGTGAGGAATGTTTGTCTTTTGCCCACAGGTGCCTTACTTTAAGGCTGTGGATGTGAAAAGAGATATGGTCTTCTGACATAAAATAATTGCATCATTGTCAATAAATTGCTTTAAAAACAACAAGTGTCACGTTATCCTGATAATTTCTAAGCCTTGCACATGTTGCACCTTCTGACAGGAACTTGTTGGCAATAATGCAATTGTGAGCAGACCATAACACTTGTTTCCATGTTGCCATCTCGTGTAGGTAATGTGTTATTCTTTATACCTGTTTACAACAGTTTGTACAGAATGATCCAATCGGAAACATTCTATGATACCTTGTCAGCTTCTTGAGAAAGTGCAATTGCGTCCGTAACCGAACACTTTCTGTCTGCTTACATGACCGTATTCACAATGATGCAATTGTGAATGTAGCAAAAATAATTCATCCCTCTTTAGCTCAAGGTGGTGAGAATGTACAAAATAAGTACACCATAGGATATTATCCTTTTCAAATGATTGTCTTGACAATAATGTCATTGTCAGAGTTAGAAAGCACTTTATTCTTTTTTGTACAGACGGGTTTCCAACGAAGCAATTGTTACTTTATTGAAACTCCTTATAGACTTTGACATCAACGTGTTGACGGTCATTCAATTCTGAGTATCACTAGAATGTGTATGTCTACTGACACCAATTTGCTGACAGTGATGTATTGGTGAGTAGAATGCAACACTCTATCTCTCTTTCCAACAACTTCATGACAGTATTCCAGTTGGGTATGTAACATGACAAATTATATCGGTTTGTATCATCTTGTTCAACACAACACTATATCGTGACGATTTTACCATTTGCATACTTTTCTAGAATTTGAGGTCAAAATGTAGGAAGGGCGATGTTATGCTCTCTAAGGCATCATTGGAAATAAGTTGATGCAAATGGTGAGGAATGTTTGTCTTTTGCCCACAGGTGCCTTACTTTAAGGCTGTGGATGTGAAAAGAGATATGGTCTTCTGACATAAAATAATTGCATCATTGTCAATAAATTGCTTTAAAAACAACAAGTGTCACGTTATCCTGATAATTTCTAAGCCTTGCACATGTTGCACCTTCTGACAGGAACTTGTTGGCAATAATGCAATTGTGAGCAGACCATAATACTTGTTTCCATGTTGCCATCTCGTGTAGGTAATGTGGTATTCTTTATACCTGTTTACAACAGTTTGTACAGAATGATCCAATCAGAAACATTCTATGATACCTTGTCAGCTTTTTGAGAAAGTGCAATTGTGTCCGTAACCTAACACTTTATGTCTGCTTACATGACCGTATTCACTATGATGCAATTGTGAATGTAGCAAAAATACTTCATCCCTCTTTAGCTCAAGGTAGTGAGAATGGTACAAAATAAGTACACCATAGGATATTATCCTTTTCAAATGATTGTCTTGACAATAATGTCATTGTCAGAGTTAGAAAGCACTTTATTCTTTTTTGTACAGACGTGTTTCCAACGAAGCAATTGTTACTTTATTGAAACTCCTTATAGACTTTGACATCAACGTGTTGACGGTCATTCAATTCTGAGTATCACTAGAATGTGTATGTCTTCTGACACCAATTTGCTGACAGTGATGTATTGGTGAGTAGAATGCAACACTCTATCTCTCTTTCCAACAACTTCATGACAGTATTCCAGTTGGGTATGTAACATGACAAATTATATCGGTTTGTATCATCTTGTTCAACACAACACTATATCGTGACGATTTTACCATTTGCATACTTTTCTAGAATTTGAGGTCAAAATGTAGGAAGGGCGATGTTATGCTCTCTAAGGCATCATTGGAAATAAGTTGATGCAAATGGTGAGGAATGTTTGTCTTTTGCCCACAGGTGCCTTACTTTAAGGCTGTGGATGTGAAAAGAGATATGTTCTTCTGACATAAAATAATTGCATCATTGTCAATAAATTGCTTTAAAAACAACAAGTGTCACGTTATCCTGATAATTTCTAAGCCTTGCACATGTTGCACCTTCTGAGAGGAACTTGTTGGCAATAATGCAATTGTGAGCAGACCATAACACTTGTTTCCATGTTGCCATCTCGTGTAGGTAATGTGGTATTCTTTATACCTGTTTACAACAGTTTGTACAGAATGATCCAATCAGAAACATTCTATGATACCTTGTCAGCTTTTTGAGAAAGTGCAATTGTGTCCGTAACCGAACACTTTATGTCTGCTTACATGACCGTATTCACTATGATGCAATTGCGAATGTAGCAAAAATACTTCATCCCTCTTTAGCTCAAGGTAGTGAGAATGGTACAAAATAAGTACACCATAGGATATTATCCTTTTCAAATGATTGTCTTGACAATAATGTCATTGTCAGTGTTAGAAAGCACTTTATTCTTTTTTGTACAGACGTGTTTCCAACGAAGCAATTGTTACTTTATTGAAACTCCTTATAGACTTTGACATCAACGTGTTGACGGTCATTCAATTCTGAGTATCACACGAATGTGTATGTCTACTGACACCAATTTGCTGACAGTGATGTATTGGTGAGTAGAATGCAACACTCTATCTCTCTTTCCAAAAACTTCATGACAGTATTCCAGTTGGGTATGTAACATGACAAATTATATCGGTTTGTATCATCTTGTTCAACACAACACTATATCATGACGATTTTACCATTTGCATACTTTTCTAGAATTTGTGGTCAAAATGTAGGAAGGGCGATGTTATGGTCTCTAAGGCATCATTGGAAATAAGTTGATGCAAATCGTGAGGAATATTTAACTTTTGCCCACAGGTGCCTTACTTTAAGGCTGTGGATGTGAAAAGAGATATGTTCTTCTGACATAAAATAATTGCATCATTGTCAATAAATTGCTTTAAAAACAACAAGTGTCACGTTATCCTGATAATTTCTAAGCCTTGCACATGTTGCACCTTCTGACAGGAACTTTTTGGCAATAATGCAATTGAGAGCAGACCATAACACTTGTTTCCATGTTGCCATCTCGTGTAGGTAATGTGGTATTCGTTATACCTGTTTACAACAGTTTGTACAGAATGATCCAATCAGAAACATTCTATGATACCGTGTCAGCTTCTTGAGAAAGTGCAATTGCGTCCGCAACCGAACACTTTATGTCTGCTTACATGACCGTATTCACAATGATGCAATTGTGAATGTAGCAAAAATATTTCATCCCTCTTTAGCACAAGGTAGTGAGAATGGTACAAAATAAGTACACCATAGGATATTATCCTTTTCAAATGATTGTCTTGACAATAATGTCATTGTCAGTGTTAGAAAGCACTTTATTCTTTTTTGTACAGACGTGCTTCCAACGAAGCAATTGTTACTTTATTGAAACTCCTTATAGACTTTGACATCAACGTGTTGACGGTCATTCAATTCTGAGTATCACTAGAATGTGTATGTCTACTGACACCAATTTGCTGACAGTGATGTATTGGTGAGTAGAATGCAACACTCTATCTCTCTTTCCAACAACTTCATGACAGTATTCCAGTTGGGTATGTAACATGACAAATTATATCGGTTTGTATCATCTTGTTCAACACAACACTATATCGTGACGATTTTACCATTTGCATACTTTTCTAGAATTTGAGGTCAAAATGTAGGAAGGGCGATGTTATGCTCTCTAAGGCATCATTGGAAATAAGTTGATGCAAATCGTGAGGAATGTTTGTCTTTTGCCCACAGGTGCCTTACTTTAAGGCTGTGGATGTGAAAAGAGATATGGTCTTCTGACATAAAATAATTGCATCATTGTCAACAAATTGCTTTAAAAACAACAAGTGTCACGTTATCCTGATAATTTCTAAGCCTTGCACATGTTGCACCTTCTGAGAGGAACTTGTTGGCAATAATGCAATTGTGAGCAGACCATAATACTTGTTTCCATGTTGCCATCTCGTGTAGGTAATGTGGTATTTTTTATACCTGTTTACAACAGTTTGTACAGAATGATCCAATCAGAAACATTCTATGATACCTTGTCAGCTTTTTGAGAAAGTGCAATTGTGTCCGTAACCGAACACTTTATGTCTGCTTACATGACCGTATTCACTATGATGCAATTGCGAATGTAGCAAAAATACTTCATCCCTCTTTAGCTCAAGGTAGTGAGAATGGTACAAAATAAGTACACCATAGGATATTATCCTTTTCAAATGATTGTCTTGACAATAATGTCATTGTCAGTGTTAGAAAGCACTTTATTATTTTTTGTACAGACGGGTTTCCAACGAAGCAATTGTTACTTTATTGAAACTCCTTATAGACTTTGACATCAACGTGTTGACTGTCATTCAGTTCTGAGTATCACTAGAATGTGTATGTCTACTGACACCAATTTGCTGACAGTGATGTATTGGTGAGTAGAATGCAACACTCTATCTCTTTTTCCAACAACTTCATGACAGTATTCCAGTTGGGTATGTAACATGACAAATTATATCGGTTTGTATCATCTTGTTCAACACAACACTATATCGTGACGATTTTACCATTTGCATACTTTTCTAGAATTTGAGGTCAAAATGTAGGAAGGGCGATGTTATGCTCTCTAAGGCATCATTGGAAATAAGTTGATGCAAATCGTGAGGAATGTTTGTCTTTTGCCCACAGGTGCCTTACTTTAAGGCTGTGGATGTGAAAAGAGATATGGTCTTCTGACATAAAATAATTGCATCATTGTGAATAAATTGCTTTAAAAACAACAAGTGTCACGTTATCCTGATAATTTCTAAGCCTTGCACATGTTGTACCTTCTGAGAGGAACTTGTTGGCAATAATGCAATTGTAAGCAGACCATAACACTTGTTTCCATGTTGCCATCTCGTGTAGGTAATGTGGTATTCTTTATACCTGTTTACAACAGTTTGTACAGAATGATCCAATCAGAAACATTCTATGATACCTTGTCAGCTTCTTGAGAAAGTGCAATTGTGTCCGTAACCGAACACTTTATGTCTGCTTACATGACCGTATTCACAATGATGCAATTGTGAATGTAGCAAAAATACTTCATCCCTCTTTAGCTCAAGGTAGTGAGAATGGTACAAAATAAGTACACCATAGGATATTATCCTTTTCAAATGATTGTCTTGACAATAATGTCATTGTCAGAGTTAGAAAGCACTTTATTCTTTTTTGTACAGACGTGTTTCCAACGAAGCAATTGTTACTTTATTGAAACTCCTTATAGACTTTGACATCAACGTGTTGACGGTCATTCAATTCTGAGTATCACTAGAATGTGTATGTCTTCTGACACCAATTTGCTGACAGTGATGTATTAGTGAGTAGAATGCAACACTCTATCTCTCTTTCCAACAACTTCATGACAGTATTCCAGTTGGGTATGTAACATGACAAATTATATCGGTTTGTATCATCTTGTTCAACACAACACTATATCGTGACGATTTTACCATTTGCATACTTTTCTAGAATTTGAGGTCAAAATGTAGGAAGGGCGATGTTATGCTCTCTAAGGCATCATTGAAAATAAGTTGATGCAAATGGTGAGGAATGTTTGTCTTTTGCCCACAGGTGCCTTACTTTAAGGCTGTGGATGTGAAAAGAGATATGGTCTTCTGACATAAAATAATTGCATCATTGTCAATAAATTGCTTTAAAAACAACAAGTGTCACGTTATCCTGATAATTTCTAAGCCTTGCACATGTTGCACCTTCTGACAGGAACTTGTTGGCAATAATGCAATTGTGAGCAGACCATAATACTTGTTTCCATGTTGCCATCTCGTGTAGGTAATGTGGTATTCTTTATACCTGTTTACAACAGTTTGTACAGAATGATCCAATCAGAAACATTCTATGATACCTTGTCAGCTTTTTGAGAAAGTGCAATTGTGTCCGTAACCGAACACTTTATGTCTGCTTACATGACCGTATTCACTATGATGCAATTGTGAATGTAGCAAAAATACTTCATCCCTCTTTAGCTCAAGGTAGTGAGAATGGTACAAAATAAGTACACCATAGGATATTATCCTTTTCAAATGATTGTCTTGACAATAATGTCATTGTCAGAGTTAGAAAGCACTTTATTATTTTTTGTACAGACGGGTTTCCAACGAAGCAATTGTTACTTTATTGAAACTCCTTATAGACTTTGACATCAACGTGTTGACGGTCATTCAATTCTGAGTATCACTAGAATGTGTATGTCTTCTGACACCAATTTGCTGACAGTGATGTATTAGTGAGTAAAATGCAACACTCTATCTCTTTTTCCAACAACTTCATGACAGTATTCCAGTTGGGTATGTAACATGACAAATTATATCGGTTTGTATCATCTTGTTCAACACAACACTATATCGTGACGATTTTACCATTTGCATACTTTTCTAGAATTTGAGGTCAAAATGTAGGAAGGGCGATGTTATGCTCTCTAAGGCATCATTGGAAATAAGTTGATGCAAATCGTGAGGAATGTTTGTCTTTTGCCCACAGGTGCCTTACTTTAAGGCTGTGGATGTGAAAAGAGATATGGTCTTCTGACATAAAATAATTGCATCATTGTCAATAAATTGCTTTAAAAACAACAAGTGTCACGTTATCCTGATAATTTCTAAGCCTTGCACATGTTGCACCTTCTGAGAGGAACTTGTTGGCAATAATGCAATTGTGAGCAGACCATAATACTTGTTTCCATGTTGCCATCTCGTGTAGGTAATGTGGTATTCTTTATACCTGTTTACAACAGTTTGTACAGAATGATCCAATCAGAAACATTCTATGATACCTTGTCAGCTTTTTGAGAAAGTGCAATTGTGTCCGTAACCGAACACTTTATGTCTGCTTACATGACCGTATTCACTATGATGCAATTGCGAATGTAGCAAAAATACTTCATCCCTCTTTAGCTCAAGGTAGTGAGAATGGTACAAAATAAGTACACCATAGGATATTATCCTTTTCAAATGATTGTCTTGACAATAATGTCATTGTCAGTGTTAGAAAGCACTTTATTATTTTTTGTACAGACGGGTTTCCAACGAAGCAATTGTTACTTTATTGAAACTCCTTATAGACTTTGACATCAACGTGTTGACTGTCATTCAGTTCTGAGTATCACTAGAATGTGTATGTCTACTGACACCAATTTGCTGACAGTGATGTATTGGTGAGTAGAATGCAACACTCTATCTCTTTTTCCAACAACTTCATGACAGTATTCCAGTTGGGTATGTAACATGACAAATTATATCGGTTTGTATCATCTTGTTCAACACAACACTATATCGTGACGATTTTACCATTTGCATACTTTTCTAGAATTTGAGGTCAAAATGTAGGAAGGGCGATGTTATGCTCTCTAAGGCATCATTGGAAATAAGTTGATGCAAATCGTGAGGAATGTTTGTCTTTTGCCCACAGGTGCCTTACTTTAAGGCTGTGGATGTGAAAAGAGATATGGTCTTCTGACATAAAATAATTGCATCATTGTGAATAAATTGCTTTAAAAACAACAAGTGTCACGTTATCCTGATAATTTCTAAGCCTTGCACATGTTGTACCTTCTGAGAGGAACTTGTTGGCAATAATGCAATTGTAAGCAGACCACAACACTTGTTTCCATGTTGCCATCTCGTGTAGGTAATGTGGTATTCTTTATACCTGTTTACAACAGTTTGTACAGAATGATCCAATCAGAAACATTCTATGATACCTTGTCAGCTTCTTGAGAAAGTGCAATTGTGTCCGTAACCGAACACTTTATGTCTGCTTACATGACCGTATTCACAATGATGCAATTGTGAATGTAGCAAAAATACTTCATCCCTCTTTAGCTCAAGGTAGTGAGAATGGTACAAAATAAGTACACCATAGGATATTATCCTTTTCAAATGATTGTCTTGACAATAATGTCATTGTCAGAGTTAGAAAGCACTTTATTCTTTTTTGTACAGACGTGTTTCCAACGAAGCAATTGTTACTTTATTGAAACTCCTTATAGACTTTGACATCAACGTGTTGACGGTCATTCAATTCTGAGTATCACTAGAATGTGTATGTCTTCTGACACCAATTTGCTGACAGTGATGTATTAGTGAGTAGAATGCAACACTCTATCTCTCTTTCCAACAACTTCATGACAGTATTCCAGTTGGGTATGTAACATGACAAATTATATCGGTTTGTATCATCTTGTTCAACACAACACTATATCGTGACGATTTTACCATTTGCATACTTTTCTAGAATTTGAGGTCAAAATGTAGGAAGGGCGATGTTATGCTCTCTAAGGCATCATTGAAAATAAGTTGATGCAAATGGTGAGGAATGTTTGTCTTTTGCCCACAGGTGCCTTACTTTAAGGCTGTGGATGTGAAAAGAGATATGGTCTTCTGACATAAAATAATTGCATCATTGTCAATAAATTGCTTTAAAAACAACAAGTGTCACGTTATCCTGATAATTTCTAAGCCTTGCACATGTTGCACCTTCTGACAGGAACTTGTTGGCAATAATGCAATTGTGAGCAGACCATAATACTTGTTTCCATGTTGCCATCTCGTGTAGGTAATGTGGTATTCTTTATACCTGTTTACAACAGTTTGTACAGAATGATCCAATCAGAAACATTCTATGATACCTTGTCAGCTTTTTGAGAAAGTGCAATTGTGTCCGTAACCGAACACTTTATGTCTGCTTACATGACCGTATTCACTATGATGCAATTGTGAATGTAGCAAAAATACTTCATCCCTCTTTAGCTCAAGGTAGTGAGAATGGTACAAAATAAGTACACCATAGGATATTATCCTTTTCAAATGATTGTCTTGACAATAATGTCATTGTCAGAGTTAGAAAGCACTTTATTATTTTTTGTACAGACGGGTTTCCAACGAAGCAATTGTTACTTTATTGAAACTCCTTATAGACTTTGACATCAACGTGTTGACGGTCATTCAATTCTGAGTATCACTAGAATGTGTATGTCTTCTGACACCAATTTGCTGACAGTGATGTATTAGTGAGTAAAATGCAACACTCTATCTCTCTTTCCAACAACTTCATGACAGTATTCCAGTTGGGTATGTAACATGGCAAATTATATCGGTTTGTATCATCTTGTTCAACACAACACTATATCGTGACGATTTTACCATTTGCATACTTTTCTAGAATTTGAGGTCAAAATGTAGGAAGGGCGATGTTATGCTCTCTAAGGCATCATTGAAAATAAGTTGATGCAAATGGTGAGGAATGTTTGTCTTTTGCCCACAGGTGCCTTACTTTAAGGCTGTGGATGTGAAAAGAGATATGGTCTTCTGACATAAAATAATTGCATCATTGTCAATAAATTGCTTTAAAAACAACAAGTGTCACGTTATCCTGATAATTTCTAAGCCTTGCACATGTTGCACCTTCTGACAGGAACTTGTTGGCAATAATGCAATTGTGAGCAGACCATAATACTTGTTTCCATGTTGCCATCTCGTGTAGGTAATGTGGTATTCTTTATACCTGTTTACAACAGTTTTTACAGAATGATCCAATCAGAAACATTCTATGATACCTTGTCAGCTTTTTGAGAAAGTGCAATTGTGTCCGTAACCGAACACTTTATGTCTGCTTACATGACCGTATTCACTATGATGCAATTGTGAATGTAGCAAAAATACTTCATCCCTCTTTAGCTCAAGGTAGTGAGAATGGTACAAAATAAGTACACCATAGGATATTATCCTTTTCAAATGATTGTCTTGACAATAATGTCATTGTCAGAGTTAGAAAGCACTTTATTATTTTTTGTACAGACGGGTTTCCAACGAAGCAATTGTTACTTTATTGAAACTCCTTATAGACTTTGACATCAACGTGTTGACGGTCATTCAATTCTGAGTATCACTAGAATGTGTATGTCTACTGACACCAATTTGCTGACAGTGATGTATTGGTGAGTAGAATGCAACACTCTATCTCTCTTTCCAACAACTTCATGACAGTATTCCAGTTGGGTATGTAACATGACAAATTATATCGGTTTGTATCATCTTGTTCAACACAACACTATATCGTGACGATTTTACCATTTGCATACTTTTCTAGAATTTGAGGTCAAAATGTAGGAAGGGCGATGTTATGCTCTCTAAGGCATCATTGGAAATAAGTTGATGCAAATCGTGAGGAATGTTTGTCTTTTGCCCACAGGTGCCTTACTTTAAGGCTGTGGATTTGAAAAGAGATATGTTCTTCTGACATAAAATAATTGCATCATTGTCAATAAATTGCTTTAAAAACAACAAGTGTCACGTTATCCTGATAATTTCCAAGCCTTGCACATGTTGCACCTTCTGACAGGAACTTGTTGGCAATAATGCAATTGTGAGCAGACCATAACACTTGTTTCCATGTTGCCATCTCGTGTAGGTAATGTGGTATTCTTTATACCTGTCTACAACAGTTTGTACAGAATGATCCAATCAGAAACATTCTATGATACCTTGTCAGCTTCTTGAGAAAGTGCAATTGTGTCCGTAACCGAACACTTTATGTCTGCTTACATGACCGTATTCACTATGATGCAATTGTGAATGTAGCAAAAATAATTCATCCCTCTTTAGCTCAAGGTAGTGAGAATGGTACAAAATAAGTACACCATAGGATATTATCCTTTTCAAATGATTGTCTTGACAATAATGTCATTGTCAGAGTTAGAAAGCACTTTATTATTTTTTGTACAGACGGGTTTCCAACGAAGCAATTGTTACTTTATTGAAAATCCTTATAGACTTTGACATCAACGTGTTGACGGTCATTCAATTCTGAGTATCACTAGAATGTGTATGTCTACTGACACCAATTTGCTGACAGTGATGTATTGGTGAGTAGAATGCAACACTCTATCTCTCTTTCCAACAACTTCATGACAGTATTCCAGTTGGGTATGTGACATGACAAATTATATCGGTTTGTATCATCTTGTTCAACACAACACTATATCGTGACGATTTTACCATTTGCATACTTTTCTAGAATTTGAGGTCAAAATGTAGGAGGGGCGATGTTATGCTCTCTAAGGCATCATTGGAAATAAGTTGATGCAAATCGTGAGGAATGTTTGTCTTTTGCCCACAGGTGCCTTACTTTAAGGCTGTGGATGTGAAAAGTGATATGGTCTTCTGACATAAAAAAATTGCATCATTGCCAACAAGTTGCTCTAAAAACAAATAGTGTCACCTTATCCTGATAATTTCTAAGCCTTGCACATGTTGCACCTTCTGACAGGAACTTGTTGGCAATAATGCAATTGTGAGCAGACCATAACACGTGTTTCCATGTTGCAACCTCGTGTAGGTAATGTGGTATTCTTTATACCAGTTTACAGCAGTTTGTACAGAATGATCCAATCTAAAACATTGTATGATTCCTTATGATCTTCTAGAGAAAGTGCAATAGTTGATTTATCTGAACACTCTATGTCTGTTTACATGACCGTATTCATAATGATGCAATTGTGAAAGTTGCAAAAGACTTCATCCCTCTATAGCTCAAGGTAGTGAGAATGCTACAAGATAAGTACACCATAAGATCTTATCCTTTTCAATTCATTGTCTTGATAATAATGTCATTGTCAGTGTTAGAAAGAACTTTATCCTTTTCTGAACAGACTTGTTTCCAACGAAGGATTTTTGACTTTATTGAGACACCTGATACATTTTGACATCAACGTGTTGACAGTCATGCAATTCTGAATATCACTAGAATGTGTATGTCTCCTGACGTTATTTTGCTGACAGTGATGTATTTATGAGTGGAATGCAACACTCTATCTCTCTTGACAACACCTTGATGACAGTATTCCAATTGGGCATGGAACATGACATATTATATCGTTTTGTATCATCTTGTTCAACGCAGCATCTTATCATGACGATTACATCATTTGAATATTTCTCAAGAATTTGAGTTCAAAATGTATGAAGGGCTCTGTTATGCGCACTAATGCGTTATTGGAAACAATTTAATGCATATCGTGAGGAATGTTTGTCTTTTTAACACATGCTCGTTACTTTAAAGATATGGATTTGAAAAGAGATATGGTCTTCTGACTTAAAATAATTGCATCATTGCCAACAAGTTGCTCTAAAAACAAATAGTCTTTCGTTAGATTGATAATTTATAAGCCTTGCACATGCTACACCTTCTTACAGGAACTTGTTGTCAATAATGCAATTATTCGCAGACCATGACACCTGTTTCTATGATGCAACCTCGTGTAGGATACGTGGTATTCTTTATACCTGTTTACAACAGATTGTACAGAATGATCCAATCAGAAACATTATACGAAACATTGTCAGCTTCTTGATAACGTTCAATTGTGGTATAACCGAACACGTTATGACTGTTTACATGACCCTATCAACAGTGATGAAATTGTCAATGTGCCAAAAGACTTCATCCCTCTTTAGCTCAAGCTTGTGAGAATTTTACAAAATGAGCTCACCATAGGATCTAATTGTTTTCAAGTCATTGTCTTGACAATTTTGACATTATCAGTGTAAGAAAGAACTTTATCCATTTCTGTACAGACGTGTTTCCAACAAAGCAATTGTGACTTTAATGAAACACCTTATACATTTTGACATCAACCTGTTGACAGTCATGCAATTCTGAATATCACTAGAACGTGTATGTCTCCTGACGTCAGTTTGCTGACAGTGATGTATTTATAAGTAGAATGCAACACTCTAACTCTCTTAACAAAAGCTTGATGACATTATTCCAATTGGGAATGGAACATGACACTTTATACCGGTTTGTATCATCGTGTTCAACAGAACACCCAATCATGACGATTATATGATTTGCATACTTTTCACGAATTTAAGGTCAAAATGGAGGAAGTGTTTTGTTATGCGCACTAATGCTTCATTGGAAAAAAGTTGATGCAAATCGTGAATAATGTTTGTCTTTTCAACCCAGGTTCCTTATTTTAAGGATGTGGATGTGAAAAGAGATATGGTCTTCTCAAATAAAATAATTGCATCATTGCCAACAAGTTGCTCTAAAAACAAATTTTCTTACGTTATCCTGCTAATTTCTAAGCCTTGCACATGTTGCACATTCTGACACGAACTTGTTGGCAATAATGCAATTGTGATCAGACCATAACACATGTTTACATGTTGCAACCTTGTGTAGGTAATGTGGTATTGTGTATAATTGTTTACTACAGTTTCTACATAATGATCCAATCAGAAACATTCGATGATACATTGTCAGCTTCTTGAGAAAGTGCACTTGTGGCTATAACCGAACACGTTATGTCTGTTTACATGACCGTATTCACAATGATGGAATTGTGAATGTGCCAAAAGATTTCATCCCTCTTTGTCTCAGGGTAGTTTGAGTGGTACAAAATGAGCATATCATAGAATCTTATCGCTTCTAAATCATTGTCTTGACAATTCTGTCATTGTCAGAGTAAGATAGCACTTTATCTTTTTCTGTACAGACGTGTTTACAACGAAGCAATTGTGACTTTAATGAAACACCTTATACATGTTGACATCAACGTGTTGACAGTCATGCAATTATGAGAATCGCTAGAATTTGTATGTCTCCTGACGCCAAGTTGCTGACGGTGATGTATTGGTGAGTAGAATGCAACACTCTATCTCTCTTAACAACAACTTGATGACAGTATTCCAATTGGGCATGGAACATTACACATTGTTCCGGTTTGTACTATCCAGTTCAAAAGAACACCCAATCATGACGATTATATCATTTGCATAATTTTCACGAATTTATGGGCAAAATGGCGAGGGTGCTCTGTTATGCACACTAATGTGTCATTAGAAACAAGTTGATGCAAATTGTGAGGAATGTTTGTCTTTTCCCAACAGGTGCTTTTTTAAGTCTGTGGATGTGAAAAGAGATATGGTCATCAGACATAAACTAATTGCGACATTGCCAACAAGTTGCTCAAAAAACAAATAATGTGACGTTATCCTGATAATTTCTAAGCCTTGCACGTGTTGAACTTACTCACACGAATTTGGTGGCAATGATGCAATTGTGAGCAGACCATAACACCTGTTTCCATGTTACAACCTCGTGTAGGTAATGTGGTATTATTTATACCTGTTTAAAACTGTTTGTGCAGAATGATTCAATCAGAAAAATCATATGATACATTGTATTCTTCTTGAGAAAGTGCAATTGTGGCTATAACCGAAGACTTTATTTCCGCTTACATGACCGTATTCACAATGATGCAATTGTGAATGTAGCAACAGACTTCATCCCTCTTTAGCTCAAAGTAGTGAGAATGTACAAAATAAGTACACCATAGGATCGTATCCTTTTCAAATCGTTGTCTTGGCAATAATGCCATTGTCAGTGTTGGAAAGAACTTTATCCTTTTCTGTACAGACTTGTTTCCAACGAAGGAATTCTGACTTTATTGAAACACCTTATACATTTTGACATCAAGAATTTGACAGTCATGCAATTCTGAGTACCACTAGAATGTGTATGTCTCCTGACGCTAATTTGCTGACAGTGACGTATTGGTGAGTATAATGCAATATTCTGTCTCTTAACAACAACTTGATGACAGTATTGCAATTGGGCATGGAACATGACACATTATCGCGGTTTTTATCATCTTGTTCAACATAACACCTTATCATGACGAGAATTTGAGGTCAAGATGTGTGAAGGGAAATGTTATGCGCAGCAATGCGTCATTGGAAACAAGTGGATGCAAATCGTGAGGAATGTTTGTCTTTTCCCAACGGGTTCCTTACTTTCAGGCTGTGGATGTGAACAGAGATAAGGAGATTGGATCATTCTGTACAAACTGTTGTAAACAGGTATAAAGAATACCACATTACCTACACGAGATGGCAACATGGAAACAGGTGTTATGGTCAGCTCACTATTGCATTATTGCCAACAAGTTCGTGTCAGAAGGTGCAACATATGCAAGGCTTTGAAATTATCAGGATAACGTTTTTTAGAGCAACTGATTGGGAATGATGCAATTATTTTATGTCGGAAGGCTATATCTCTTTTCACATCCACATGCTTCAAGTAATTAACCTGTGTTGAAAAGACAAACATTCATCACGATTTGCATCAGCTTGTTTCCAGTGACGCATTAGTGCGCTTTACAGAGCACTTCCTACATTTTGAAATCAAATTTGTGAAAAGTATGCAAATGATGTAATCGTCATGATTGGGTGTTCTATTGAACACGATGAAACAAACCGGTATAATGTGTCATGTTCCATGCCCAATTGAAATACTGTCAGCAGGCTGTTGTTAAGAGAGATAGAGTTTTGCATTTTACTCAAAAATACATCACTGTCAGCAAATTGGCGTCAGGAGACATACAAATTGTAGTGATACTCAGAAATGCATGACTCTCAACACGTTGATGTCAAAATGTATAAGGTGTTTCATTAAAGTCACAATTGCTTCGTTGGAAAGACGTCTGTACAGAAAAGGATAAAGTGCTATCTTACACCGACAATGACATAATTGTCAAGACAATGATTTGAAAACGATAAGATCCTATGGTGTGCTAATTTTGTACCATTCACTCTACACTGAGATAAATAGGCGATGAAGACTTTTGGCACATTCGCAATTCCATCATTGTGAATACGGTCATGTAAACAGATATACATGTTCGTTTATAGCCACAATTGCACCTTCTCAAGAAGCTGACAAGGTATCATGTAATGTTTCTGATCAAATCATTCTGTGCACTGTTGTAAACAGGTATAAAGAATACCACATTACCTACACGAGGTTGCAACATGGAAACAGGTGTTATGGCCTGCTCATAATTGCATTATTGCAAACAAGTTCGTGTCAGAAGGTGCAACAGGTTTAGAATTTCTCAGGATAATGTAAGAGTGTTTGTTTTTACAGTAACTTGCTGGCAATGATGCAATTACTTTATGTCAGAAGACCATATCTCTTTTCACATCCACATACTTAAAGTAACGAACCTGTGGGGTAAAGACAAACATTCGTCACGATTTGAATTAACTTGTTTCCAATGATTCATTAGTGCGCATAACAGAGCACTTCCTAAACTTTGACTATAAATTCGTGAAAAATATGCAAATTATATAATCGTCATGAGTGGGTGTTCTGCTTAACCCGATGATACAAACCGGTATAATGTGTCATGTTCCATGCCCATTTGGAATACTGTCATCAAGTTTTTGCTAAGTGAGATAGAGGGTTGCATTCTACTCACCAATACATCACTGTCAGCAAATTGTCGTCATGAGACATACACATTCTAGTGATACTCAGAATTGCATGACTGTCATCACGCTGATGTCGAAATGTATAAGGTGTTTCATTAAAGTCACAATTGCTTCGTTGGAAACATGTAGGTGCAGAAAAGGATAAAGTGCTTTCGTACACTCAAAATGACAGAATTGTCAAGAGAATGATTCCAAAACGATAAGATCCGATGGTGTGCTTATTTTGTGGAATTCTCACTACCTTGAGCTAAAGTGGGATTAGGTCTTTTGAGACATTCACAATTGCATCATTGTGAATACGGTCATGTAAACAGACATAAAGTGTTCGTTTATAGCCACAATTGCACTTTCTCAAAAAGCTGACAAGGTATCATATAATTTTTCTGATTGGATCATTCTGTACAAACTGTTGTAAACAGGTATAAAGAATACCACATTACCTACACGAGGTTGCTAGATGGTAACAAGTGTTATAGTCTTCTCACAATTGCTCTTTTGCAAACAAGTTCGTGTCAGAAGTTGCAACATGTGCAAGGCTTAGAAATTATCAAGATCTCGTGAGAGCATTTGTTTTTAGAGCAACTTGTTGGCAATTGTGCAATTATTTTATGTCAGAAGAAAATATCTCTTTTCACATCCCCATCCTTAAAGTAAGGAACCTTTGGGGAAAAGACAAACATACATCACGATTTGCATCAACTTGTTTCCAATGACGCATTAGTGCGCTTTACAGAGCACTTCCAACATTTTGACCTTACATTCCTGAAAAGTATGAATTTTATGTAATCTTCATGATTGGGTGTTCTGTTGAACACGATGATACAAACCGGGGTAACGTGTTTATAATGACGAATATATATTGTTGTCCTGATAATAGTTATTGCAAGAATGCATAATTAGTGATTAATAGATTTAATATATTTATTTGCCAAACAAGTAACAATCCTTGATCAAGAGATAATATTACAGACATTACTAATTAGTCTGAGCTCATCTAATCTGCGTCCATGAATAGTGAAAACTCATAGAGGTAAGAAACAAGAGGCCCCCTTTTTGTTGAACAACTTCAGGATTGAACTTAATCCAAACAACGTTAGCATTAACTGTAATATAGGGTGTGGATGTATTGACGGACACGGGACACGCAAACGGACTCCAAATTGACCAATAAGTCAAGCTTCTGCCAAGGCAGGCTTGACAAAAATGAACTGTGAGGGTTACACAAAAAAACAAAAAAACAAAACTGATCAAAATTATTTTATTTTCTTATCTCAGAGAATATTTAGAGATAGAAACAAAATATATTGAATCGGGAAGTATAACCAGCAATGTCGTATAATTTCAATGTATAATAAACAATTCATTATCAAGGAGAATGGGTATAACTTTATAAAATAAAACATGCTCTTTTACAATTCAGTCCAATTAATCGTAGTATCAAGCTACAATGCATGAATGGTGATATAATAAAACAATTTGGTGAATATACAAACAAAAGAATCAGAACACGCAAGAAGCACACATACACATTGGATTAGGATTTTTCTCGCTCACTCTCGTACATATATAGAAAAAGTAATGTTTACTAACAGAGTATAGTTTTACAAAACCTTATATCAAAGTTTCAAAGTTAAACCTATAGAGTACTTGTAACAGTACAGACTTCATGCCAATAATTATATTCAGTATTTTGTACTGATGCGTTTTAGACTCTTGGTTCATACTTTCCTAGGAAAGAAATTTTCCTTAAAAAAAAGACGTTAGTCCGACATGCTACTATGCAGAAAATGAAATACTCATTTAGGTCAAAAATGCACAGACAATCTTCCTGTATTTTACGAATCTAGTTTCATAGAGATCAAATAAAATAACAGCACACGATGAGTGTCACTGTAAATATCATTTTTCATTCTCAAGCAGTGGCAAAAACAAACTTTTAATATTCACTAGTCGGTGGCCATAATGCTCCAGTGGTATTTAGAACCATCTGAACCTGTAGGTGGTCGTTTCCAGGATTTTAATTTGGCCTTCAACCCGAGCACTTTAAAAATTAATATTCGTATAAAGAAAATGTCGCCTTTTGAAGATAACTGCCATGGACCCCATATTAGATTTTGCACAGACATGAATTTAATTGGAGACCCTTTAAATATGACTACACATATTTCATTCAGTGTCCCATGTAAACCTGACATTTGCAAAAGAGTTACAATCACCGGAAGAATGACTAGGGGCATATGGTATATAGTGTGAGTATTGAGTACATTAGTGTTTATCAATGCCAGTCACTGTTTTAAATTTAAATTGTTTTGAATTTGAATTGAAATAATTTATTAAAGAGAATTCACTGGAAAATGTTTTATTAAATTTGAGACTGCCAAGTAATATCACTAATGAAAAAAAACACACAAAAAAAACAAAAAACAAATATCTCTATTAGTCTGCCGTGATAGGCAGATTGCATGCCAATACGCTTACTTTGGTGTTGATGTAAACACCTTCCTTCTCGGTCCTTCCTGATGGGTTTAAGCAATGTTTCTCTTCCTTTTGATGACCACTTTTGCATTTTGCAGTTGTACAGTTAGATCATCCAAGGAAATCTGAAGCATTGCTTGCACATCGTCAGTATAACTGTCTGGGTCAAGATCGTACTCAATCTCTCTTGAGGATGTTCTAACAAGACACCCTTCATGCATAAAGTCTGGCAACAAAATTGATGGCTGACCTGCAGTTTGCAGATATTTTATCTGGCAGTTCATCAGACAGCATAGTATGGATATGGTGGTTTCTGGTGGCATCCAGCTCTGAGGGTGTCTTAATTTTTTATTTACGTGACCCCTTTTGGATTGAATAGCCAGATGCCGTATCTCCTGAAAACTCAGCTTTGTTGGATCATAAACCTTTGGACAGTACATTGTTTGAACAAAATCTATGTAAACATTATTGTCCATCTCCACTTTTAATGAACTAATAATGAAAAGTCTTCCAGTGCGAAAAGCCATGGAATTTGAGAAATTTGTCATTACCCCCAACATATAAAGCTAAAGCTATCTTGATGTCAATATTTGTGTCGCCCGTTTTCTGTTCAAACAATATCAAAATATTTGTGATGTTTTACAAATCTGAAAGCTTCCCCATTTTCTGTAGCATCGAAAACCAGCAGATTATCTTGGCCAACTCTGTGAAACAGGGAACAAGTGAATGACTAAAGAATCAATATCTCCAGAGGAGACAGTACTTATAACAGCATCACCATCTTGGAGCTCAGAGACACTATCCATCCAGTCAATTTGTGCTAATTCAGCTTCACCTTTACGTTGGTGTATGTTTTGGAGGACAGAAAACTGCTCAAATTCAGTCGACGAGAAAACAGCTCTCACAGGTGTTTTGTATTTCCTGCAGAGACAAACATATATTTCTTCAGTTACACCAGTACATCCCTGTATATATAATTCTCTGTCAACGTACACCAATAGGTTTTGTTGGTATTCCAGCTTGTATTACTTTCGCTTTTAAAAGAAACACAAGACAAGCCTCAGCTAATGGTGATAATCCATCACCCCGCACCTGCATTAGGTCCATATTTATGTTACGAACATCATTTGCTGATGCTTTCAGCTGATTGACCAGCAAGGATATAATAGCTCTCTGTATTCCAGTTGCTTTAATTAATTTAGGCTTTGATCAATCTGGTTTCAAAATGGCCTGACAAACATTCATCTCTGAACTAAGGCTGTTTATATGTTTCTTCATCGATGTCACTTTTTTGATACGCTTCTCTTCTTCATTTGTCTGTCACTTCTTATAAATGCTTTGACCTTAAAACAAGTTCGATTTATAGTGTTTCCTTTCATTTTCTTCGCGCTATAAATTAAGGAGTTTGGCCCTCCAACATTTTCTAATGTTGTGTATGTCCTAGTAGGGAATCTTGGCTGATTAATTTCTCGATTAGATAGATGCCAACATTCTTTGTTGTTTCATCCAACACCAATGGTGACAACATCAATCATTCTTTGCAGTAAATATTGTATGGTATGATACTAGCTTCAAGCGACAGTCCATTTCTTCGCAGTATAAGAGACATAGTAGGGAGAATATGTTTCAGATCTGTTCTTTTCATAGTAAAATCTAGAGAATGCTCCTCTCTGTCTTCCGTTGACTCTCCCAACTTATCAGCATTTGTGCGTGAATCATGAACTTCTACTAATTTATCGATCAGGGCCATCCTTGGTAAGACAGAATCCATAGTTGACCCTGCTCTGAAGAGTTTCAGGACATTTGTATGTTCCATTTCACGTTGCGCATCCAATGCGAAATTCACAGTGATGTGTCTATAGGGAGTGGAGAAAAGGCTGTATTTCAAATTTATGTGGATTACAACTACACTGTAATGGTAGTACAAAAGATTGGTGCAGTATCCAGCATATGAAGTTGCTCCATTGAGAAAGACAACTGGCAAAGATGACTTCTCAGTAGACAAAATAAAATGGTAATCATAAGGACACCCATACGTTCAGAAAGATCAATGGCAATAACTTCATCACAATGTTTCATCATCTCGACATGGCGAGCAAATGTGGCATTTATTTCACACCACTTTTACATGAAACACTGGAATTTATCATCCCAATCTTTCAAAATCGCTCCTAAATCATTTCCAGACGTTTCCATTAGATTAACAATAATCTCAGATTCTTCACAAGACAGATGATGTAGAAACCTAGCAAACAGAGCCAAGTTGATTGACATGATAAAGTTTATTTTGAAGTTTAAAAAAGAAAGCTTGTGATCATATTTTCGTAAATTGCATCACCACCATAATGTTTTTTATATAACAGTAATTATCTCTTAAGGTAACACTGTCTTGCGTTTCCTCCCACCAATTACAGCTACGAATAACCACTCAAATGACCGCCACGTTATGTATTATCTATTACCACTATACTTGTCTTGTAAACAAAGAATTGCAAACATACCTGTAGTGGTTAGTTCTCTAATATTTAATAGCTATGCATATACACAAAACACTAATATTTATAAAATAATTCTTTTCGAATGATAAAGAGCATTAAAACACGCATTACTGTTTCTTGTATGGTATTTTTAAAATGATATCAGCGTAAAAGTCGAGAATCTTGGTAAATGAAAACGTTTAATATATTATGTGATTGTTACATTATTCATTCATTACACATTGTTTATCATATTATATTTCTAGTATTGTATTATGTTACGACCATACCTACCCGTTACTGTAAATATAATGTAGGTAGTGAACTTTGTAAATGTCATCTTGTAACTCGTGATATCTAAGAGGACACATAAATTGGATAGCATGTGTCGGGATCTAAAAGTCCAAACGTATTCCATGGAAATGGATAAGAGGCATCTGAAACAGCAGTTGAAGTTTTCCAGGATATGGACGTCTCAAAAGAAAAGGCGAGGGTAAATGATATGTGTATATATATATATATATATATATATATATATATATATATATATATATATATATATATATATATATATATATATTGCTATTATTAATAATCATAGCAGTATTATTAGTTTTAGTATTAGTTGTTATAGTAGTAGCAGTAGCAGCAGAAGTAGTACAACTACTACTATTACTACAAGCATCATGATTATCATCAATCTTCATCATCTGTATCAGTAATTGAATCAGGTAGAGGGGAATGAGGAAGAGAACGAAGAGAAGACGAAATAGTTGCAGTAGCTGCACAAGCATGACTATAACACCTATTGATAAGGTAATCAATGGTTGTGATGGTAGTAGTTGTGATGATAATGATGAAATATGATGATGATAAGATGATGATGATGATTATAATTATTTGAATTACTACTACTGCTGCAACTAATATTAAAAGCTGCACAAGTTTTAGTATTTGTTGTTCTTGTATTAACATAACCTGAATAATTATCACGATGTAATAGTTATCATGTGTTAGATGACGATGATGCAGCGTATTATTATTAGTATTCGTATTATTATTATTATTATTATTATTATTATTATTATTATTATTATTATAACAACACTATAACAACACTATAACAACATATATGGCAGTCTTCTTGCTGTCTTACTTTCTGTTCATCCATCCCTCTGACTAGTAATTTTTGAGTGTCATCACGCACAATTTACTTGATACACACTAATGGCATGTGTTTGTTTTTCTAGTGAGCTATTGAGATGATAGATCAATTATGTTTCAGAGCATCCTTGTCAAAGATATCCCTTTCGAGAAAAAGCAACACAATAGTTAGTTTCAAACATATAAGTACTTGGAGCAAATGCTCAGATTTTAGTATGAAACCTATCGGTTTTTTATTTTTCTTGCATTGCACGTTTAGAAAAATTACCTGAACATGATAATAAAATGAATTTTACTTTAAAGCAACAGGGGAACCTAAATCAACTTATTAATTTTGCATAGATTCTCATATATCTTAGCGCCCAGTTTGTCTCATCACCTACATTGTTTATGTTTTGTTCTTCTTCTAAATATTGTACATTTTCAGATATGGGAACTACATGAATATATCACAAGAAAGAACGTCACAATATCCAAAATAAGTGCAAGGTCAAGAAATGAAGTTTGTGTAAGGCACATTAAGCATCTTTTTGGGGCGAGCATCAAACGGTGTAAACAACAATACTATTTCCACCATCTCTCTCCTTCTTCTAGAAGCTAGAGGCATTAAAGGTTCACTTTGTATGTCAGTTTATGTGTGCATATGTGCGCCTCCACCCCCACCCCCCCTTCCACGTAAAGAGTGTAGATTTCAAATAATCTCACCAACCAAAGCCAAACTGGCAGATGAAGGTGTATCTTGGGGTGAATGTGTGTGGCCAAACTTAGAATTCGTCGATGTGACTTCCGTTCCTTTATTGTTTCAACTTTTGAAAAAATAGCGACTGAGCTTTGATTCTAAGACCCTTTTTTGCCAATTTCCACACAGTTGCAATGTTGATGTATACTTAAATGAAAATGTGTTTGGCAAGAAAAACGTGATGGAAAGGTTACTAAGAAAACTGACTGATGCCACAGAAGCCTGGGTATCTTGTGAGTTCCTGCTCACAAATATATGTGCGCTACGTCCATGATTTATCCCCGAGGGAGATGTTTTTGAATGAGTTTTACTATGACAATCATTCAATAATAACAAATAACACTAACAACTTCCCAAACACGTTTTTGAGGATTTACGAAAGTGTCCCAGGGTGCAAAAGGTCCGTTATTACACAAAGTTTTGGAATGGAACATAAACCTGGTACCCTGGTCTTACACTCTAATCCTGGTACAGTAGGTCAGGGTACCAAACAAGATGACATAAATCAGTTGCTGAATACTAGTACATAATGAAGCGTGTGTTTTGTTACAGAAAATTAAAAGGCAGTCCGATCTGATTCGACACCATCCCAACGGTGAGGAGAGCAAGACTGTCATGGAGCTGGAGATTGAGGACTTGGATGAGAAGAGTACAAACGAACAGGAGGGGGAAAAGAACATCAGATTATTCTGTTGCAGTTCTACTGAGTATCAGAAAATAATGGGATTCAATCGGACTGACGGACCTCTAAAGGTAAGTCCAATCCCTTTTAAAGATCTTTAGTAAAATATTCAGATGATGATAAGAACATTTATTTATTTATTTATTTATTGTTGTTTTATAGGAACAATACTATACCTATCAATGTTTGAGCATGATTCCACTCCACACAGTTTTCGCGATGAAAGATAGGTGATATCAATGTCTTATCTTTTTACACATTACCATGATGAATAAGTTGTAAAAACATGGAGCTTGTGAACCCATTTGCTTGTTCTTTGCTTCTTTTCAAATAATAATATTGTCAACTTCATCGTTTCTTCAGATGAGTGTCCAGACATGACCAACATATGTTATTCCCAAAGCAAACAAATTGTTGAGTGACACCTGGGCAAGTTCTAAACAAAAGTCGGGATTTATCCCTTGGTTGACCCTAATGCCAATCAAACTTCGGCGATGTATATTATGTTAGTGTCTGGTTTTTTTTGTTGGTGTTCGGCTTCAGTCCGTTAGAAAACGGAACGCTAGCTTCCAGACAGTCGTTCTTTTCTTCCTCTGAAATGTTTCCCTTAACGTAATAAAAGCTAGATTTATTGTTAAAATATGCATATATCCATATTCCTTTGGACAGATATATAATGTCTTGTATCATTTCTGCAACCTGAAAGAAGCTGCTGTACCTCATTTTGTCGAGCGTCTGATTTATATTCCAAGGGCCTCGGGTACGATACCCATCCAGGCCAGCCATTGACGACTGTTCTGGTATGTGCTTGAGGAAAGCACTTAGCTATCATATCCAAAGCATGATATAGCTAATTACGTGTTTAAAGGAAATACCTTGTCCACCTAAAAAATACATTACACGCCTAAGCGTGAGCAAAATTAGGCATGCATTTTTTTTTTTTTTTTAAGTAGCAAAAAACAACATCAAAACATTGTTCAGCCTTGTACAGAACTTAAACGAGCTGAAGTGAGCAAAATTATGCCGACAGTTGGTCTTTTATTTTCTTTTCTTTTTGGTTTTGTTCTTCATTTCAGGTCAGTCGTACTCAAACATTGAGGTGGGCGGGTGTGTAGGTACTTGTCATATAGTTAATGTACCTATTAACTGATCAGGGTAAGAATACGAATCATAGGCAGTTTTTAGTGTGCAAACATTAATTCATGCACACGGGAAAGACTTTGGAACCCTTAGTTTGAAAATGTTTGCTTGTATTTGCACAGCAAGCCGTTTATGAGCCATACATTCGTCAACGAGGTGGCGGTAATGTGTGTGTGTGTGTGTGTGTGTGTGTGTGTGTGTGTTTGGAGGCATACAGTTTTAAAAGTAGGTCAACTTTGATTGGAATATTGCAGACAAATGAATGCGTAGCGCTTTTGTTGTTCACAAGCCTAAGCTTGACCTGACATGTCATTCAAATATTCCTAGACCGTTGAGAACATTCTGCGAAAGAAATCTGCATGTATCTAGGATAAAACCAACCGTGAAAGAACAAATCAGCAAAATTTCGATCACGAAATAATGTATATATTTGCATGCGGTCAAAATTATGTTTGACTTTAATGAGTGGAGGTGGGTGGGTGTTGGGTGAATACATATGTATATTTTCATTTGACACAATACTCGCAAATTGGAAAGCACTTATAAGCAAATGCAAAAAGATGAAAGCTAACGATAACATAGCTAAGGAAACAAATGAAAGCAAATGTGTAAGCTGCCACTAGGAGAGGCCAACATATATGAAACTTAAATACGACATTTTAAAAGAGATATATGTGTATGTATGGTGCTAAAACCGAATTCATGAGATAATATAAAAATATAAAACTGGATATGAAAAGGTGTCAGTATCTTGGTCGACCTTTTTTGTATATTTAAAAAAAAGAAAAAGAAAAACAGAAATAACTCTTATGCAGTATTGTATATTTGTTTGCAACATAAAAATGTATATATTTATTTACTTATTTGGTCATAGGTGTTTGAAAATGCAGAAGACACACAAATTACCGCGCTTAAAGAATACGTACACGAGCTTACACATGCCAGACGACAAAAGGGTCTTGATGAGCTTGTACGAAACTTAGGGAGATGCGTTTTCAATTTTCGGAGCTAAATACGAAATGGCGGAAGACTGGCAAGTATATTCAATTAATGTACTGATACAAAAAAGTCAAGATAATAGTCTGCAATAGGTTTAAAAGGCAAGCTGACCCATAGCTAAAAAAATCACATGATATTGGATATAATAGGTACCCATTTGAGATTTCACAATACAGTTTATTAACTATACACTAATAATGCAAATTTCGTTACAAATATGTATTCATACAGAACAAACATCTACTGTTATAGCCGGGGACAACGGTAGTTTTGTCTGGGTCTTCGAAAATATTACATTTGATTAGATCCGCACATTCGATACGTTTTGTGATAATGATATTCACATTTGTGCGGATATACTGTGATAGGTCATGTCCGTTTGTCATTGTGTCGTGTGTTTATCAGTCCGTCCCTTGCACAGTTATCCTTGTAACCTGAACTCCATCTACAGCAGCAGGGACGGGCGATCTTATTTGTCATAATGTTTCAAGATCACGAGTAGATCAACAACGAAAGTTTCGGATCATGGATGCTGCACATGGAAGGAGTAGTTAGCGAGTGGGTGAGGTACAAAAGTCAAAATTTCCGGGTTAGTTATAGACTATACCTTGTACTCTGAACGGTATCTAAATGATTGAGGTAAGATGATCGTATGTGGTATATTGAATCACAGGGTAGTGTAGATAACACTGAAGGTTTGGAATCTTGAAAACATATCATGGGTAGTGGAGGGCATAGAGAAAAATGCGGATATTTGTGACTCCTTCTGCAACTAGCTTATTGTAATGCACGGTAAAATCATGGCAATATCATAGTAGGTATTTCATTATTAAAACTGCTCAGGAATCTCTACAGCACATTACAACGTTATTGCATAGCGTTTTCGCAGTCGTGAAATCAAGTCGTTTAATGTACAGTAAATTCATGCCAATACTATAGGTATAGTAATTAATTAATAACAACTATTATACTACTATACTTTCATTATCGCATATAATGTTCCGTTCTGATATAATGTATACAGAGTACAGGCGCCAGTGCTGGCATAGTGGCAGCAATAGACGAAGACGTGTCTCATTTTAAAGTGCGGATGCAGCCTTTGATTCAGACGCTATGTGCCAGAATTGGGGACCGGTTTAGGGGACATATCGGATGTCTGGTCCTCCAGGGAACCAAAGATGCAAAGAGGGACGCCGGTACAATCTGCGACAGATGGGGATTATCGGTTAGACTCATTGATTCCCCATAGATGAGATAGTTTGTCCCACTCACTAGCTTATCAATATATATATATATATATATATATATATATATATATATATATATATATATATATATATATATATATATATATATATATATACATATATATATATATATATATATATATATATATATATATATATATTATTTGAATGTGCAAATGATATATAATGACTATCATCATGGTGTCAGAGCTCTTTCCAGAATTTCAGAAGCCATTAGGAAGATTGTTAATCTGGCCCTGGTTAGTACTACACAGAGTCACCCAGTGATAGCAGTAGTCAGCAAGCTATTCTTACATGATTGTGCAGATTTTTTGTGGATAGTGTGTCCATTTGTATAACGTAAGCGGTACTTGAACACGGAAATTCGCGTGCTGTGTTGGTAAGCTTTCTGCCTAATTGATGTTGAATAAGCAGTCTAGTGCGACCTGCAGATAATTATACGACACAATATACGCGGCATTAATTTTCTCTCCTTAAGTGGACGAGTGTGCAATTTAGCTGTTAGAGGGCAAACGTTTATGATAACTGGTGATAGCTGAAATAAGGTACGAATATTCTTGGCACGTTTACATTCTCCGCAGCAAAAATACTGCAAAGTCACAAGGCAACTCGAGCATGTTTAGTCACTGCATCTGAACAGCGGATATTTGCAATTGTATTTAGTATATCAAAAGACAATTATATTGTGTTAAAGGCTATTTATCTAGTTTCACAAAAGAGATTGATAAAATATTAAGAAATATAAAAGAAAAAACAAACAAACAGACATGCTTTGGAAAGTGCAAAGGATATGATGAATCTTTAACCAGTTAATAGCCATTACAAAACTCTTTTGAACTCATTATAGTTGTATATAGTATGACATTGAATAAGGTTTTATTAGCAGCACCATTAACAATTGATCCTCTTGTGATGTATTCATACAAGCAAGGAAGTTAATTTCTATACTTTTCGTTAATGGAGTCAACCATTATATCCAAAAGTGTTGTACTGACGACAACTATTCTCCAATTCCTAATCCTGGTTTCCACCACCTACCACTTCATATGTTTTCTCTAATCTAATCGTAAATCTAAGATCTTATTGAGCAACCACATTATGCATTGGACAAATATGTATTAGTGACTCGATATCGATTGGAATCATAAAAGTATTTCCATATATTATTAGTTTAAACATATTTAATTCATATATTTGTAGTGGAAGATTACACGATGTACAATATAGAAGGTAAATAATTAAAACGAAATCAATTGCTTCTAACGTTCTTCTCCTTTGACGATATATATGGCGGATGCTATTAAGTTTTGATGAAAACATAAAATATAGTACAAAAAAAATATACGATTAACTGAACATCTTCAGTATCAGTGGTCTGCGCTTTAGAAACTCCTACTGTTAATGTAGTTTTTCTCTCATAATATCCGGATGTATTCTGCTTACATACGATGTTAAGCAACATTGATAAAATATCATGGAAATATTGTAATCATTTAGCTTAAAGATAGTATCACTATCATAATAAATTGTTATATCTCTAACGATGGTTCTTATTGTATTTTGTACAATCAATTATTAGCATCTCATTTGACCTTCATATAGAAAGATTACATACACTACCATGTACAATCAATATATTAGGTCATAGTCTAGGTATCACCACAGGTAAATAGTGTTCAGGTTTCATGCTACTCAGATTGTACGTACTAAAAAAAGGCTTTGTAATGGGATGTTTTACACCTTGTGGATCGTTTCTTTGTTTGAGAGGAGTTATATATCGTCTATATGTCTTCAGTTAATTAGTGAAATTTTAGAACTCGTTTCTAGGGTAAGTTGTACGCTCCCCTCTCTGGTCGTTGATTCTCGCACAAGGGTTCTCATACTCTTTCTGTTTCGCTCGCTGAGAGATACTTGTAACTAAGTTAAACACTGATTGCAACAGCGATACAGAATCATTAGTCATAATGATTATCAGAAGGCTGGTCAATATCATTCTGTTCCTTTTTCTAGGAATATCTGAGTGAACGCGATACGTGTTATCTGTGCTCACGCCTGTATGAGTGTTGGAATAAAGTGATAATTTGTATCCAATCTTTTAAAGTTCTGATTAAGACAACATTGTTACCTTAATCTTTCAGTCAGGTAATCAGGTGATCGTGGTTTTCATTAACCTCGTTAACTTTCTTTTGCAAATCCTTAATTTATTTGTCAAACCTACTCTTAAATGTTTTTCACAATTTGGATATAATAACTGAGGTAAAAAATATTTCTCGTGGATGCTAAAGCGTTAGCAATTGTATCATTGTATCACAAGTCATGAATACTACCATTGATATATTACTGGCTCAATTGCTAGCCCTAGTTAATGGTAAAATTTCCTGATACTCTGACATATATTCAGTGAATATATATATAGAGAGATATAACTTTTTTATTATCGAGCCTTTGACTAATTTTTACAGACTGATCATCGGTGATATTAAAATCGTTACAATGTCACTATGTACATCAGTAGTCATTCCTAAAGTTAACATATCGGATGAGTCGTGTTAAGTGTTAGTATAACTTTCTGTGCTTCCTAGTTCCATCACCATACCGTTTGGGATTAAGAATATTATAACACAAAAAAGTGCATTGTTTAATCCAAGTTTTGAATACGAAATCTGATTGTAATAGATTTATCCGAGTCATATTCTTGCTGGCGACAACTGAGATTTTCTGATATTTATGTACATTGTCTTGTAGGGCGGATAAAAACTGAGAACTTAATGATATATTGTGTAATTGACCACCTAAGCTACAACAAACATTATTATGCTTTGACTTGATCTAGATATTCGTTCTACGGTAAGTCCGTTGCTATCTTTCAGCAACAATTAATAAGTCCATCTTCATTTTGTTTTTATCTGATGTTGTTTGAGAATTATAATGGTATGGATAGTATCGTAACTGACATTTGTCCGTTTCGTATCTTCCTGTCTACTCATGTCACCAGCAGTCATTTCCCCCTCATTGTTGTAATTGCCCATTGGAAACCAATTAGTGTAAAAGCCTTATATTTTAGATATATCTAATCACAATGTGGCGGTATATTAAGGTCGCTGCGCATTATGTTACATTGTTGTAGATCTATAATGTTGTTTGTTGGATTAAAATATTGATCATCAGGTAATGCCATCTTAGACACAAACAACATTTTTTTGTATTTGAAAGTAGATGTGAAACGTGTATATCATTTTTTTTTTCTAGCAGTGGTATATTAGGATAAATGCCAATAAGATTAGTCATCTACAATTTTCATTACGTTTTGAGTAATAATAATAAATAATAATAATAATAATCTAATACTTTAATAGTTTCTTTATAAAAATAAACAATAGAAAGATGGTAGCTCTGGGACTTTGATTTTCTTTCTAAAAAACATACATAACCTGTTTCAAAGTGTCCAAATCATACTAAGCTTGTTAAACCGGTTTAAAGTGATTAAATGACACAGGATGGGCGTTTAAATCTGCAATAAGGTCTCTGACGTTATGGTAAAAATGATGTATAATAAGCTAATACATTCAACCCAAGTTAACAAGTAAACGTATCGCCACGTTCAGAGTATATATATATATATATATATAGAGAGAGAGAGATGAGTATTGTGCTAAACTTTTAATAAGGGTAACAAAATAAGTGTTAAAGACACATACATTCAGATATAATGAAATATTGTATGTTGATTAATCCAAGTGAAGCCTTATATATCTATGTACCAATATCAACAAAAGCGTGAAGGAAAAAAAATTACAACTCCTATTACTGCTTATTCATGCTAGAAACTAAAATCATAGCGAAAAGACTTGGGGATTCATTTAAGACAAATGTCAATACGTATATATTGTACGACGGCAGGAATCAATATTTAAATGAATTTTCAAATGATATGGAGCAATATTTTCAGATGATCATGATATCTCAAACAATAACATTTGATACGTAAATTATGTTGTATAGTTCAAATTGACAACTACAATATACGTTCATACAAAATCATCTTTTAACGAATGTAATAAACGATTGCTGTGGCAAAGGTCGATACAATATAGATCAATGTATGATTCACCTCGTCAAATCAGGTTTGCGCTACAAATAGGTCAAATAGTATATATTGTTCAAATCATATCACAGCAAAGGTAATATATTTTTCTCATACCATAAATAGCATGTTTATTTTTTTAGATTACATTGCGTAAATGACGATGCGTATGGATATAGTTGTAGTGGTTGGCGAGTTTCACGTATAGATTATTGCTAAGGTTACTCCTGTGGCTATGCATTCGTTTAATAAAGTTAAGCTACGCCAGCATGTTTAAAGTTACATATTTTGCATCTCATGAGATATATTAAATTTGGATGGACATCATCATTTCTGATTTATATTAAAGCTATCTCCTGCTGCCGAACGTCGGAACGATTAGGACTCGGTCTTTGTGATTGTATGTGCAAGCATGTTCAGTCCTCTCCGAAGATATATCCTCACGTAACAGATCGTCATTGAGATATTAGGATACGGCCATAGGAACTTCTTGATATATGTCCTTCAGACGTTCTGGAGACTCAGGTTTGTTTCAATGGTTCCTAAAGATCTGCTGGAAGTTTGGACATCTGAGTGGTAAGCAAGTGTATGTTGGCTTTCTTGGTTTATGTTTCAAAACTATTTTTATCGGGATTCTAGTTTTGTTCCTAGCATCGCCAATGTATTTTATTCTGTATCATATCATTCTATGGTACCTGTTGTGCTCTTTAAAAAAATATTTTCAAGTGTGGCTGAATTCGAGCAGATGCGGTTGATTCGAAGGCACATGCCTCAGTGAAGATGTATCTGTTATATAGTACTTGCTTTGGTTAGCATCTTTTCGGGAGCAGATACTGGTCAGAGTCAGTTATTTTTGCAGTACAGATCAGTTTATATGTCCAACCCGAGGGTAGATTTTATACCAAGAATACAATGGGCCAGTTTAATAAATAAGACGGAAATGAAAATTACATTCTTAGGCAGAAGTCGTCACAGAATTGAAAGAAATTGTATGTGTGTGCGTGAGAGTATATATATATATATATATATATATATATATATATATATATATATATTGACACACGTTCGAATTATGACAATGTAAACAAGTTTTCAGTATATTAGTAATATTGCCTATGCATCTATTCTTGATAAAACAATGTTTCCCGCGTAAGAAAGGCTTCATAGATGAATGATATTTAAATACTGTACAAACAATCGACTAGTGACTAAATTAATTCAGGAATTCATCAAACAGGTGAACAAGAGTCTAAAGCTGAGGGACGATCGGGGCCTTCACTGGAGATCGTTCAGAGCCATAGTGCAGAGAAAAAGAGTATTTACTCTCCCTTCATCCGGTGCTTACGTCAACTTTAACCAGGACCTAGCTGACCCCATTTACAAGGAAATGGAAAACGAGTGGAACAGGATCTTTAAGTAAGAATTTCACTAATAACCATGAACGTATACTCGAATACATGGTTTGTATGTTATATGGTTAGAAAGATGACCATAAACGCTAGTAGTATAGGATCTGCTGGGTTCTTCGTCCATGCCCGGTCCACAAGCTGGTGTACCGTCTCACACACCATACGCCTACTTGTTCATGCTCTGACCCCTCCCCCCTTATATCGACCCCAAAACAATATTTCTGGATCCGCAGCCAATGTTTTCGTTTCCGTATGCATCGCATTAAGAAACAGGATGAACTTATCTTTAGTGTTACCAATACTAGCACTATTTATGACGTAACTTTCCGACTTCATCACTGACGCGTTAAGGGATTATTTAAAATAGCACCATTGCAAACAATAATAACCTTTAGACACACGTGCTGTTCTGAATGGAGCAGTGCAGTATGTTAGATTACTGCATTTGTATTTAAAAAAAGAACGTGTTTTTCTGAGCGATATTGCACGACGGTAGGACTGAATTATCACTCATATATAACTTGCTCATACGTTCCAATGCAAATGTAGTAGTATTTTATCTATATATTCATTTTTACATCTAATAACCATTCAAAAATAGCCTCTTCGTTCTACCTATACGACACACGAGAACGAGAAAAATGAGGAACTTATTTTTTTACAACTGATGACTCTTTATGAGACCAGCGTGTATCATCAATAGTAATGCTGAATACGACGTAACATTCAGAAGTCATCACAGACGCGCTAAGGTATTTTTTTTCGAATTGCAACATTGAAAGCAATACTTCTTTTAGACTTACGTGTCATGCAGTATGAAGCAGCGCAGTATGGAGAAATACTGCACGATTCCGACAATGTTAAGATAATGGAGAAAACAATGCTTATTATACACTGATGTTTTTCTTTTTGAACTGCGTTACTGTTGGTGACATACGCAGGCTCAAAACAGACAGGCATCTGCTATGCAATATAAGTACTTATTTTCCTACATGCCTTGTATAAGGAGACGAAACGAGTTCGTTTTAGTGTAACTACTTGATAAAGTAAAATTGGGTATATAATAAATAAGTCACTGCATTTGAATTTGAAATTATGAACTAGATTGATTGAAGCGACACTGTACTCCTAGCGCTGTGCTGTATTGTTGAAAAGACAAAAACAAATCCTCGTTTATATTTTCACATAAAAATGTAGCAACCTATACGTATTTTACATATCTTCTCTTTGAGGACGTTTATAATGGCTCGTGCTAGCAAAGCATAATTAATGTATGATATATTGTATTTTTAATATTAATAATAATAATAATAATAATAATAATGACAACGTAGTCATATTATTATTATTGCACATAATTCAAAATTGTCCCTGTATTTAATATGTTCCAGCTCTCAGATCTCCCAGTCTCTGGCTGAGACTGTAACAAACATTGAGAGTTAAACGCCACTGTGTATTGAGCAACTTTGTGCGCAACTCGAACAGTTTAAGATTTCCGAAGCCCGGGTGAAAGATACAAAGATACAGCTGAAACTTAGTTTTCAAGGAAAGGTAAATAAAAAATTGATTGCACATGGTCTTTACGTATTTTATGTCTTTGCTTTTTAACCTTGTTATCGAGACCAGGCTCATAATTCATCAATCTGCTGATGTAAAACACATTTACTGTATGGTCATGATCTACACAAATAGCAGTTATATTCAAGTCAAACAGTTAAAAAAGAAGAACTATTTCTAGAGATAACATTTTCAGTGCTTAAAATGTTGTACAATCATATAATCTATGTCGACATTTTGAAAAACATCTCAATCCTTATTTTTATTGTTGTATGTATTTGAAGCCTTATGCAGCTCAGGATGTCTTACCCTTTAGCACAGATCTTGGCCTGCTTGAAATGGACGATCGGCATTGGCGCTAAGATTGATCACGTTACACAATGTTAATTTATCTCCATATCTGGAAGTTCATGTAAAAATATAATCATTACTATAACATGTACCACCCAAAAAGTGCACGATTATATTATCCAATTATTTCGCAACACATTTGTTGAATCCGCGCGGGTATGCCAATACCATACTCGACATATGGTTGAAATGCTTGAGTACAACAAAATAAAATGCAAAGAAACTGGAATTGCAGAGAAAGAGTGAACATCCTAACTATGACGTTTCGTGATAATGCATGTTTTCGTAAACGAGTCGATCGTATCGGAAATCGCATAATCTAAGCGATCTGGGAATCGTGTAAGATCTAGTAACGTTATGGACCTTAGTACACACAATAAATTAGGACGACATATTCCAGCATTAATCCTTGCGGCGTCCTACTGTGCAAAATCAAGTTCAGAGATACAAAACTTATTTCAAACAAAACTTGATGTAATTTTTTGAGCGACTGCGTAGATGTACAATGTAAGGAAAGACGATTTTGCTTTGCAATACATTAAGCGCAAAATATGTATAATTTTTTTAATAACTTTTGCACAAAAGCTGTTCCTCTTGAAGGATATTCCTAATTTATGTTATACAGTTTCATGCAGACAATTGTTGCTTGTAGTTAAGGATGTCCCCTGAGTATCAAGATGGGAAATTATATGTTCAAACATGATTTTGCTACCATTGTTTATGTTTATAGTGTCTAGATGAGAAATCCAACGATGCGAATGTTTTTATATGTTCCACATGATAGGTCTGTCTAGCACTGTAATATATTGCAAGTTAACATTCAAAGAAGGAGAAGACAACCCAAAATAAAAAGACTCATTCAAGAGAGGTAATACTGCAAGAGCACGCTGGTAAAAAAATATCATTATGTAACCATCTCCTCTATTTCCCTCTCGTTAATGATGATGCCAACTAAACCTGATTTAATATCATTCTTTCCAAATCTGGTAAGACATGAGAAACCCAGGTATACAGAAACTTCAACTGCAGCCATACAATCTGGCCTCTCCTAACGCAAAAGTAAAAGACAGAACAGGCACGCTACAAAGTATACTCAATTTGTCTGAAAAGAACTGGCACGATTTAGTCAGTTCATGACACCAATAGTACCTAAAGTTTACTTGGTACGACGTCCGATAAGTGAGACGAATGCCAGTATAAACGAAACACGTGTTGAACGAGATTAATTTCAGTTTTACTCCTGAAAAAAGATATTACACAATTCACAGCATCATCGACAAAGTTGAAAAGAAACCTTCCAAAAACAAAAGAGCTACACCTCTTCGTTTAGATAAACATGTGCATGTTTTGTTAATGTTTGCTAATTCAAATATTCTTTTGTGCAAAAACAATTCATTCAAAAGCACGTAAAGAAATAGTCAATAATGTGTGTTAATTGTGTTTGAACGTTATAAATGGAATGGTTCCTTTGACTCAGAGACAGAAACAACAACTAGGGCAATACCGGTACGTTAATCGGCAAATGTTGAGAAAGACAATACTAATACACAGATACATATTCCATGAGAATTCCTACATAATTTTATTTGAATGCTAGGCATCTCTTCGATACGATTTCAGCTCCGTTTAACAATCAGTTTGGCAATTCCCTGGATAAAAATCGCCGTAGTGTACCGATACAGTACCTCCCCCCCCACCCCCGTCATCTCAAATTGGATCCTTCCGACGTCAAAATACTGTTCATCACATTGTATCCCAGTTTGTTTACTATTCTGGGTGGAAACACATCTTGTTTTCCAACAAAAGGCTTCAAACAACAGCAACCGATTGTACAAGTATTTTGGCTCAGCTATTGCAGTGAACAAAGGACTGAATTTGACATGGCTCTAATTTGATATTGTTGAGTATAAAGTCGTAGGAAACACTGCTGCTCCGTTACAAAAGGTCATTCCTTTCAAAAAGGATTATGTCAAAGCTTCATACGATCAAGGGGGAAACACTTATCACATTCACATTCGTTATCTTCCTGTCAGTAACTCGTATGATGCCAGTGTCGATAATAGTATAAAAGGAAATCATGTACAACATGTTATATTCTCTAAAGTAAAGGTCACATTGAAACTATATTTTCGAAAATGAGTCTCCAGTAAAATGCAACTGATATATCATGTGTCCCAAATGAGAAGCATGACATGAAGGACATGGCTTAGGAGATATGTTAAAATGTGTTTGCAGGGTAGTACCCGTTTTTAAACCAGTGGTCACTCAGATGATGCATTAAAAGATGCAACTTTGACGCATGGAAAAAGAGTTTTCCAAACCATACTTATTGACATACAAGTCATAACAAGCTTTCATGAAAGCAGGGTAAACAATGTGTTGATTCAAGCAGGAATGAACTCTTGGGTCTCAGAGTCGTGCCTATAAATTCACTTCACACTCCTGTCGAAGGCGTTGATTCCACTTATACGCCACAGCTAGGACAAAACAGAAAGATACATCGAAAACCCTTCAAACGTCACAATCACATCCAGGAAATAATAAGAAAAGGACAACATCAGATAAGAGTTGGACATGTCGATTACTAAATCAAATGATGCACCGAGATTCTTGCGAAAGTTCTAAGTCAAAACTCGATCCGCTTGCCATGACACCGACGATGATGACAATGCAAGAATAACAGTAGCTATAATTGCATTCCGTGTCCTCTCTGACTACCTCAGGACTTATCGAACTTTAAATAAAAGGACAAACCGACGATTTAAATACAAGCTAATTTTACATTGAAGTATAATTTAGCAAAACAGAAAGCGGAGCTCCAGGAGTCAATTCTAGAGTACCACCCGTCATCAATTTCATGCATTAGTTGTTAAGCAAAGTGCATTTTTACTTGAACAACAAATTAGTCAGAAGCAGCATACACACGTACCCTTACCTAGCTTACCTGGAAAATCTCTTGAATTACGGAAGATAACTTATGAGCATACATATGAATGTCTCAGTGGTTGTGAAACCATATTCTTTGGATATTTTTAACGACACAGCTTTGACTGTAGATGATGATTCTTAGAATGCTGGATTAACGACCGCCAAAACAAAGCCAATCTCGGACGTAGTTTATAAATGATAGATCTATTACACTTGGACATGTTATTTCAATACAACTATTTTATCAAATAGTGATGATGCACGTCTAACACTAAATCAAAGCATAACAGTGTTTCGTTCGATGGCTAATGGTGTAGAAGAAACGAAAGCTGTGAAAAACACAATCATATATGTATGCAAAGAATAGTATGTGTTCCAACCAGGCCAACAGTCACATACTACAAACGAGCAGTGGTAAGATACCGTTGTCGTGTCACGATGGCGGAGTCTCTTGTTTTGCTCGCCACTTGGCTGAAACAATCACACGCCTGACCACAGAGCATTGTTATGGTTCTAAGATCAATCATCCCAGTCAAGTGTAACACAACAAATGTTCGATGACGAATCAAGACGAAACACTGGACGAGTATCTGGAAGACGCATTGACCTCATCCCAGAAGATACACCCTTAAAAGAGTGGTATAATAATCTGTCTGATTATTCCCTATTTCCATTGACTTCTTTGAAGACGAAATGCATCGAAGCTCTCTTGCAACAAAGTACGCTGACTGCCCGTTCATCGACTAATTTGACATCATTTTAAGAATAAAGTCAAGTGTAAATACGTTACTTATCATCACCTGTGGAAATTAATAGCTGGGAACATCATTATATGCTGACCCACAGTTTGTGCACATAGCTTAGAGTCAAGAGGCGTGTGCTAACCCAGTAGTCGGCCATCCAATTTCCCAGCGAACACATATTATATTATTTTGATTCCTATTGAGTACCACCTCTGTGAGAGGATATATTCGACTTTATGAAAAGAAATTTAGCTTCCACTTAATGCAATAATGTGATAGTATGAGATTATAAGGATGTGTAGACAATACTGTGTAGATTTTTTTAGCACATGCATGTAGAGTGCATCGCTGGCAAAATTAAAATGTATTATATCGTTGGATGTTTAGTCTTAGTCCACAACGTTGTGAACCTTGTAAATACGTTTATGTTTACTATTTGTATGTGAATAGGAAGGGTCTAGCCTTAATCATATGTCTTCACTGATTCTTGTTTGGGTTAGACAAAATATATATTTTTTTTTACATGTATTTACTCTCTGTCTGTATATCTTTCTCTCTCTACATCAGCCTTATTCATGACCCCCCACCAATTATCATGGAAACGAAGGGATAAGACTCAACCATTGTTAATCCGTGTTTTATGTGTGTGCATGTCATAATGATTTATGACGTAGTCAAAATATCTAAGTAAAAATGTATAGTCGCATACAAATATTAAAATATAAACAGTACGTTGATAATTCTACATCATGAAATACGTATTGTACTATAATATGTTGATTAAAATCCAAATATCTTTACCAGTAATACAGATTTGATGGTAGTTCATTGTAAATAAAAGTTGCCGTAGTCAACTTATCGCTAAACGATATCAATGTAATTAATGGTTATACACACTGTGCACTTATATTGTAAATTGTAGGTTTATTTCCGAGGTGCTAAGTTTATAATATCTATTGTTTATTTTCAATTAATTTTAGTTTTTCAAAGCTATGTTTGTCGCATAATTTTGAGTTGCAGTAAATTATCTTACTTTTAACAACAAAAACGCGCCTTAATCTCCAAGTTGAGAGTATTTGTTTTTGATGCTTTTTATGCAGTTTTAGGTTTTAATGGGTAGTCATAGTGAAAGAAGCAGAAGGAAAAATATGGATGCTATCATTATGTGATGCATTTTAAAATTTCGTTCAATTGTAAACATCATAATCAGTAATATATGTTTGAAACAATGTGTTACTTATAAAGTCTGCTCACCTATGCGACCATAAAGACGTTAGGCGGTATATTCTCTCTATCTCACTCTCTCTCTCTCTCTTTCTATCATTTATGTTGCCATATTGATTTTGCCGTAGTTAAATGTCTACGTGAAAAATGTAGAACAGTTGTTCTTCTTCTTGTGTCCATTCTAACACTCCACTTACCATATTAAGTCAAAAGTTTAGTTTTGTTGTTTTGTAATATTAGTTTTGCTGTTTTCCAAAAAAAAAAAAAAGCAGATAGACAAATGCTACAATCAATCTTTGACCCAGCGAAATATTTTCTTTATCCATTGTGTGACGAGAAATGAATCTGTAGCTTACCCAAACAAACAAAAAAAGACAAAAAACAAACAAACTTACAAACAGGCGTTAACTTCATACAGTCCACATTTGTTACTTAGAAAAGGAAAAAAAAAAAAAAGATCTCGGTAGTAATGCTTTCCTTCCTTATCTTCAATCTAGGACTAATCAATGAAACGTAACTTAACGAAACGTAAGATAATAAGTTAGTGTACGTCTGGCAGAACTGTATAAAAAAGGAAACAAAACGAAAAACAAACAAACAAACAAAAAACAAGGTAACACAACACAATTTAAGAACCAAATTTTGGCACATACCAAATTCTGTCTGACAATGTAGAAGAATAAAGAGAAATAATTTGCAACAATATCGATGAATAAACAGTTACCTGAGGTGAGATTTTTTTTTGTCAAGATCACAATTGGCTGACAGTAAAGCCGGCAAAATTATCACCCACAACTAAAAAATGGCACAAGAACAAGTCAGCCAAATTGAGGATGATTTTCTTTTTTCCCAAATATAATGTCTTTTGCATATGCAGCCTGTTTTGTGTGCAAAAATCCAGATATTATATTTGCCGCAAACAGACACAACACGTTACAATGTTACATTTTCCACCGGCCACACCTATCATATTAAACCTATGGATAAATGTTTAACATAGGATTTCCCATTCTGATTATATAAACCTACAAAATGAAGGCACAAACCTCTGTTGACATAAATCTTGACGCTGTCCCACGTTCATGTTATATACATTTTAAAAATGGCATTTCCCATCTTGACACTCAAGTAACGTCGTTCGCTAGTCTTGCTACTTATTTACATCTTGTCTTTCAAACGTGAAGGAGTCAGTGAGAGTAAAATTACATAAGTATTCTGAATTTCACATACAAGGATGATACATTCTAACCTTGATTGTTATAGATATCACGTTATATATTATCTAGCTTTCAGAATTGCTGTCACAATTGAGTGTCGAAGTCATGCGCAAGCAAAGAGAGATCAATCGAATTTTGACACCATACATACAGGTAAGTACACTATTAATAGTAATGCAACTTCATTAATAATTCTAATATTTGTGTATACCTGAATGTGACATAGCGCGTACCGTTTCCCGTTGATTTCAATACAGCGCGTAACATCGTAGATCTGATGCTACATAACTGTTGCCTTAAAGGTCAAATGCAAACATTGCTGATTGGTATTTATACTGTGTACATGTTTGACTTCCAGAAAAAAACTTGACGACGTATATACAGCCGCTGCAAACCAGATGGGTAAGGGATCCACTGTAAACACGAATAGATGCATGAGTGAAGGAATCGAGAGATTTCGTCACACCATGTTTGATGAGGCCAGTGGGAAGTTACTGAGAGAGTTAGATACCCTACAGGTCTGTCACATGATTTTTAATTTTCCATTTGTCGTAAGCCAGTAATGTTGTTACTTCCTACAAATCTGGAACTTTTAAGAATGATAAACATTAATGCTCAAATCATCATGTGTATGACAAAATCTCATGAAAACCTTACACACATTATACATTCAACCTAGTTTACATGACATTCGTTACAACAGAATATTTGGTTCCCGGTAGAAAATATCTGGAGACAAACGTGTTATGTGGTAAATTTTTTAATCTTCATATCTGAATATTTGGCTTCTAACACCTACAGCATTCCTTTGTAAATTGATATTTGGAACGACATTTTTATTCCAAGTAATTTATGTTTTACTGAGAATATGTCAAAGGGCTTTATGAAAGACAGCATAGTTTTAAATTTAGGAAAATGTATGGAAGATTTAGATAATGATTGGAATAAGAGTTATATGTCTTCTTATCTGCACATCGGACTTGACAACAATAGGATAACATGGATAACTGTCTAAACGCAAGGTATGATTTTTGCCACAACAGACTAATCTTTACGTCACAATATCTGGAAACATTTTGGCCATTGTAACGAGAGTTGAGAGTTGAGTAAATTTCCCGCCTTGTAAGCTTCTGAAAATATCAAAAAGTGTCCCTATTTTAATTTTCTACTTTACATTTATACGAATCAGTTAATAGCATATCATAAATAGTTTCGTAGTGGTAAGCCCTATTACGACCTGCTTATGTCAGATACACCCTTCTGCATGTCGTAATATGCGCCTAATGGAGGAACCTGCGTGCAGTGAGTTGCGTTCCGTGTCAGTGGAGGAGAAAACCCTTGTAGTTTTCCTCTGGTGGCGGTCATAATTGACATTCAAGTACAATTTCACTCCACATAGTTGTATTTTGCACATGGTTGAATTTCACCATGAAATGTAAATCCCCAAATATGACACCTGGGAACATATGCTACTTAAATAAGAATCCAGGGATGCGTATGATAGCGTGTTTTTTGTTTTATTTAAGTTTTCAGAGTGTACCAGATAAAGCGGGGAGTATGTTCAATATAATTACCACAGGGTGTGAATGTGAAATTATGTTTTTAGAGCAAATGCACGGTTTTATGAGGTATACTAGTTATCAAATCGTAAGGCAAAATTAAAGGTTTTCAGCCGCTCATAGTTTCTCCGATGTTTGCTACAGAAAGGCAAACCAAGAGACTTACATCCCCATATTATTGTAGGTATAGGTGACTTATTTTGTAAGAAAAGAGGCAGGGCAACAATACTTAATTTCGGCTTATTTGAAAGCTGCAAAAGAAAGGCAGATTCCTTCCGCAGTACAAAGGACGACAGCAAATATATCGTAGTATGAGGAGAAAATATATTATGCTAATTACCAGGGTGACCACCTTTATTACCCCAGAGACTGCCTGTAACGGAAGCACAATTAGAGTTCCAATAACTGAAGTGTGAGAAAGGCATGAGTTTTAATGAGGTCAGAAATTTCGTATAAGTCACACGTCCGCTTTACACTGCATGAACATTCTATACAAATGCGGCTAAAGAGGAGAAATACAATTGCACGTGTTTTGTTTCAACCCAGACATACATTACCTGAGGCGAGGTCAAGTTTAAAGTATTCACGCCTCCAAAATCAATGTCAACAGTCAATCAGATATGGAGAACGAACCAGATAATACAAATCATTATAACTGTTCAAACAAAAACAAAAAAATTATAAAAAAAGAAAACAAAGAACCAAACAAAACAAACGCAATTCTTCCCTTGAAAAGCGAGTCAAGTTAAGTACAGAATGAGAGAAGCAAACCGTTGTCTAAAGTCATAATGCATGCTTTAAGTCAGATTAAGAAAAAAAAATAAAGTATCTGCCAAACTTCTTAAATGATCTGAAAATCACATCAATTTCTTTAAAACGTTAGAATTTGTGAGACTATGGAAATTGCAGAACCATTCATACCATACCAAGGAAGTTTCCCAAATGGCACGTACGTCCATCACTTCCACATACGTTACCTCCGACACGATAATATCATGGAATTGCCGAACTTTAAATGCAAATATTGATTAAATAAGTATTATACTTAAAGAACACGACCTAACAAACGTATATCTTCAGAAAAGTTTATAAAGTTAACCGAAATATCACAATCTACAACTATAAATATTTCACAATCTATAACTTTAAACAAAATAATTCTAAGGTTGCTAGATGGGTGTCCATCATCATACAGTTACATACACACAACTCTTACACTGTGCCCAATATATCGTTCACAAAGCACCACAAATAATGTATCATAACGTGACCATCTTATCTAAGAATGACCATCAACTTGTATTCGACTCGGTCGCTTTAACTGCCACCAGGCAACCATAAATGTTGGGTCTGCAGAGATATAGACGAGAGAGAGAGAGAGAGAGAGAGAGATAGAGAGATGGAGAGAGATACAGAGAGAGAGAGATAGATAGAGATAGAGAGAGAGAGAAGACAACAGACAACTTAATATCAAAACACAATTGTTTCCTTTTAAAAGATAGGTCGTATACGTTTTGCAACATGTTACAGAATTATACTCATTCATAGATCTGACAATCCGCAATATATCTTGTTTGGCTTATTTTTCTCCGGAATTTGATGAGAACCTTTGTAGTAGTAATCACTTCCATATATACTTGAAAGTAGTGCACCCAAACCTCAAGCGATAGAATATAGATGAAACTGAATAAGACAGATCGGGATGCGTTTCAGTCACTTTGCGAACACTATTTATCAGATGATCATTTCAAACTCGTAGCAGGTCCGATAGCCTTTACTAGGATACTCCAGGATGATGTTGGGAACACAATTCCACAAACTTTGGCGATTCCCAAACGTGTCAACAGACTACGTGTTATTGATGCCCGTAATGCTATTATTGTAGAGCTGTAAAAGATCATTTGAAATTTGATTAATAATGCAATAATGGATTATCCGAATCAATGCCGTATATGAAAAATAAAGCTGAACATAGCACAATAGGGACATAGAGTAAGGGAAAAATGCACACATTCTGTGTATCTAGGCTAAGCTGTCCATTCTCTATCACCTTAGCATACAACATAGTAATTATAATTATTGGTAAATGCAAATCAGCTTTATTTCGCATCGAAAGAAACCTGCTAAATCGGTCACTTCTCTAGCAGAAATCTGCCGTTTAATTCTGCATAATATCTTCAGCATAAAATTGTACTAAACATTTCCGCGTGTTAAACAAGTGTAACAAAAGTTTACTTTAAGTTATAAAATCCTCAAATTATATTTAAAAAAAACAAAAAAAAAACCAAACGCAAGACTATTTTAATCTAGCCTTCAGTTAGACCAAATTATATCCACTATTAACTTTTGAAACAATATCCGAATTTAGCCCTCAATGCACTATTAAACATTTTCAGTTAAAATCAGGAAAACCAGCGATTTACGGACACATTTATGGAGAAAAACATTATTGATAATGTTACCCAAACCTGACAAACACCACGACGATCCTTACAAATATCGCCCCAGAGCACTAACAAACTGCATTTCCACAACCATGACAGGGGTGATACATGGCCGACTCTTTTGGTATAATGCAAACTACAGTCAGACTTCCACTGTATATCGTTAGACTCGAACTATTAATCAGTTAAACTTTGTTAAAGAAATATCATATAGTAGCCATATTTGTTTCAAAGTGTTTAAGTTATATGACTCCACATGGAAATGAGGCACAAGAAATGACATTTCGACCTAGGTCTCATGGGTTCCGATCTACCTTTCTATCGAACTTTTTGTAAGGTAGAACTTTCTGAGTCGAGCTTGGTTCTGTCCAGAATATAGGTGTACCTCAGTGTAGCATATGGTAAATCACCCTTTTGAACATAACAGTAAACATAATATCCACATGTCTTCATCCAGGAACTGAATGCTCATTATACATCGACAACCATTTGATTTGATATCGATCAACATGTGTGGATTGTATTGAACGTGAACTACATATATGTATTAAGGGAGTTCAACAATGGTATGAATAAAACGGGTTCAAATTTTCCAAATATAATATTGTTTCCATGTTCTTCTGGCGGTTATATAGCATTCGTGGTGATCCAAAATCTATTGTAAATGATATATAGTACCCCTATTGTGGAGGAGACCACATGTTTAGGATTTATTATTTGACCATAAACTAAATATCCTTCCGCACATGATACACCTCAGGGTCAACTGTAGAAGAAAAGCAGGATTAACTATAAGTCGCTGCTAATACAGGTTTGGAAGCAGACCGGAAGATTTTGCTTCAACTCCACGGGTCTTTATTAAGATCTAAACTTAACTAAGATTCGATTGAATAAGGGTCAGCTTGCACATCTTATATGCATAGTCTTGATCTGATTCACATCCAGTGACTTAAACTTTGTCATGGTGTGGCGGGTAGTGAGGAGGGGGTACCCAAATCTTCTAACTACACCAAAGCCGCTAAAGAAATAAATGTCGTCATCTAAACTGATTATCTTTCCATATTAAAAGCTTTTGAAAACTTGAAAGTTGACAATTCGTTAACATTTCAAATCTTGTAGAAATTTGATTTGCTTATATAATCTAGAACAAAAATATCCTGTACTGTTGTCTTCATAATTACATTGGTATTAAGGGTGATACAGATCAAATGAAACAGCCAGATATGTGCTGCAGTCACTATTTTCTGATTGGATCTGTGCAAGTTCATATTGTTGCGATTCATGACTAATATCGGAAACATAGTTGAAACAAAACGACTCAGAGATTCAATACACATATACACGATCAGATGATATATCATTAGACGTTTACGTTGGATGTCTAAAGCGATTTTGAAAGAAACCGTAATATTGCGGTTCATGGCCTAGATAGTTTTCACGTGAAGTTATAGTCTTTCACAATAATATCTCTTGAATTTACAGTCAACAATATTTTGTATCAATATTTCAAGATTTCTAGTAGCTCTAGTGTCTTCAAAATTCAAAATTATTTGAAATTGCTAGTCAATTGTATATTAATTTGATTTTCTAAATGCAAACATGTTATAAAAAGTAACAATTATTGTTCTGTCAATGATAATGCTATGCAGGGTTGTCTCAAAAAGATGTCATACAGCAGGGGGATACATCTGATTGAACTGAAATATATTAGTTTTGTTCAACCAGACCTCTAACATGGCTCAGTAAGATCTCCGCTACACGAAGGTCTGGTTAAAAACCAAACTGCTCTGCATTTGGCATCATAAAAAGCGCCACTAAAAGCATAATATGTTAGACTCTGGGATCAGCCTCCTTTTCAAAGTTATTTCTGTTATTCTTAACGATTATGTTTAGTCGAAAAGATTCATCGATTTATTATGGCATAGCTAGATTTACCCCATTACAGGTTAAAATTTATGTTTATTCTTTTGCTTTCGTCGAAGTCTTTCAAAGCAAGGTTGAATCGAGACAAAAAGCCTTTATGAAAGTTCTTATCAGATTTCATGTTCTCGTAGCATTAACGGAGCTCTACGGGGTGATAACAGATTGCGAAGAGTGTTGTATAAATAACTGAGTTTTAATTGTAAGGACATAATGAGGTTTACAAAATATTTTGAAATGTTATTTGATTAGCTGAGCAGATGAGTTGACTTATTACGTTGCTGTGATGATGATATGACGTCTTGAATTGCGTAAACATGGACAGTTGCCCTGGCTGACTGAGACACGCTTCATACATTGGCTTCCATTTACAGTGATGCTTACATCTATACTTTTAAGCTGACGCAATACTTTTGTCTGCATTATTGCAGATTGTATGTCAATGTGTATGTAGCTTAGCTTCTAAAAGTATGACCAAGCGCCTTTTATCGATAACAGTACATAAATATATAGTTGAAGAAACCATCGTATGGAAGAGATCTTACGCAGCCACACAAACGTATGGCTGAATTAAACTAAAAATGTGGCTGTACCTTATCGTTCGATGCATCATGAGATATATGTGTATATTTCTAGGGAGAGATCTTGAAAGTAATGTATGCACAATGCGGTGATTTAGAGCAGGATATGAGGACGTCATTTAAACCCCTGTGGAAGTCTCTTACACTTGGTGTAACAGCTCTTTACAAAGGTAACTCTTTTTTTCTTGATGACAAGAAACGTTTTCGATATCTAGTTCCAAGCTAATGTCTGTTTTCGTTACAAGGAGCGTACCTTCACTGCTTTTTTTTATCCACCAGTGAATTGTATGTGCGTTTTGTCTGCATTCCTGTCTGTCTAACTGTCCGTCTCTCTATATGCCCTCTTCATTTAATTATGACCTGAGTAACCAACTTAAGTGTAACATTCATAGAATAACCCTTTAAAACAGTATTCCAGTCTTATTGAGTCTTGTTTTAAGTAAAAGGGCTAACTTTTTTAACATATTACTCTTTTCAATAAGTATATTTAAATGACTAAGATTTGAATGAAATTATTTTCCGCGAACGGTCTAAAGGTAAAAACTCTTTATCAAATAGGCGACATAATATTACTTTATGTCATGAATGGATCGTTATGATATATTACAAGCAGCAACTTTTACCTTTATCATAGATTACAGGCAACATGTTTTTTTGTTGTTTGCATCTATCTGAGAGTTCTAACCAAAAGGGACACAAATCACAAATATTGTGAATACTAAGTTAAAATAGTATAAAACGCTTTGTGACATACTTTGTGTCCACTTTATACCGGCATTATATGTACCGTCACAAATTCATAATGTATGCAAACGTACCCGTATCACCTACATTACACTAAGCTGCATATGTTTAATTTTTTTTAACCGAGCTCGCGGATTCGCGACGAATGGGAAATTAACGAATTTTTTCTGTGTTTGTAGATTATATGTTTATTTTTGTCTTTGTGTTGTGATTTTTCGAACTGTGTCAGCGCTTTGTTATATAAAAATGATAAATATGAATCACGAAGAAGTTTCAATGATTCACGTTACACTTATAATAGAAAGCTTGTATATAATGTATAGTACCATATAACTGGAAAATCCAAAAAGACCCAACCTAGAACGTGTCATTTTAATGTGTGGGTTAATATAATTATCTAGAACAGTTTTGTCCGTTTATTTTTAGCTTTTTTTAAATGTAACTGATTGATATTGACTGTTACTTTAATCTTTGCATTTTCCAATTGTTTTTATACTTGGTTGTCACCAATTATTTTTATTGCATGTGATGAGGTCCGGCAAATCTACGAATAATTGAAACGAGGGAAATGTGCGATACTTTTAGAACGAAAATAACTGAATATTCAGGGTACAACTTTAATACTTCGGAATATCAACTCATGATTCGGGACATATTATTGTGTTATGAAAATATATGACGATTTTAATGCAGATATATCGTAGTGTATACTCTGAGTAGTACATCCATGAAAACTATGTATACTATGTATATATGCATTATGTTTATAATCTCTCTGTCACTCTCTCTCTCTCTCTTCATATATATATATATATACATATGTGTGTGTGTTTGTGTGTGTGTGTGTGTGTGTCGTGTATATGTGTGTGCACACACGCTACCTTTGATCGCAGTTTCACCAAACTGAGAGCACAACATAGCACAGAGACCTGTACAACATATACTTGTGAGTTGAGCTTTTGCCTAAATCAAAACATGGTTCTTTTATTGAAACGATATTTTGCTTGGATAATGCTCTAAATAATGCATTTTGTAACCTTTTAAAAGCTAGTAAATTTTCATCAGATATGACTATATTAATAATTAATTTCGAACTTTATTTCAGAGAAATAAAGTATGTCACGGTGGGAATGTAGCTTTCAAGATACACTCGGTAACGGTATGTCAGAAGACATTATGAAAGTTCTCGCAACATGTTCAGATGATGAAACTTCGGAAGTACTTCTACCTTTTGTAAACGAGTCTGATATACATACAAAAATACTGATGACAATCACAGAACTACTTCAGAATAGACTGTTGAATCAAGGGTATGAAGTGTCCATATGGCCGGGATATAACCCAAATAGAAATGAACACGTTCTTGTATGTATGTACAAAGTACAAAAACCGCAAGTAGGACGTTACTTTAACATGTATATAGCTTATGTGAACTTCGACTTTTTTGATCAAACGAATGCGCCGAGTGTACAGTGATACATTGTTTATTGCATTCCACACACTTCAAGCCCCGATGTCTCAACACATGAGCAAACATGTATAAATGCCAGTAAAGCAGCTTTCTATAGATATAGTCAATAATGAAACAGTCGGTTCCAGAATGCATTATAATTTAAAATTTTGTTGACATCGAATGACATTTCATTCATAGTATGCAATTTGCTTCTTGCTTGAATGTCTCATTTTACATTGTACATACAATTGTGCAGAATATCTAGCAAAACTGCTCCAGAATGTTTAAGTTCAATATGGAGGTCTCTGTTTAAACGCGCGTTTGAATCTGTGGAATATTCCATTCTTGCAAACCCCAAATTTGTGGAGATCTAAGATGGCCGCCGGGGCCAGTGGTTAACAAAATCTCTATTAAATGCTTGTGATATTTGCATATTTTGCATTGTGAAGTAGTGATTCATGTTTAGCCCATCGTCCATGTTAAGTTCTCTCCTTAAAAATGTAATCTCATTTCATTTGCGGATTACGTGTCTGTTGCATAATTTATGATTGGTTGTGTGTCAAAAGTGAGTGTCCTTTCTTTCGTATGTGTATTCTTGTGTCAATTAACATCTTTTGAGATGACCCAAATAAGCAACTAATTATGTGTATTAAATTGCACTAATTGCATTCATTGTTCCATAATTTCATCGAGACTCTGTAGGATCATAACAATATGTGATGAACTCCTCTAACTTGTCAAAATAAGTGTAACAAAATCAGCATTGCAAACAATATTGTGTATTATACCCTGAACACCAGTTGCCAGAGTGCTAGAAAGGAGAACAACAAGCCACTAACAAGGTCAGATACAAGCTCTCAATCTGAGGAGTTGATTTGTGGTAGTGAAGTTGTTAGTAGTGTTGCCGGTATCAATATGGATCTACTTGAAATCAAAACCGGTATTAATTTATTAGGTGGCCTGCATCTGGAGTTTGTTCTCTCTGTGTAAGAGGCTTAATATTAAACTGATAAACTGATTAAGGAAATGAACATACACATTAGAACCAAAACAAAATAACTGAAATATGAAATGTAGATATTGAACTTTGAAATCGACTAATCAAGCGACGAACAGGACCATTCAAGGAATGAAAATAAAAATATAAAATAACTACAACATACAAAATATACATCCATAAGAGCAATGAATATTGAAAACAGCAGCTAACCGTTACTTAGGACAAATAAATAGTATCACCATTTTTAACACACCTGACACAAAATGAAACTATTTGAGAAAGGCTTGCAGATATGAGAAATAAAGTTATAGGTTGTGACATAGGTGAAAGGAATATTCTTGCGATACACCGAATCCCAAGGAATACCGTTGAATGCAGAGGCCATAGTAAAACAGAAAAGCGATTTTAATGACAAACTTAATTTTAAAAATAGTTAATGGTGTCACTTGGCAAAATATGGGACTGATAAATACTTTAACTACCCATCAACAAATTGTCGTTCAATTGTAGTATTAACGACAAAACAAAAGCTGGTAAAATGAACACATTTGGCCTTTTTGATGTCATATATGAAACAATCAAACCCAACCCAGAAGTGAACTAATTGTCCCCATTGATGCCAAATACTTGTAGATGTATATAACTTTGTACCAAATGGGGTATGTACACTTTCAATTTCAGTTATGGTAATTAAGAAACGTGACTTCCCTAGAAAGACAATGTGAGTAATTGGCAAGACTATTAGTATAATATTTCAGCTAATTATGTATATGTATATATATATATATATATATATATATATATATATATATATATATATATATATATATATAATTGTGTTCCGTCTTTGAAACCAAAGCACATATAACATTCAAATTGGTCATGTAATTTGTTTGAATGTTTGTTGGTGGGTTATTATTATGCTAGAATCTTAGGGACACGGCTGACATAATCAATTATTATGATTGTTTACATGAATTTCTGTGCCATGTTTAAATATGTCTATATGTATGGTTGTCTATATGTATCATTGTCAATCATACACATCATAACATCTGATTAAACAGGATTTTATTGGTGAATTCCTAAAAATTCAAAAAAAAAGTTTTGATTTATGTTAGTACATTAAAAGACAGAATGAAACAGATGGAAATATAAAGTCCTAAACAGTGTGGACGCATGGATAGACATATTGATAAACAAGATAGAGATTTGTTCATTTTTTATTTCTCCTGTTACATTTTAAAATGGCAAGCTCTTTGACTTCAGCAAACAAAATACGAATACTAAGCTATTATCTCTGCAATGATTCATTCAAATTCGGTCACCAAATGTGTTTTAAACTTTCAAAGAAAAATAATAAAAACGGAAAGGATAAAAAAACTGATCAGATGATGAGTTTGTTTTCTGAGTAAATGTGTTTGACTTATGTTTCACTACTCTCTCTCTCTCTCTCTTTCTCTCTCTCTCTCTCTCTCTCTCTCTCTCTCTCTCTCTCTCTCTCTCTCTCTATCTAACTCTAAATGAAATAACGAAACTCCTTAGGTGGTGGAGCAGAAGTAAGTTATCACTTATTGGAAACGTTGCTTTAATAACATCATTGTTTGCATTTAACATTATTGCACTGGCTCTATCAAATCTTTAAAATGATACTGGTGTTACATTCCTTAAACTTTTCCGAGTATCGCCTTGATAACCTGAACCGTAAATTCAATGTTACCAAAATCAAGTTCACCAAGTATTTTTGGTATTACATGCTGAGCTGTCTGATCGCTCGTGGGATGTAACACTGATGTTATCGCCCATCTACATGTATCACCAACCGCGTGGAACATAGTCCTGCGTTGGCATACAACTAGATACCAGGAATAGTTCGTAAGAGAAAGTATGCAGTTGACCTTCCGTACATATGTCAAGAGTCCTTCTTGAACGTGCATTTGTGTGTTTTTCCAACGTTTGGAGATTAGTTTCAATACCTTTATCGATTGCTTCATTGATATTATTGGCATCTTTTTTGCGGTTCATCATTATAAATGGATCACCATGAAACCACACGGTTGTGGTTTTAATTCAATCTTGTCTGACGCCTTGTGATTAAGCGGCATAATCATATGCTCATGGACAACAACATCCGCTTTAACTCCAGAGGTGGAGTGTCGTAACATTGATACGATTTCCGGGTGCATATTCGATAGCAGTTATATAATATTTTTGCTTGCCGCGAACGCATTTGGAATAATCGCACGTTAATCATAAAGATCACACTTATCCTTTAAATGCTTAAACTCAGGTACTTCTTGTTCGCAAATATCTGCAGCAGCTTCAGCGGCGATACGACGGAGGTCTTTTCGTGAACATGCTCGACTGATTCAGAGGCGATTGCGGCTGCAACGCGATGCCGGTTTTGTTTATCCTCATCCATATTCACAATTTCCGCACGCTTAACCCGTAGTGGAATTTCGATGTTAAATTGTGCTTCTGTTTTTTGCAGCTGTCTCACGGTCATGCGCGGTTCGGCTACAATACCTAATAACACAAGTATGTTAGATTTTCTTGGGCATCTCGAATTGGCTCAGTTTTCGTACTGTTGCTGTTGTGGTCACTGGTTGTTGCGTATGCTGCTGTGGTTCAGTTACGAGTCCTAATAACGTAAATATGTCAGGTTTTCACATACGACATGGTATTCGTATGCTACTCTGTTGCGCAAGTTGCTTTAGTTGAATCAGAGTCGGTGCACTTTTATATAAGGGGAAATCTGTGTCTATGTGTGAATTCCATCAAAAAATTATTTACTAATTTTTACTTATCCTGTCTTGGAAACGGCAATTGTCACAATCCTGGTTATTATTTAATTTGCTTCTGCATCATTTTCATCGACGTCGGGGTTGTTAACGTTGGGTATTTCCGCAGTAGATTCCTCTGTTGTTGCGCAGGAGGATCATTGACGGCGTGCACGATAATACTTGCGAACCGATCCACGTGGTCTGCAAAGCTTATTACGAGACTTTACCCCGATACCACATCGAATACATGGTCGAGTACTAATACTAACACGTAACGCGAACAAATGCGATGTACATTATTCGTAATGACGTGTTCTGCTGCAAAATTCATGGTTTCCAAGGCATACACCTTTGCACTGATTTTGTCTTAATGTCATTGAACTTCTTATATATTTACAAATGTTATTCTCTAATAGATACAAGCATCCTAGGTACGCCTCATCCTAATCATCGTATATAACTAGTTGTACATATGGAATGTAGGGGATAGTATTTGATTGCACGGACATCTGCTGTAAAAAACTTTTCACCGGCGATAGTAATTTCGAAATTCTCAGCAGTGGGATGTAACTAAACTCGTGCACAGGGTAATATCGACTGAGGATCAATTTCAAGTAGATATTTTTGCTTGAATATAATTTTCTTTAATTCGTTATTTGGACAAATCACTCCATACTCATATATACCCTTAAATATTAATGACTTTATAGTGTTTGTGTCATTGCGTGACAATTTTCCACAAATTGTGTCACTTGGAATTGTAATATTGCAACATTCGCTTAAACTCTTCCTCCTCTGCTTTATTTTCAGTTGGAGTTATCTGCATCTCACTAGCAAGTATTATGTCACCAGCTTCTTTAACCATTTGCGCATATAATTTCTTAGTTTGTAAATATGCTTAAACCGATTTTGCATTTTTAATAAATATATAGCTGTTTACATATTGTTCCAACACAGCATCAGCAAAATCGTCGCACCTCAGTCATAGGTGGTGCAGCTAACGTTAGCGACTTTATTTTATTTTGTATTTTTTTTTTTGCACAATATCTAATATTGTTTTTTTCCGGTTTTTTATATATTTTTCTCCAAGTATGCATCGCTGTTTTTCCGGGATAATTCCTAAGTTGATTAATTTATCAAGATGATCCGGATACGTGTTTAAAAATCATACATCTGCTTAGCCTTTTTGATAAATCTGTATGATGCATTTAATCGTAACAGCGACAAAAGTTGTTATGTGAAGTTTCCCACACACTACTGGTTTGGTACAATAATTTCAGACTCGGGTATTTTCATAAATTCTTTTAGAATAATATATGCATTCTAATATAATATTTTAACATAAACTCTACCAGTCAGTTTAAAATATAGTTGTGACAAACTATTTGTTATACAAAATACCGCGATCAATACTCCTGCAGTGCCAGAGTTGATATAAATATATAAGGTACATTCAATACAGCTATGCAACGATAATTGTGTTTTCACAGTAGTTGTTTTAGTCTCACAGAAAAAAGAAATCTACATATTGTAGTATAGCAACAAACAATACTCTAGACCTGACTGTAAACTTCACCTGTGATTATATTTTGTAAACCCAACCGCGCTTGCGATAGCGTGGAATGGGTAAGATACAAATATAAAAGTCATGGGTTATAGAAGTGTAGACTTATCCCAGCTATTCGGTCTAAACTATACAATTTACATTTACTAAACACGTTATTCGTTTCTGCATCAACTTTTTTGATAAGCATGCCGTTGTATGTATAAGATAACACTTCATCCATGGTTATATCAACTTGTTGATAACACTGCAAGTCCCCCTATAGCACGAAACATAATCCTTTATTGTATCATCCTGTTGAAAATCGTGTAATTGTGAGTGTAATAGGACATCGTATCCCTTTGAACACGAACTTATTAACAATGTTGTAATATAACATAACACACTATCACATTTATATGAATCTGTCCCCAGAGGTGCAATTGTGAGCAGAGTAGAAAATATAATAATATTTTACTTTAGCCAACAACTTGACATTGAATGATTTAGGCGTATAGCAGTATATTCTGACCGTTTTACACATTCTTGTTGGTTTTTATAGGATTGTGAACATAACGCACTACTTTGTCCTTTCTAACGTGAACTTATTCACAATAATGCAGTTCTGCTTATAAGAGTATACTTTAGTATGTGTTCATAAATTTGCCGATATTGATGAATCTGAGTATAATAAACTACTTTAATACAGAGCCATATGTATATCTAAATGAACGTGTGGGCAATGATGCAACTGTGCTAATACGAAAACATTTGTATCCTTTATTGCATCAATCTCCCGACAGTGATGCATTTGTGAGCATAACTATATCGATATGAACTTTATAACTGTCATTGAATTGTGCGTAGAACAGAACATGGTATTTCTTTTTTCATCAACTCGGAACGTAAGAGCACATTTTTGTTTACATGAATTTTTAATGAAATGCAATTTTGAGTATTACAGTAGACCTTATAGAGTTTTATATGAACGTGTGGACAGTGATGGAACTATTAGGAAAACAATACACTTTATTCCTACTCATTTCAACTTTTTGACGATGATGCATTTTGTGAGTATAATAAACACTTAATCACTTTCTAAATCACGCTGTTGACACTAATACAATTGTGTGCAGAGCTGGACACTTTATATTTTAGACACAAAACTTGTTGACAGTAATTGAATTGTGCATATAACTGTTCTTTTTATCCCGTTGTAATCAACTTTTTGACGATGATGCGTATAAAATAGCACAAGCCCCCCCCCCCCCCGCCATTTTAATGATTGTTTCATTAGTATGCAATCTTCATCACAGTACACATTGTACATTCTTAAATGGCTGTTTTTACACTCAAGAAATATAAGCATAACATGACACATTATTTCCATTTACATAAACGTGTTAACAATGATGCAATTGCGCGTATAAAAGAACTGTTTATCCCATTCTATATCAAATCGACGACATTGTTGACAATAAATATAAAATGACACGTTATTCGTTTAGATATCAAATTGAAGTAATGATAACATTTTGAATATATAAGAAGACTTTATACCTATACCAATACACTTGATCACAATGATCCAAGTATGCGTATAAAATAACACTTTCATCCTTTTAACAACAACTTGTTTACGTTCTGGCAATTGTGACGATAACATAACATGTCATCCCGTATTTCAGCAATTTACTGCAAATGTAACTATGCATATTCAAGAACACCTTACCCTTTTCTGCGTCATCTTCTTGACAGTATTGCACCTGGGTAACATGACACTTAATGATTTCTAGAAAAACGTTTTGATAGGGACTGAATTGAGACTGAATTGTGCGTCAAGCAGAGAAATGTGATGCAACTATTGTTATTGCAGCGCGTTTTGTCTATTTTGATCCAGTGGCGCACAGCAATGCAGATGTGATATGACAGAAAACTCTATAATCATTCCAATAACGTGGTGACAGTGAAGCAATTGTGAACATAGAAAAACTTTACCGGATAACAAAATGCTTTATTCATTTCTAGATGACATTGTTGTCATATATGCAAATGTGCCTATCACAGTTTACATCTTCAGTAACTAGTCCATAATAGTGGTATTTTGCACATACCAAAACATTTGCCCCCTTTGCACATGAAGTTTAAGACAATAATTTATTTGTGACAAAAAACTTGTGTCCAGTTTTACATGAACTTAGTGATAAACGATGCACCGGTGGGCACAACTTAAAATGTTTTCCCTTTTTTACCTCAATTTTTTTTTTCCGTGATGGAGTTCTGTGTTTATTAAAACCTTGTTATACCTATTTTGAGTTTTAACATCGTCAAGTTGATGACAATGATAAATTAGGACGATAGGAGAGCACCGTATTTATTTTCACATCAATGTTTTGATAATCATGCCATTGTGCATATACCATACAACTTCATCCATTCTTACATCAACTTGTTGATAACAATGCAAGCTTGCGTATCACATACCACATAATCACGTATTATATCATCCTGCTGACAGTCGTGTAAATGACGTGGAAGAAAACAGTTTGTCCCATCGGCATCAACTTGTTGATAATGGTGGGCTTCTAATAATAAGATTACCCACTCTCCAATATTCGTTAATCTGTTGACAAAAGTGTAATCGTGAGTACATTTAAAAACTGTATAACTTTTTTTGTTTAAGACAACTTGTTGACATTGAAGCAAGTGCGTGTATAACACTATATCGTATCATTTATACCGTGGCTTTTTATACTGATAACATTGTGAGTATAACAGAAATCGTTCTCCCCTTTAGATGAAATTACTGAAAATCATGCACTTGTGTGTATAAGAGAACACTTATTTTTTCATCAACTTGCTGATATTGATCAGCCGTCTGAGTTATATTTGACCTAAGCTGTTCCTAATTCATTCTGAGTTATAAATATACTAATGGATAAATTAAGAACAAAGATTTGTGTTATTGTAAAGTCAAGATTTGAGCTTTTGGACGAGAAGATGCTTATTAATAAGGAACAAGAAAAACAAAGATGTATTCGTTTATCAGGCTTTTCGTAGTCATGTGCATATATGCCACATTTGAGATGGTGTGATTATGGCATAACCATAACATATACTCTTGAAAACTGTATCTCTTTGTATCCCAATATATATCTCTCTTTCTTTCTCTCTTTCTCTCTTTCTCTATCCCTCTCTCTCTCTCTCTCTCTCTCTCTGTATATCTCTATATCTGACTCTCTCCCTCCCTCTTTCTTAATATTTGTTTCACTTTGAAAGAATTTCTTCATTATTTATACTATCAGTATATTTATATATGTATTAGATGATGTTCAGTTGTGTTTGTTTTTGATTTGTATTATTCCGTTATCTGTTAGTTTCGTGATCCAGAGATCTGTTTCTTCTATAGTCTCAGATTAATTGCAACTATCAAACCATTTGGGACAGACGCAATTAGTCCGTTCTAGTAAAAAATAAAAATAAAAAACAGTTCTTGGGCTTCTGGATACTGGATGTTTGACTATAATTTTTTATATAGATGTAACGTGATCATTTTTGCATTTCAACCATTGACATTAAAGTTACTCGTGATTCAAATTGTGCACAACTCTGAAACTTATTTATATTGCTACTTATGTATTAAAATAATCACATATGCGATATATATATATATATATATATATATATATATATATATATATATATATATATATATATATATGTATATATATATATATATATACTAAATTGATTTGATTTATACTACTACATAGATCCACTGACACGAATACATATAATTTATATTACGCTGTTTAAATATGGTAACTGAAGATTGTAAGAAATGATTTAATAGTACATCAAAATGTAAATATTCTCCTCATGGGTCAAAAATGGAAAAACGTAGCTCATCGTGCTGGCTCTAGTTGTAACTCTGGTTTTGTAATAACGAGTTAGTCTGATAATGCACTAATTTGAAAACTGCTGCTATCAGATTAGAAACTAAAGATTAGATTAAAGTAATGGTTGAAAGCAAAAATGCGCCTACTATGACAAGGCCAGTTCAAATACGCTTTATAGTATGCAAAAGGAGAATTACACTGCATTAGAAAAAAATTACTTTCGTGAATTTTTTCAATTTAGGCATCTTCGTGATAACACACATCTTTGAAACTAATTGAATCCAGATCATACTATGCATATTTTCGAACCTAAAACACGGTGAACTTGCAATTAAGTTAAACAAAAATGTGTCAAGAGTAGTAACAGACAACACTGTGCAGTTGTAAACTATTTTTTTTTTGTGTGATGTGTAGCACCAAATATCCAATACGACCGATTCTTTCACAAGAAAATCGATATATCAAAGCATGTGGATGTTTGCATAATTAACTGTGTTATTTCTTCTTCACTTGGCTTCAAAATAAAACTTTCTAATCCGTCTGCCGTTTTCTTTGTAATTCTTAGACGTAAAATGAGATCCGTGTATGAATAAACGCATCTAATCCCTACTATGTACCTGTGTAAAGCCATCAAGTTAATTAGAAAGAAGATTTTCTGCATTTCGTACTGAACCAGGCTGATTATATCAATATATAACATATTCTTTTCCCAAAGACTATTTCTTATTGACGCTAGGATTTACAATGAGATAATGTCAGTGCACAGCAATCAAGTTAATCAGGCAGAACTGTATCTCATAATATTATCATTGTAAACAAGACGATGGAAAGACACCCCCCAAAAAAGAGAGATTATGTTATACATTTATTATTGCCCTTTCTTGACTCTCAGATCAAGAACGAGATACAGACTACACGCAGGTGCATACATCCCACTCATGTACCAGTGCAAATAAATTAAGGTAATCGTGTGCAAGTTTAGATTTTAATTGCATTGTTGTCGAAAAACCTGATATATACATTCTGAAAGGGTACATTTTTTACGTTTGCAATTGCAGCCTTATGAATGTATTTGATTGGTATTCAAGCAATTGACGGTCTCGATTTTTTATTCCTTTCCCATGATGCAGCTAGAACATGAAAAGGGACGAATACATATGTACTTCAGTCGACAGTTGGTGCTTCAAATGTATAACTCTACGAATATATACTGATGATTCCAAAGAGGTCCACATAGCAAAACGCTTCATCCATTTTACATCAACTTGTTGACAAAAATGCAAGTTTGCGTATCGTATAACATAAGTTGTTATAGACAACTTGTTAACACAGGAGCAATTGCCTGTATAACAATATTCGTATCCTTTCCACAGTGGCTTTTTATAATGATTGCATTGTGAGTATAACACAACAATTTGTCTCTTCTAGATGAAATTGATAAAAAACATGCTCTTATGCGTATAATAGAACACTTATCTTTTTCATCAAGTTGTTGATGTTGATCAGTCCTCTGAGTAATATTTGACTTGAGTTGTCCCTAATTCATTTTGAGTTATAAACATACTAATGGATAAGCTAAGAACAAATATTTTCTTTATTTGAGGCTTTGGACAAACAGATACGTATTACTTAGGAACAAGACAAAAGAGATATTCATTTCACAATCTTTTCGTAAGTCACGTGTATGTATGCTGCATTTGAGATGCTGGGATTATTGCATGGCCATAACATATACACTTAAAGTAGTTTTAATTTAGCGCTAATTTATCGCGAAGTTGTGGATCAAAATAGGTTCTTATCCATGCATGTCATAGGAAACAAATATACGCAGGTGTGGTCGTCAGCTAAGTAACAAAGCATATTAAATGTGTTTATTAGGTTTTATTATATAAAAAAATATACATAACTTGCTTATTGAAAGTTTAAAAGACACTTTTACTAATATAACAGATTATTAGCGTAAATATTATGATTGTCATTCCAGCACAAGCATACAACACAATTGTTATGTAATGTTCAAGATAACACAACTATTGCTTGAAATCGAGTTTTTACGTAACAAATCGCATTTAATCGTTGAACATACTCACTCGAATATGTAATATTATGATTAAAACACAACACGCAAATCAGAATGGATATGACTTCGAAAACCATTAAATAAAAGAAACAGGGGGGAGATTTATATCAAATTCAGGATAATAAATTCAGCAATTGCTGTAAGTAGTTTATGTCACTTAACTTTGAAAAAAATAATTCCTGTCGCGTGTAACAAAAGTCTTGAAATCATTAGCTGTTCTCCAAATTGTTATTTGTGTAATTCAAAAATATAAAAGTAATGTGTACTAAAACAGCAGTCTTTCTTTTGTACGGTGTGCCATGGGATCAAAGTGTCATGATTGTATGTTAATTCCTATTTGGCAAAAGTGCCGCTAACAAAATCACCTTTGTCACTCATTAAATGGTAATCACATAGATCTAAGATTTGTTTTCAGAGACAACCATTATTTTTATGACGTTAAATGCACAGCTGGGATTGTGTGACCTGACAGTTTCTTACTGTCTCTACATACCCCGATGTACAGCAAAACAGTTTAGCAGGCACAATATCGTTCCCAATGTTATCGTTAACAATAGACCCGTAGTAAAGAAAATAATCCGTGCTATTTTCAAGTGAGGATTACAAACAAGAACACAGTGGACGACTGCATTTGTATGGCACTATATTGCTGGATGTATAATCGGAATTTTATTTTTATAATTCCACAATAAGAATTTCGAACTGTATGCTAAACTTTGCGATTCAGCAAACTTAGCGCATGTCATGTATACTAATGAAAAGTGTGTTTATTAATGTAAAAAAATAGAATGATAATAAACGCAGCAGCCACAAAAAAATGATGTTCGCTATCCACAGGCAAATATATTAAATCAATTGTTTCTATCAAAGACTCTCCATATTATCACACAAAGCGCCTTTTCACTGGCAGCATGGGTCTAACATGTTTCGCGTTTTACCTGTTGTTGGTAACATAGAGCCACATATTAAAATGTGAAGTTAATATGACACAGCCTAAAAACTGTGATTATCTGGTCGCATTAGGAACCTTTATTTCTAATCCGTCATCCGATGGATATAACTTTGATCAAAACGTATAACTATTAAAGAAGTGTCTGGAGAAAACAAAAATTATCATAAAACCATACGTCTGTATATACAGATATTGGAAGAAAGTAAATATTAACCTGTTGATATGTTTAAGAAAATGACAGGACGATGACACAGGTGTTATGGACAGTCATTGTATGTGTGGTCTACCAATATGGATGTATTCATATCACTGGTTAATTAACGTTTATCGTTGCTCCAAAGCTATGAAATAGACTTGTATTACGGAACAACCTAGATCGAACCGCTGTAAGCATTAATTATGCTTGATTAGATTGGAATTTCTCTATAAAAAATGCACAATCGGATGTAAACATAAGCGTATATCTTTGTATCCCACAGTCTCTTTCTCTTTCTCTCTCTCGCTCTATCTCTCTCTCTCTCTCTCTTTAGCTCTCTCTATATCTCTTTCTCTCTCTCTCTCTCACTCTCTCTAACTCTTTCTCTCTCTCTTTCTCTCTCTCTCTCTATCTCTCTCTCTTTATTATTATTCGTTTAACTTTGAAAATTATCTTCATTATTTATACTATCAGTATATTTATAACTGTATTAGATGATAGTCCAGTGTGTTTGTTTGTGATTTGTGTTATTCTGTTCTCTGTTGGAACGTGATCAACAGATCAATTTATTTTATAGTGATAAATGCGTTGCAACTATCAAACAATTTTGGACAAACGAGAGTAGTATGTTCGAGCTAAAAACCTGTCGTGGACTTCTTGATACTGGATCTTTGACAATATTTGTGAATAAATATCTAATGTGATCATTTTTGCATTTCAACATTCAGATTAAGTTACTCGTGATTCAAATTGTGCTCAACTCTCAAACGTAGTTATATTGGTAATTATATATTAAAATCATCACAAATGAGATCATTATATCATACACGGGTTTGATTTATACTACTATAAAAGGTCACTGACACGTACATATATAATCTATATTACGTTCTTTAAATATGGAAAATGAAAAATAAAAAAAAATCATTAAATAGTTCATACAAATGTAAATCTTCTCATCATAGGTCTAGAATGAAACAAAAGAGCTCATCGCGCTCGCTTTTTGTAACTAAGGTTTCGTAATGATGTGTTAGTCGAATACTACTCGCTTTAAAAAACTGTTCCCTCGCAAAATAAAACTGAAGACTGTAGTAACGGTTGAAAGCAAAGATGTGCCTACTATGACAAGTCCAGTCACAGTATGCATTAAAGTATGCAAAAGGAGAATTAAACCTGCATTAGGAAAAAATACTTTACTGAATTATTTAATGATAACACAAATCTTTGAATTATTTAATGATAACACAAATCTTTGAAACTAATTGAATCATGATAATACCATGCATATTTTCGAACCCTCGACACGGTAAACTTGCAATTAAATTCAACAAAATGTATCAAGATAAGTAACATACAACACTGAGAAGTTTGTAAACTTATCATTTTTGTGATTTGTAGAACTAAACATCGAATACTACCGATTATTTCGCAAACAAATCGATATATCAAAGCATGTGGAAGTTTGCATAATTAAATGTGCTTTTTCTTCCTTGTTCGTCTTCAAAACTAGCCGTACTTTTTGTACTTTTAGACGTAAAATGAGGTCCATTTGTGAGTAAAAGCATCTCATCTCAACTCTGTGCCGGCGTAAAATCATTAAGTTAATTAGAAAAAAAACTTTTGTATATGCTAATACTGTGCCAAGCTGATGGTAAAGGGATAAAGAATATTATTTTCCTTAAGACACTTTATAATTTTTGCTAAGATTTAAAATGAGATAATGTCAGTGCAAAACAATCAAATTAATCAGGCAGAACTGAAGCTCACAATTACATTATTGTAAACAAGAGGACGGAAAGACCGGAAAAGGGATTATATTATACTCTAGTTAAACTCCTTTTTTGACTCTCAGATCAAGCACGAGATATGGACTAAACACAGTTACGGACATCGCAATATATACAAATGGAAACAAAATCGAGTGTGTCGGGTGGAGGTTTAGATTTAATTGCACTGTTGTCGAAAAACTTGATGAAAACATTCTAATAGGGTATTATTTTATGTTCACAATTTCATTCTTGTAAATGGATGGATTGGTATTCAAATAAATGACGAATACTGGTTTTATTTCACTTTTGATGGTGTAGCGAGAACAGAAACAAGAACGAATAAATCTGTACTTCACTAGACTGTAGGTGCTTCAAATATATATCTTTATGAATATGTACTGATCAGTTCAAAGAGGTTGAATTATCTCGCAAAACACAATTTCATTGAACAATAATTGTTAATAATCGCATAGTAAAGTATTGATAAAATACACTAAATCTAAGTTTGGCCTAATATGCTTGTATGCAATTATTTGTACATAACTTGTTTGGGGTACAAACGTCCAAAGCAGTTAATAAACATTGTTTCTAATTCGGGAAATAATGATTGCTAAAGATTCACATACATTGATATTTCCTAAGTAACAGTTAAATGTTTCCGAGCAAAAATAAACTTACATCAAATTATATAACTTATAGAAAAAAATAATAGAGCATTTGAATAAATAATTGTATTATCATTGGTATTGATTGCGTTTCCTTTTCCTAAGGTAAATGCTATAAATAAGAACTTACATTTCAATTTGATTGCTCATTATTGCTTTACATGATATAACTCAGTGTTAGTTGTAAATAAAAAATACATTGGTAATACCCTTTTAGTTTAGATAATGCTTTATGACTTATATTTTAAAGATATGATACATTGTATTGAGAGATTACGTTTTCATGAACACAGAACATAGTTGATGACACAAAATAATTGTAATGCGACTTATATCAAACAGATATTAGGATGTTTATATCGAAAGGTAAATTAAGAATGGTAGATACAATTGTCATGTTCGACAAGGAGGAATCCTTAATTGATAATTGAGTCGTGTATGCATGTAATATAGAGCAGAATCATGAATATTCGTGATGTTCTCCTTTACTCGGGCCGCGTGGTCTAAGGGGTTCGCTTTTAGAGATCACTCACACATCTTACATCTGTTCACGTGAGTTCTTGTCTCGGCTTGGCCAACGTGCGCAAGTGAGAAAGTTTGCCAATAGCTTCTCGTGGGTCGGTTGTTCTTCCCGAGGTTTTCACCGATTCTTCCTACCCCAAATACACTGGCAGCTGTGTATAGCTTATCATGTGCTGAACGATGGCGTTAAACCCACAAAACCAACAAAACAAACTCTTTTACTCCTGATAAAAAGGTTAATTCATAGGTAAAAAAAGCATTATTTACTTCCAAAACAAATGGCAAATCATATTATCTTCTGTTGCATCTGAAAGGATGTACCTTTGTGTCTCAATTCTCTTACAAATACATCAATGCCCAGTCTCTATATGCCGGTCTATGTGATACTCTCTGCACGATAATTTAGAATTAGTGTACATTTTCTTACTGCTTGATATCTTCTCAGAGAAAAAAAATCACATGCAAGATATTAATGATTTTATATGAGTGTGAAAAATAAAACAGGTAATGTGAATGTTTGCCTGTATTTTTGTATAGATATCAACTATGAAGATTTTTACATTTCCACACTGAGCTTAAAGTTACTTGTGATTCAAATTGGAAGAAACTCAGACATATTTTAGTGGTGGTAATGCGGTGAAATACTGAAACAAATGAGATACATATAACCTATATGTGTTAGATCTATGCTACTATATTGAGCCAGTGATATATATATATATATATATATATATATATATATATATATATATATATATATATATATATATATATAAATATGGCAACCGAAAATTGCAAGAAAAAACAACATTGAATGGTTCCTAGAATTGCAGGTGTTATCATCGTAGGTCAAACATGAAAAAAGCTGTTCCACCGTGCTAGATTTATGTGTAGCTATAGTTTTGTTATAAAATGATAGTCGAAGACAACACTCAGCGCAAAACACTGATCACATATTAAAACAAACGATTCAGGCAGTGATTGGAAAGAAGGATGCATAGACTATGACAAAGGCAGCTATAATAACGTGTTAGAATAGGTAAAATGACGTATTACCGCATATACAAGGAGAATACAATGACATCAAGGATAACAAACCAGTCTGAACTATTAACAATTCAGACAATACTTTGGTGAGTTATTTAAATTTAATAAACTACATTTTACCACAAATGTTTGAAAGTAGCCTCTAATAGATTCCCCCCCAAAAAGGAAAGTACCATAATGTGATATCAGCCCATCTTTTCCAAAGTCCATATAAATTCTCCAACCTACACATGGTCAACTTGCGATAAAATTCGAAATAAAAATAAACTCTAGATTAGTCACATAGAATAATGAGATGTTGAAAACGTGTTAAATTATTTGGAATTTTGAAGACAAACATTAATACTTCCGATAATATCACAAAAAAAATCGATATATAAATGCATATGGAAGTTTGCATAGTTAAAATATGTTATTTTTCCTCATGCGTCTTTTTAAAAATATACTTTACAATCCGTCCGCCGTTTTCTGCAATACTCAAATGTAACACGAGGTTCATTTGCCAGTAAAAGCATGTAATCCTTACGTTGTATCAGTAAAAAAGACCATCAAGTGATTGCAAAGAAGCCTTTCTGTGTTATCATACTTAAAAGCAATTTGATGGTAAACAAAGATAATGTATATTTTTCCAAAAGACTCCTTTTCATTGACGCTAAGATTTAAAATGAACCATTGACATTGCGCGCGTGTGTACATTGATGTCACATGTCAGTGGAAGGCAATCAAGTTACCCAGATAAAGGAATATTTCACAACGGCATCACTGTCAATAATACGGTGGAAAAAAACGGATAAGAGCTTATTGTATACGCTAATTATTCTGTTTGCTTGCCTCACACATCGAGATCGAGATATGGACAGCACACATGATGCGGGCATTCATATAGTGCACCAGTGCAAATAAATCAAGTTCATCGGGTTGAAATTTAGATTTGAATTGTGTCGTTGTTGAAAAGTTGATGTAACGAATCTAATAAAGTGTTCGTTTATATTTACTACTGCTTACATCGGTATTAAAGCAAATTACCATCTGATTTGTGTTTTCTTTATACGGGTGGGTCGAGTAAGTAAAGAAAACGGAAGAATAAGTCGGTACATCAGTCGACAGTAGGTGCTTCAATTTTATAATTCTATAAATATGTACGGACCATTCCAAACGCATAAAACTATCTTGCAAAACATACTCTACAAGATCCAAGAGGATAAACAATGACAGATACAAAAGCCAAACATAATTTGTATAGTTCTTTCAGTTCAATATGATTGTAATCGATTCTTCGTGCGCGAACTGTATTGATGTCATGTTCCAAAGCAGTCTGTAAACAGTGATTATACTGAAAAAGAACGAGTGTTAAAGATCCACATACACTGACATTTTCCACATTATATTTATGGGTTTTGATGCTTTATTTATTGATAAAAACAAGCTTAAATCAAATTAATAATATATAAATCATTAAGAGAGTATGTATTTAAAACAATTGTATTCATTGGTGTTGCTTTTGTTTTTGTTTACATCCAGCAATTGTTCGAAATAATCATATTATACATATCAATCTTTATTGCTCAATAGTATCGTACAATATATAGCTGATGCTACTAATTGATGACGGAAAATGATTGCATAGTTTTTTTAGCATTGCATTACAAACTCCGTAATGCGACTTAAACAAAACTAATAATACCGCTCTCAACATCGTACAGAAAGGCACAATACTTAATCTAGTATAATGATCAGTGTTTATGGTTTTTTCTTTCAGTCACTATGCCAAACAATAAGGCCTCCCACACACACACACACACAAACACACAGAAGAACAATAAATCCGAACAAAAAAACATTGTGGTAATTCGTCAGTAAAAACGAACGTAAACTCCTTCCAAAACAAATGGGAAATCATATTATCTTCAGTGAACAAGCTGAAACTGAAAGAAGTGTCAGTTTTTTAATGCTGTCATATAAACAAAAATTCCGCTGGAAAATTGGGTTTTAACCACATTGATAACATAATATCGATGCAAAAAAGCCTTTGCCTCCATTTTCTACAATATTTCAACAAACAAAAACCACAATAATCAACACTTTGGAAACCGCATACTGTGTTGAAAGCCTTAACTAAAGTGTTCTTTAATCGCCGCAAATAAATCGTTTGCTACAAGTTGCTGAAATAAAAGATGATATATTTTGTTATTATCACAATTATCTTAACGTAAACAAGCTGTTATGAAAAGGAAGAGAGTGTTTCTATATATGTACTCATGTATTGTCAACAAGTGCATGTTTATAGGGACACATTATGCATTGATACTCAAAATAATATAGTTATATACAGCTGATGTAGAAGTAGATGGTTATACGCACGGTCACCAATGTCCACATGGTGATGAAGAAAAGGAAAATCTGTTATGGTATGCTCACAATTTCATCATTCTCAACAAATTTATGCCAAACATCAATAAAGTGTTTTCTTAATAAGAACAGTTGCATCGTTCCCCACAGGTTCATGCAGATATTGATAGAGCTTTATGTTGTCAAGTGGTCTCTTAAAGTCAAATATATAAATCTAAAATGTTGGTGTAAAAATAATAAAGTGTTGTCTTATAGGCACAACTGCGTCATTGCCAATAAGTTAGTGTAAAAACGGGGAATGTCTTATGTTATACTCGCAATAGTATCATTATAAAAAGTTGCTGTAAGAAGAATAAAATATACTGTTATACGCGCAATAGCTCAAATATTTATCAAGTTTTGTAGTATATTAACAGTTGCACCTTTGTCAACAGATTCATGTATACTATATAGCGCCTTATGTTGTACTTATAATTCCATCATTTTCAATAATTGTGTGTTCAGTGGGATTAACTGTTCTCTTACGGTCAGAAGTATACGATTGTCAACCGGATGACATAAGAATGTGTTATATTATAGGCACACTTGTATTTTTATCAACAAGTTGATGTAAGAACGGATGAAATATTGTGTTATATGCATTCGTCAGTATAACGTCCCACGTTGTCTTTTTTCAATCAGCTTGCAGACACACATGTAACTGCGAGTCTAGCACATCATGTTCTCCCTTTGTAACATAACGTTTAGAATAATGATGCAACTGTGAGTTTAACAAAACACTGTAGCCCTTCTTATATTATCTTGTTAACAGTGATGTCATTGTGAACATAGAAGAACAATTTATATATGTGTACATCGGCAATTTGGCAATTAAGTGATAATGAATATAGCTAACTACTTTATCCTTTTTCTCAGCAATTGTTATTTGAGAGGACAGATTTGTGCGTATGAAGTATAACTTGATTCCTTTTTATATGCACTTATTAATGTATAACATACCACTTCATCCCATTTTTATCCACTAGCTGACAATGGCGCAGTTGTGATTATAATATAACACATTATCCCTGTTTGCATCAACTTGTTTCCAATGACGCATTAGTGCGCATACCAGAGAACTTCCTACATTTTGACCTTAAATTCGTGAAAATTATGCAAATGATGTAATCGTCATGATTGGGTATTTTGTTGAACAGGATGATACAAACCGGTATAATGTGTCATGTTCCATGCACAATTGGAATACTGTCATCAAGTTGTTGTTAAGAGAGATAGAGTGTTGCATTCTACTCACCAATACATCACTGTCAGCAAATTGGCGTCAGGAGACATACACATTCTAGTGATGCTCACAATCGCATGACTGTCAACACGTTGATGTCAAAATGTATAAGGTGTTTCATTAAAGTTACAATTGCTTCGTTGGAAACACGTCTATACAGAAAAGGATAAAGTGCTTTCTTACACTGACAACGGCAGAATTGTCAAGACAGTAATTTGAACACGATAAGATCGTATGGTGTGCTCATTTTGTACAATTCTCACTACCTTGAGCTATAGAGGAATGAAGCCTTTTGGCACATTCACAATTGCAACATTGTGAATACGGTCATGTAAACAGACATAAATTGTTCGGCTATAGCAACAATTGCACTTTTTCAATAAGCTGACAAGGTATCATGGAATGTTTCTGATTGGATCATTCTGTACAAACAGTTGTAAACAGGTATAAAGAATACCACATTACCTACACGAGGTTGCAAGATGAAAACAGGTGTTATGGTCTGCTCACAATTGCATTATTGCCAACAAGTTCGTTTCAGAAGGTGCAACATATTCAAGGCTTAGAATGTATCAGGATAACGTAAGACTATTTTTTCTACAGCAACTTGTTGGCAATGATGCAATTATTTTATGTCAGAAGACCATATATCTTTTCACTTCCACATCCTTAAAATAAGGCACCTATGGGGAACAGACAAACATTCATCACGGTTTGCATCAACTTGTTTCCAATGGCGCATTAGTGCGCATAACAGAGCACTTCCTACATTTTGACCTTAAATTCGTGAAAAGTATGCAAATGATATAATCGTCATGATTGGGTGTTCTGTTGGATACGATGATACAAACCGGTATAATGTGTCATGTTCCATGCCCAATTGGAATACTGTCATCAAGTTGTTTTTAAGAGAGTTAGAGTGAGTCATTCTACTCACAAATACATCATTGTCAGCAAATTAGCGTCAGGACACATACACATTCTAGTGATGTTCAGAATTGCATGACTGTCAACACGTTGATGTCAAAATGTATAAGGTGTTTCATTAAAGTCACAATTGCTTCGATGGAAGCAGTCTGTACAGAAAACGATAAAGTGATTTATTGCACTGACAATGAGAGAATTGTCAAGACAATGATTTGAAAAGGATAAGATCCTATGGTGTGCTCATTTGTACAATTCTAACTACCTTGAGCTAAAGAGTGATGAAGTCTTTTGGCACATTCACAATTGCATCATTGTGAATACGGTCATGTAAACAGACAGATCGTTTTCGGTTATAGCCACAATTGCACTTTCTCAAGAAGCTGACAAGGTATCATATAATGTTTCTGATTGGATCATTCTGTGCAAACTGTTGTAAACAGGTATAAAGAATACCACATTACCTACACGAGGTTGCAACATGGAAACAGGTGTTATGGTCTTCTCACAATTGCATTATTGCCAACAAGTTCGTGTCAGAAGGTGCAACATGTGCAATGCTTAGAAATTATCAGGATAGCATATGACTTTTTGTTTTTAGTGCAACTTGTTGGCAATAATGCAATCATTTTATCTCAGAAGACCATGTCTCTTTTCGCATCCAATTCCTTAAAGTAAGGAGCCTGTGTTGAAAAGACAAACATTCAGCTCGATTTGCATCAACTTGTTTCCAATGACGCATTAGGGCGCATAACAGAGCACTTCCTACACTTTGACCTTAAATTCGTGAAAAGTATGCAAATGATATAATCGGCATGATTGGGTGTTCTGTTGAACAAGATGATACAAACCGGTTTAATGTGGCATGTTCCATGCCCAATTGGAATACTGCATCAAGTTGTTGCTAAGAGAGATAGAGTGTAGAATTCTACTGACCAATACATCACTGTCAGAAAATTGGCGGCAGGAGACAATCACATTCTTGTGATACTCAGAACTGAATGACTGTCAACACGTTGATATCAAACTGTATCAGGTGTTTAATTAAAGTCACAATTGCTTTGTTGGAAACACGTCTGTACAGTAAAGGATAAAGTGATATCTGACACTGACAATGACAGAATAGTGAAGACAGTTATTTGAAAACGATCAGATCCTAGGGTGTGCTCATTTTGTACCATTCTCACTACCCTGAGCTAAAGAGGGATGAAGTCTTTAGGCACATTCACAATTGCATCATTGTATACACGGTCATGTAAACAAACATAAAGTGTTCGGAAATAGCCACAATTGCACTTTCTCAAGAACTGACGATGTATCATATAATGTTTCTGATTGGATCATTCTTAACAAACTGTTGAAAACAGGTATAAAGAATACCACATTACCTACACGATGTTGCAACATGGAAACAGGTGTTAAGGTCTGCTCACAATTAAATTATTGCAAATAAGATCGTGTCAGAAGGTGCAACATGTGCAAGGCTTAGAAATTATCAGCATAACGTATGACTGTTTGTTTTTAGAGCAACTTGTTGGCAATGATACAATTATTTTATGTCAGAAGACCATATTTTCTTTCACATCCACATCATTAAAGGAAGGAACCTGTGGGGAAAAGACAAACATTCCTCACGATTTGCATCAACTTGTTTCTAATGACGCATTAGTTCGCATAACAGAGCACTTCCTACATTTTGAACTTAAATTCGTGAAAAGTATGCAAATGATATAATCGTCATGATTGGGTGTTCTGTTGAACATGATGATACAAACCGTTATAATCTGTCATGTTCCATTCCCAAATGGAATTCTGTCATCAAGTTGTTGTTAAGAGAGATAGAGTGTTGCATTCTACTCACCAATACATCACTGTCAGCAAATTGGCGTCAGGAGACATACACATTCTAGTGCTACTCAGAACTGCATGACTTTCAACACGTTGATGGAAGAAATGTATATGGTGTTGAATTAAAGTCACATTTGCTTCTTTGGAAACACGTCTGTACAGAAAATGATAAAGTGCTATCTTACACTGACAATGACAGAATTGTTAAGACAATGGCTTTAAACTATACGATCCTATCATGCGCTCATTTTGTACCATTCTCACTACCCTGAGCTAAAGAGGGATGAAGTCTTTTGGCACATTCGCAATTGCATCATTGTGAATACGATCATGTAAACAGACATAAATTGTACCGTTGTAGCCACAAATGCACTTTCTCAAGTAGCTGACAAGATGTCTTAGAATGTTTCTGATTGGATCATTCTGTTCAAAGTGTCGTAAACAGATATAAAGAACACAACATTACCTACACAAGGTTGCAACTTGAAAACAGGTGTTATGGTCTGCTCACAGTTGCATTATTGCCAACAAGTTCGTGTCAGAAGGTGCAACATGTGCAATGCTTAGAAATTATCAGGATAACGGAAGACTATTTGTTTTAGAGCAACTTCTTGGCAATGATGCAATTATTTTCTGTCAGAAGACCATATCACTTTTCTCATCCACATCTTTTAAGTAAGGAACCTGTGGTGAAAAGACAAACACACATCACGATTTGTATCAACTTGTTTCCAATGACGCATTAGTGCGCATAATAGAAAACTTCCTACATGTTGACCTTAAATTCGTGAACAGTATGCAAATGATGTAATCGTCATGATTGGGTGTTCTGTTGAACACGATGATACAAACCGGTATAATGTGTCATGCTCCATGCCCAATTGGAATACCGTCAGCAAGTTGTTGTTAAGAGAGATAGAGTGTTGCATTATACTCACTCATGCATCACTGTCACCAAATTGGCGTCAGGAGACATAGACATTCTAGTGATACTCAAAATTGGATAACTGTCAAAACGTTGATTTCAAAATGTATAAGGTGTTTCATTAAAGTCACAATTGCTTCGTTGGAAACACGTCTGTACAGAAAAGGATAAAGTGCTATATTACACTGACAATGACATAATTGTTAAGACAATGATTTGAAGACGATAATGTCCTATGGTGTGCTCATTTTGTACCATTCTAACTACCCTGAGCTAAAGAGGGATGAATTCTTTAGGCACATTCACAATTGCATTATTGTAAATACGGTCATGTAAACAGACATAAGGTTTCCGGTTATAGCAACAATTGCACTTTCTCAAGAAGCTACAAGTTATCATATACTGTTTCTGATTGGATCATTCTGTTCAAACTGTTGTAAACAGATATAAAGAATACAACATTACCTACACGAGGTTGCAACATGAAGCAGGTGTTATGGTCGGCTCACAATTGCCTTATTGCCAACAAGTTTGTGTCAGAAGGTGCAACATGTGCAAGGCTTAGAAATTATCAGGATAACTTAAGGCTATTTGTTTTTATAGCAAATTGTTTGACAATGATGCAATTATTTTATGTCAGAACACCATATCTCTTTTCACATCCGCATCCTTAAAGTAAGGAACCTGTGGGGAAAAGGCAAACACAAATCACGATTTGCATCAACCTATTTCCAATGGCGCATTAGTGTTCATAACAGAGCACTTCCTACATTTTGACCTTAAATTCATGAACAGTATGCAAATGATATACTCGTCATGATTGGGTGTTCTGTTGAACACGATGATGCAAACCGGTACAATATGTCATGTTCCATGCCCAATTGGAATACTGTCGTCAAGTTGTTGTTAAGAGAGATAGAGTGTTGCATTATACTCACCAATACATCACTGTCATCAAATTGGCGTCAGGAGACATACACATTCTAGTGGATATGTATTAAAGTGACTATTGATCCTCAAAATGAATGTGGTTAGCAGTGATATGTTTATCAGAGTGTGTTCAGCAATTTACTGGCTAAAAGCTGATTATGAATACCACTTATGCTAAAAAGCAAGCCAGGTTTACTAATGTGTATAACAGTTATCATATAACAGTATTCAGATAGGTAGAGTGACAAAGTATTCAGTTAAAATATATTGCTATAAACAAGCTAATTATATATTGAACTAACACGTTTGGATATTTCGAATACACGCAATCCATTCGTTAATTTGACTTCAACTACATGTATAAGTACATATGCAAAGTCCGAGGTAAGTATATTTATAAACAATTGTGACCATATAAACATATATGTTTTACTAACATATCACACCATCATACGAACATATGTTAAGAAATTCGACCCATAGTAAATAGTGTAAATAACTTGCATGCACAATATCAGCTAGAAATATGTCTTCATGCGTTTTGAATAAGGGCGTCATCTGATATTTCGGAAGAGGAACAATTATAGATTAGGCCGTGAAAAGTGAGTAGAAATGGAAAATATGCTCAGCTTACTTCATACTGATACAACTTAAATGATGCAAAACTGTCAATATTTCAATGTTTTAAATTATTAATTGTTCAATCAAGTTTGCAAAATTTAAACATAATTCTTCTAAATATTACAACGTATACTGTGTTAAATTGTGTAATAACATATACAATAACGGGAATGTTAAGGTTGGTGACTGCCATACTGTGCTCAGAATATGAGCATTAAGGGACATGTAAGTACCACTGACAGTACAATTAATTTGTGTCAATGTATTGTTGTTACGGAATTATGTATCATCTTTTTAAATTATAATATAGTTTTATTTGGTTTATGACCATTGTATTATAATTTAATAGCAGTCGTTTTGTATAGTACACGTACACGATATTTCGCTACCCAGTGCTTCTATCCTGGGAAAAATCAATAAGTATGTCGCTTAAGAATTAATCACATGTCACGTGACTAGAGATTGCTAAAATGTACTATCATTTTGACCTTGATTTCACAATTCAAAGAATTATTCATTTTGTTGATCAGAAGTTAGATTAATAGATCGTAATACTAATTTGCTTTTTTAAGACGAAATAAGAAAGGGTTTTATTTGTTTTAAAGACGCAGTATATAATACTATAAAAGAAATGTAATCAACGCGTTCATCATTCTTCATAATTGCTTCAACTTGAGAGGTCATAAACGAGATTGGTTCATTGTGTGTGATTATCTATTTCAGAAATATTTCCAGACTACATTTTTGGGATTAAGTACTGACATTTAAAGATTTAAGAATTATTCAGCTCCGTTGGAACTATTGGAAACATTAGAACTTTTGTGATATTCTACATTCACAAGGATTTATTTGGAATTATTAATATTTGGATATAACTGATTCTTGTTAGACATCAGCACAGTGGTGTTTTCATTCCGAACATTCTTCCTTCTGAATATTTTGGATAACTCCCGGATCAGTGAACAATGAACACTTAAGGAAATTATACACTGTAAGTTATTTTTAATTATTTCACTTTGTTTGTTTAGAATATTTTTATATTTTAAGAAATTAAATTTGTGTTTATAAATCTTGAAAGCTTGTTTGAGTAATTCTTTATTTGTGTTACATTATCCCTTATCGTAACAATTGTCGACATTTGATTGTTACTGCTGAAAGTTGGAGAGTGTCCAAATTCAAATAAATCATGTGTTAGTCAAATGTATCTTCCTTGACAAACGTACAGTTTAATTCTTGTCATATCTTATCGTTCATTTGATGAGGCTGAACTTTAAACACAATTACGTACAATGTTTCATATGTTTCCCTTCCAGGAAAGCATCAGTGCCTGATTCTTCACTGTGCACTGTGGCCAACACACACATAGACAATCACACCATAAACGTATTCCAAAGAATAAACAATTTCCTTTAAATGTGTACCAACATCCTAGCCAAGGATCACCACAAAACAAGAGAGGAATAATACTATTATTGCGATCGTGGGATTCAACTAAATGTGACCCATTTGAACAGTGTTCCATCCGTATATATGGACAGCTTAGGTTTTTATCTGAGGCTAAATTCGGTTAACAACATCCTGTGCAACACTATTCCGACTTCAATTTAATTTAATAGGATGCAATAGTATAGTTTTGATGTTTACCCCAAGACAACTGCAACTGTATGTAATAGTAGGTCGTATGTGATGATATGGCTTCTCTTTTCAAAATATCAGATCCCAGTCGGATGGAACATAATTTGAACTATGCGATGCCAATATTGTTGCTATTTGCTTAAAATTCAAGGATGGCCACACAGGTTTTATAAAAAAATCTTATTTTTGTCTTAATCAGTAAAATATTTATTAAAAGAAAACAACATGCGGAAACTGTTAGAAATAGCACTAAAATAGGTTGGAAAAATTATTAGATTTCAATCTATAGTATATTATGTATATTAAAATTGACACAGTCATTAAAGTTCCAAATTTTACCTCGTTGGGGTGGAACCCAAACTGCCTGTGTGTTGGATTATTTCTGGTTAGGCTGCAAACAACCCAAACCCTTATAAGGGTAGAAAAGACATGATCCAAAACTAGTATGCCTGACCTAAAACCTGCTAACATAACGATAACACGTTGATCTGCTGGCAATTGTAGAAAGCATTATATCATGCAACTGTATACGTAATCATTGAAAAAATTAACTTATCCTTGTCTTCCTTGTCGACCAAAAGAACATGTAAATTATTTACATTTTGAATGAATTTTCAAGCTTTTTCCGTAGCAATGATCGACAAGAAACAGTCTGATACATTATGCAGTGCGTGAAAATTCTGAGATAGCTAAGATGGATTAAAACGTTTTTTTATCGCGCCTACATCATTGCTAATATTTGATTTGATTCCTTCTTTGACAATATTGTCTTAGTTTATCACACAGGTTAGGAGACATTCATATTTCGAATGAACAGTTAACTAGAAAATAACATGCTTTCCGTTTGACAATATCAATGATAATGTCCAAGACATGGATCACAAAACATCATTTGATAGTGTAAATTTGTATAACCTAGATGTACGGAAACAGTTTTAACAAGAAAATTTTAATTTTCTTTTCTCTTTGTTTTATTCTTTTTCACTGTCTTTTCATGTTAAAGGAATGAAATTTATATAAATTACTCAGAAGAAGTTATTGTGTTAGTCGTGCAAAAGAAATGCAGTAACCACATGTCTCTGATCGTACATATTAGAGATAACGATGCACACAGGTAATATTGTTATATTTTATTATAATTATGTCATGAAAAAGCACCTTTTTCTACAGTGTCCAGGTTACACAGGTAAGAATAATCGACCGTTTTCTTCGACATCAGCTGCCATCTTAGATAAGGATAAGTACATTCTTGTAATTTTCATTCACAATAAGCATATGTGGGAAGTTACCTTAAGATTATTATTATTTTCAAGGCAATACAAGGTATAATATAGCCACTTGTGTACATGATATAACTATTTTTCTCAAGATTCTCACGCAGTGTAGATTGGTCAGCATTTTTCAAAACAGTTATCCAGAATGGGCTTGAAATTCCGTTATAAATTAAATAATTGCCAGCTTCCTTTCACTAAAAACGGGAATAAAATATACGGTGTACTGTTTGTCAGTCAATCATTTGGATACAAATAACGGTTATTGACATTGATAATCAGGTCCGTATTTTGCTAATCAGATCAGCAGGTCAAGTGGTCTGACTAGTCCTCGCTTTAGCATGACCCAAAGAAAAGAACAATTAGTAACACTGTGCAAGAAAGATATGAATGCACAGACTAGTATCATGCATCATTTTCATGGTATTTTATCTGTAATTCAGCCATAATTTGCAATACTTGCAATCACAGCAAATATTTTGGAGGAAAACATAAACTAGAAATAAATGGTAGGTTGAATAATAGGATTTCGACTAAAATAAACCCTGCACTTTGGATTATCCATCCGTATATCAGAAACTATGGCTAATATTGCATGCACTGTGGAAAAGTTCTGTATTTGTGGTCAGCCTTAACTATTTTTGTTAATAGGTTAACCAAGAGAACGGTGTACTTTATACTGTAACTAATAACACCAGTTAAAAGGGTAATAGTGCAAAGTGAGGGACGCTAAATCACTACCTTGTATGTCTGTAAGGGCAAACCACGCCTCATGGAAGCGACCTGTATTTTGTTTTTACTTTTTCTGCAGCCTAAGACTAATGTTTATGTGTTGTATAATCATTTCCATTGCGGTTTTAATGGCCACTGCCATATATTCGTATTACGTGACATTTCGCCATTATGGTACTTATATTGCCAAGCACTCGGAACTGTGAAAGCTACATTTTTACACATTTACTGTAAATATAATCTGTTTGAACAGACATTTAGGTTATCAATGCATCACCGTGAAACAACATTTGATGAACCGAATACACTAAGTTGTCATTGCTGTTATAATGTACGCCTTTTTTCATCTAATTTCGTTAAATTACTGTGTTATTTAGCGCCAGAGGTAATTCATGGAATAATTCTTACTTTCCTCAGCTATTATTTTAATTGTCATATGTTTTGAAATATTTAACTAATTTTATCAAATTACCTTAAAAAGAAAATTTTGTATTTATTGAATTAAATAGTTCCCCTTTATAAATAATGTCTGATAAACTAGGTAGTATTACGTGTACCTCCACTTTCGTCCACGTAATTTTGGTTAACTAATATTTGTACTTTTGTATGAGAATATCACATACGTATGTATATAATCGAATTGCACATACCAGTCAAAAGCCATACCTATGAATTAATTAGATAAGAACTATTTTTTATGAAAAACCTAATTTCATTATTTAATTGATCAATAAATACAATTCTCTCTCATATTTCTATGAATGTAAAATTGTTAAATGCCTCGAAAATTATACATGATTTGTTATCCAAACATTTCGTTTTTCTTTCATTTTACTTTTTTTTTTTTTGCATTACGCTTTCTCTTGAAAATTTATAGAACTATCAAAATCCTAAAAAGCGATTTTCAAGAGGAAACTTGGTCAAAAGAACGGTATTCTTTATAGGATTAAATGATTATAGTTGGGAATTTCCATAAGTAATAATGCTACCTAATCACTCATAAAGTAAATAAAGTCTGAATCACTTTATATTAACTTTGTGATATGGTACAATGTACACTTTGATATATACCCAGCCGTGATTATTTAAGAATTATAATTTCAGTTTTCGTCTTTTCTGTAGCCAAATCAACGGATTCCATAAAAAAGCAAAAACAAAGACCAAATTATTTACTTTAGGTAGCACGTAATTTTCTTCCATTAGCTTTTCACTTTTGCGCCAGAATACTTAATCACTTCTTATATTGTCCATGTGGAAAAAAAGCATCAACTACCTTCGGCAAAGCGAGGTTAATCTAGCCCGTGCAAAATCAAAACGTAAGGGTTAATACGGATAATCACTATTCTTTACTGAGCAAAAAAATTCACATATATAGCATTCGTTGTTCTCACTTTATATTCATTTCGGTCTTTCCAAAAAAATGTTCTTTGTTTGAGAATCAGCTGATCTTGCATCACGTGATGACTCTGCCATATGCTTTGCTTGGCTAGAGAGATGAATATTCACAAAGGGAAAAAGTGTATGAGTTGAATGGGTTTGAAAAGCTTATTTTGTGTATGTCTCTTCCGTCACCATGGCGGTGTCTGTCGTCGCGTTTGGAGCTACAACTGTCATTAGTTTTTCTACGGTTTTTATATCATTCTTGAATTTTCTCAGAATAGCTTTAGTCGTCTCGCTTAAAGCATTCTAGTGGTACAGTTCATGACGTTGCAAAATTTTCCCATACCGCTGAGATCTTTCCGTTTCTTAAACATCCATCAACGATTCTGTTTCATTTGTCAGTGTGACGTATTTTCGAGCTTAGGATTATGAGGTAAGTGAGTTTTCTTCGATTATATTAGAACATAGTTTGCGTCTATTTGTACCACATTTAGTTACGCGGTCCTCTCTTTCAATGAAGTTAAATTTAGACAGGTCAGAATTAGCTAGCGTTTTGATGAGCATGGATTTACATATAACGGAAATGACAGGCAAACAAAAACATTATAAAGCAAATTTATCTTCTGAGTGATTCACATCATACTCTAGTCATTTACATAAGATATGTGCAAAAATGCGCAGATATATTACGCGAATTTTAATAAAAGAAATGTATCTTATTGGACCGGTCTGAAATTAAAAACAATACGAAAAGAACAAAAGACTATTGACATGTATGCAACTAGGTTAGGCCAGGTATCGTCAATTAGCCCAAGGAAGTATACACCTAACTTTATTCCAGTGGAGTTTGCTTCAGACAAATACATCAAGAGAGAAACGGCATCGATTCACTTTGAAGTTGATATCAGAATAATGAAAACTCAAACTGTAAGATATGAGTAGAAATGTATTCAGCTAGATCAAGAAATACAATGCAATTGTTTCAATTTAAAACTACTGGAAAAGTATATGAGAAGTTGATATAAATGTTTAGACCAGAATGTGTGAGGCAAAACAAAATATTGGCTCAGATTTGGGAGAATAAGATAAAATAGCTACAGGGATATGAAAACAAATTTGGAGCAGATATATGCATAGGAGATATATATATATATGTAAAAGAAAACCGGGGGAAATGAGGAAAAATAAATATGAACACAGATATGCATTCACATTATAAACATATATTCATCCAATAGATCTTTAAAGAAATATCACAAAACATTGATCGAAATTGTTCATACTAAGCTCCAAAATGGTCAACGCAGGGAAAGACAGAGAAACGTACAACAAAATCCACCTACAACACATCATTACCAAAATATCACCGAAAGGATCACACGAAGTGCAGAATATGGAAAAAGAAAACATAGAATAAGAAGAAATGGACTAGCATACATAAGTACAATTGTAAGTGGCTTTTATTTATGACAGAGATCGGGCTTGAGGAGGCACATAATCAATTCACAGAAGCGAACCACATATCGGTGTCACAGAAAGCGAAGAGAAAACATGAAACTAGTAACATCACACAGCATGGAAAAGAAATTGACCTTAAAGTAATAAAACTCTCTTGAAGAAAGCTTTTTAAAAATGAGTTAAGTTTAGAAAGGTACAACGTGTATAACTACATCTAAAGGATGTATACCAGAACTACGGACAGACATCAAAGTATACAGTCGTAATTTGAGATCAAGTAAGGATAAAGAGGAAAAATTAAAACAAAACCCTTTGTTAGAAAGAAAACGTGATGGAATACACATCAGAGTACAAACACAGTCTTATAACACGTTATTCAAACCTTAAAAGCATATCCACAAGAAAATAATCGTAAAGCCAATACTACTACTACTACTACTACTACTCATAATAATAATAATAATAATAATAATAATAATAATAATAATAATAATAATAACGATAATAATAATAATATTAATAATAATAATGATAAGAATAATAATAATAATGATGACAATAATAATAATAATAATAACAATAATAATAATAATAATAATAATATATAAAAAAATAAATCAAAAAATAAATAAAGATAAAAATAAAAATAGATTTGTCAAAAAATAACAGACAAAGTTTTAAATCGTTGTTACGGACAACTAAATTATTATCAAATAAACTGACGAAAGCGGAGCTGTTATAATTATGGACAATACATTTTTATAGAGCGAACACATGAAATGAAAAATCGTAGGGAATTATACCAGGAAATAAGAGATCAAGTCGATACGGACACGAGAAGAATTATAAACTATGTACTTAAAAAAATGCGGAAATGACTTATATAAAGATATAAGGATTATTTAACGATCTTTTGCAACTTTCTATTTACTCATAAGCACCCTCCCACCCCCAAAAAATAAAATCACAAACGTAATACCAGCACAGTGGAAATTCAGCAGCAAAATTCTGAATATGTGATAATCAACAGGCTTGACGATTTTAAATTTGTACCTGTTGTAGGAGGATATAATAATTGTACACAAAGCCTAAGGCATGTATTGGATAGGAAATCAAAGCTATTACAATTATTGACAATGATTTTTAAAGAGCCAGCACATGCAATGACAAATGATAAGGAACCCTACTTGGGAATAATTGAACACGTCTTTACAAACACGTGAGGAATAGCTGGTACGTATTTAAACACTATGGTTATGACCTATATAAAGAGTAAGGATTATTTAAAAATTTTAAATATTTTACAAGTTACTAGTTAACTGTGCGCCTCAGAAGAAATTCAGCAGAAAAACTCAGAATATGTTAAAATAAACAGGCCTGACGATTTAAAATTCGGCCTATTGTAGGGAGATATACTACTGTTGCGGAATTATGTATCATTTCTTTTAAATAATGGTATAGTTTTATCAGTTTATGACCTCTGTATACTAGTATAATAGGTGTCTTTTTGGAATGTACACATATACGGTAATTTCAATGTGACACAGTACATCGTTTGAAGCATTAGTCATGTCACGTGATCCACCGCGAGGGGTTTGCACTTAATGTTCTGGCCTGGATTTCGCAATTCAAAGGATTAATCATTTTAATAAGATGAAGAATGAGTTGTTTATTTCAGACGGAATAGGAAATGGGTTTTATTTGTTTCAATGACGCAGTACAGAAACTATAAAATAAGATGTAATCACAGCGTTCGTCATTCTACATAATTTCGTCAGCTTGCGAGGTCTTTAACGAAATTGGTTCTTTGTATGTGATAATCTGCTTCAGATATATTATTATACAGTAAATTTTGGATTTAGTACAGCTACTTCAGAAAATTTTTCCAGACAGTACATTTTTGGGGTTAACTGATATTTAAGAATTATTCAGCTCCGCTGGAATTAATGGAAACATATCTAGTACTTGTGTGATATTCTAAAGTCACAAGGGTTACTTTGAATCAATAACTCTTGGATATTACTGATACTTGATGGCACGCCACCACTTTGGTGGCTTCATTCGGAATAATTTGGATTGACTTGGATATAACTGAATCTTATTAACACATCAGTACAGTGAAGGTTTCATTCTTAATCTATTTCATTCGGAATATGTAGAATAACTTCCGGATCAGTGAACATTAGAACAATTTAGAACTTTTAAGGATATTCTATAATGTAAGTTATTTTTAATTCTTTCACTTTGATTGTTTGCTTAAATATGTTTTATATTTTAGGAAATTAAATATTTGTATTTTAAATCTTGAAAGCTTGGTTGAGTCTTTTCTTTTGTTACATCACCCCTAGTCGTAACACTAGTTGCACACAATGACTAAGTCATGTATTGAATATAACATCAAGGCTGTTATAATTATGGATAACATTTGTTGTACGGAGCCAACACATAAAACAACAAATTATGAGGAATTATGCCAGGAAATAAGTGATACATTCTATACGAGACGCGAATATTTATAATCTATTTATTAAAAAAATATGGAAATGACCTATATAATGAATTAAGGAGTATGTAAAGAAATTTAAATATTTTACAAGTTACTAGTAAATTGTACCCCTTCTACCCCACGAACAAACAATACATCACAAAGTGATACCAACGCAGAAGAAATTCAGCAACAAAATATGTAATACAAGATAATAAACAGGCCTGAATATTTTAAATTTCTACCTATTGGAAAATGATATAATAGTTGCACACAAAGACTAACTAAGGTATTGGATAGGAACTTAATATTTTACGTCGCCCTATAGTGAATGACGTGATTGACATAACTTTGAAGTGAAATAGTCATTTAAAAATGTTTTTTTTTTTAAATATAATATATTGCCCCGAACAGCGACCATGATAATGATGGAACGTGCTTGAATGAATAAAGGATGAACATAAACGTATGAACCGGCACATGTACCCTGGTTTGAATCTTCGTAGTGTACGAATTAAAATTATCTAACATGCGTGATAATATTATTTACTCGTATGTAAAAACTGTATTAATGTGATCAATCATTCTCATGTAAAATCCAGGAATCGCACATTCATCTCTGTTTGTATATATATATATATATATATATATATATATATATATATATATATATATATATATATATATATATATATATATATATATATATGTATATATATATATGTATCTATATATATATATATATAAAGATAGAGAGAAAGATAGAGAGAAACTTCATTCTAAATTTTTTGTATCTGACATTTTCTCTGAAAAATGCTCATATGAATTGAAGCCTGCCCCCCTCTCTCTCTATCTCTCTCTCTATTTCTCTCTCTCTCTCTCTCTCCTTACCTCCGTCTCTCTCCTTACCTCCGTGTTGTATGACCGACTGTCGCCAGAAGTGGGTAATGATGGTTGCTTCCTCTAATTTGGTATGCATAAACGTCCCACCGAACTAAATATATTTAATAACCCTCCCGGTACATCAATATGTTTGTTGTTATTCTCAGTAAATTTCAGGCATGCATTTGAGTGCTTCTCTTTGATTCTCATTGACATAATAGGTCCTTTGTTAGGGATTTTGGTTCATAACTACCTAGTGATAACACGACTCGAATAGAACAATGTGGGCAACGAATGGACATTTGTAAACATCTATTTTGAGGTAGGTATGTCTACAGAACATATACCACTACATCATACAGGGATAAGGGTGGGTCTGGTCTATATGTAAGTGGTATATCAACGGGTATCTCAGTTTAAATACTTTATTACCTGATTGCGTACTTTTGTGGTGAAGTTGGGCTGAACATCGCTATCCAACATGACATGGAATACCCCCCACGGCCTGTCATTATGTCCATGTACAAGTTCAGCGCGTGCGCATGTATGTGCTTTGTTATCCGGCTTTTATTTATGGTAATTTTATTTTTCTCTATTTATGTAAAATATTATCTTTCAAAAGTTACAGTCATTTTTTTTGGCAAAACTCCAATAGGTTAGTAATAAAGTAAGCTATCAGCATCTCTATCTCTCTCATTCACTCTCTCTCTCTATCTCTCTCTCTATATCTATATATATATATATATATATATATATATATATATATATATATATATATATTGTAGGTATACAATTGTCGGGGGCGATCATCATACCTTGTGTCATGGAATATAATCCAGAACAAGTGACACTTGGCATATCTTCCAGAGTAAAAAGAAAGTCAATTTATAAGGACAGATCTCCGCCAGTTCAGGAAATGTCGCCATTAAGCTTGCCAGATAATCGGACTTCACTGACAAAGAAGAAGCGAAGGATACACTTGTCGTCATTCCAACAACCAACATCAACAACAACAAAACGGCATTGTCAAGATTCCCACCAACTCTGGTCCTCAAAAAATACACATTTGGAAAAAATTGCCTTGAGGTAGATATAGCAAAAACTTTCGTTAAATGTGTGATAAAATTCGTGCACAAATATATTTTACTTGGACGATTGCCAATGCAAGCGTATCCGGTCAATATGTTAGTTTACACCAATATAAATTAGCAATTACTAATTCAAATTTCAAATTCAAATTTGTATTGCATTACGCACAGTGTGAAGCCGAAGTATGGGCACTTATCCATAATTTATTCATTATCACACATGCAATGGGCGTTGTTTACAGTCGGTTGTTATGTAGCATTGTCCAAATGCTGACATTTGCATCTTATTAGTGACGTTAGCGTACGCTCTATAAAGACGGGACTGAAATGACACATTGGCGGAAATCATCCTGAACAAACTTTGTCACTGACAATTTTCTATGTGATTTACAATAAAACCGTTGTCCGGAAAAGCATAAATAAAACATGTTTGGACAGAATTTTGTATGTATGTATGTATACACGCATTCACTCCTACATAGCTTCATACATGCTGCATGCATGCATACAGAAATACATGAATACATGAAGGTGTGTGAGTATGCATATATATATATATATACATATATATATATATATATATATATATATATATATATATATATATATATATATGCATCATCATTAGATAACCCAGATCCAGATTTGAAACCATTCATGCGACATAAATTCTTCTTTTATTTATGTTTTGCAGATGCAAAGAAGTTATTGATAACTATGTGTTGGCACTCAAGAAATCCGATGTGCCCGAGTGTGAAATAGTTAAGAATTTGATGTAAGTCTCCTTTCACAATGCTCCTCCCCCAAACCCCATATATATCTCTCTTTCTCATAGCCTCAAATTGGAATCGTTTGTGTCTGGAGCTTCTTTATATTCAGTTGTTGAGTAAATGTTAAGCTTATTCAACTCACCTTATTGCTTTTATATTGTGGTATGGCTCGTCATCAACATTGCTTGTTACCAGTCTAGAGGTTTTGTTTATGAACATACACTGTAGTATGATTAAGATATGTCCGTACATTTATATCCTCAAAATCTTGGATGGGCCTAATATCCAACGACATGTGGGCATATCATAATGGAACTGACCTATCACTATTGTCTGTCGCTAGATGTCGCAAATAGCCTATGCGATTTCAAGACTGATTTGCATTTTAATGACACAAGGTTATCATGGCAAATTCTGAAACAGAGAACCATACGGAACGTAATGCATATTCGTCATCTGGTAGAGTATCGTGTAGGTGAGAGTCATTTGATTAATCCTTCTGTCACTCTAGAAACTATATTGTTAATGATATGTCCAGAAAAAAAGGTAAATTTACTTCCGAAAAGGCATTGCAAGATTTTGAAAGTTTGTACAATATTTTGCAAATAAATAATGTTGTTGATAACCTGCTAACTGCTGACTGCTATTGACTAGGATCATTACACTTCCATTGCCTCTATTATTGTACGACCACCAAAAGGCAAATAACACATTTTGACCGTGTCAGTCCGTTCTTCTGTATGTTCGTTCTACATTCATCTGTTATCTGTCTAATTTCCGCAAAATAACTTTTGTTTTATACTATCTACCTTGGCCAAGCTTTCTAATAGACTTGCCCTTTGAGTAAGGAAGAAAGTAATACACATATTGATCAAAATATCAAAATCAAGGTCCCTATGACTGAACAAAACGGTTTCCGCACAATGTTTTTTGGGTTTTTTTTGTATCACATGATTCGACTAACCTTTCCTGATCACTTGCACTTCGAGTAAGAAACAACTTTTAGATTCTAACATCAGAGGTCAATGTCACTGCGGCTAAGCAATAAGAACCGATACTGCACAATAATTGATTTCTCAATTATGTACTTACTTTCCAATAGATTTGTGAATGGTTGGATATACAAAGTTTCTTGATCTTGAAATCAAAGGGTCAAGCTTACTGTGACTGAAAGAAGAACAATGTACTCTTTGCATCATAGCGTTAGTTCTAGACAACAACAATGTCTCTAACACAGTATTCCAGCTAGGGTTTTACTCAAACAATAATACAAAATACTACTACTACTAATAATAATAATAATAATACTAATACATTGTCTTGTTTTCTTTCACCTTTGCAGCAAAATAATATGATGGTTGGCAACACCGCTGTAATTCAAAACGTTTAGGCCCTTTCACAGCTCTCTCTCCTTCATAAACATTTAAGTTAAAGCAAGACAAAGTAAAATATATAAAATCCATTCCCAGTAGCAATAATTCTTTGCATACCCTGCTTAGACCTTGATAGGAAAGTTTGAATCGACTTTACATAATTTGTTAGATATATAAAGTCAGCATGAGCCAGAAAAATTGAACGATCCATGAAGAGGACGTGACAATAAGCTGGTTTTACATATATTATACGACTTGTGGTGAAAAATAATAAGTTGAGACTGAATTTTTTTATTGTTTGCTAATATTTAAACATTGTTTTATTACTGACTCTACTTAGTAATATTGAGCATCCATACTCTAAACTACTTTTAATTTTCCGTTATACTGTGATGCTTTAAAATATGTGCCTGTGTTTTCAAGACCGTATAGCACTTTTAAGTGCTTAAAAACAAACAAATAAACATACAAACTAGCCCACGACATGTTATCTCAAGATTTGGTTGTATTGTGTGCAATGTCTCTAACACAGTATTCCAAATCTCGCCATATGCATGGAGGGTGGATGTGTCAGAATATTAAAATTGAGACGCTCATCAAGATAAATACGTGTGCGTACAACGATGACTACAAAGGCAGGGCTAATACAACAATATGAGATTACATTTTTAATGCAGTGGCCAAGAGTGGCATTGCAGGAATGATTTCCCCCATCATATATCGGTACATATTGTATTGCTTTTGTTGTTGGTTTAACGCCATTTGTCAGCACATGATAGACTATGCATGCCGGACAGTTTTATCTGCTGGAGGAAGAACCCAGACAAACCCCGGGAAGAACCACCGACCCACGGGAAGCTACTGGCAAGTTTTCTCACATATCGACATTGGCCGAGTCTGAGACTGGAACCCACGCAGACAGACGTGAGATGGCAGTAATCGCTAAAAGCGATCGACTTAGACCACTCGGACACAAGAGGCCCACATATTGTATTATAATTAGTTAGTTGCTTATTACCGGCACTTTCAAGACCACAATATTGCTTACAGTATGCAGTGTAAGTGGAATCAGAATGCCTTTCGCGACGACATCATGAGATAGCCAACTCATCTGACCTGGTCGGATACCGAGATCTTGGAAGACCAGTCACACGCTTAATTGAGCCTCCGCGACTCAGTTCATTGTATAAATTTGTATTACTCAACATGATACATTTTAAATGCCTAATTGCTTAGAAAAGTGAGTATTGTCACTATTCACGCCAGGATGTATTCCGGTTCTATCTCTTATTAGTAATTATTGTATTTCCCCGTGCCTTTACTTCATTCATTATTTCATCTGTGCATTTATTAATTCATTTAAGTATTTTTTTTTCTTCTGTCACTATTTTTCTCATTTATATATATCTTGTCTATTAGCGTGCCAAGGTCTTTATATATTTTTTTCTAGATTATCTTCGTATCCATACTTTCCAAACAGGTTAGAGCCCAGTTTGCGTGAGTTGAAAACAAAAACCATACAGTTAACTAACTCGCATCCGATCGTGCATAATTCCATTAAATATAATATATCGTTTTCGAAAAACGTTTATAACTTTATTTTGCAAAATCTTGGAAACACATTGCAATATGCTCGAGGGCGATGTATATATATATATATATATATATATATATATATATATATATATATATATATATATATTCTAACGACGAAATGTTAGTCTAGAAGAATGTGATCAACAATTAAATGTGAAAAGACCTAAAGTAATAAATACAAGCCAAGTAAATAACCTTATCGGTTAAGCAAGCGAATCCAACAAGCAGTTACTAATGTGTTGTATGCTTAAGATGACTTACTAGTACTATGTTGAATAATTTACAGTGGAGACCTGGAAAAAGTATCATCCAAGACAGATTTGCCGCGGACAATAATCGCCCTCATGGGTGGAACAGGTACTGGAAAATCCACCCTCGTGAATGCTTTACTTGACAACATATGTGTTCTTCCAACATCCGACGACCGGGCATGCACTTCAGTAGTGGTGGAAGTGGTACAAAATGTAGAGAAAGACAAGTTCGAAGCTGACGTGCAGTTTCTTCAAAAGAAGGTGAGGCAAGATATATTTACTTTTCTCTTTGTGTGCGTTTGTGTGTGTGTGTGTGTGTGTGATGTGTGTATGAGAGGGGGGGGGGGGCAATGGCACATCCTCTCTGGATCTCCAACAATTTTTCTTCATCTGTCCTAGGCAACAGTTTGGAGTGAGGTTTATAGCACATACCTATTTGGGGAGCGGCCTAAGGGGGATTACATGAGTACATTCATATAAATTCTTTGTGCATTTTCGGTTAAGTTTTTCCATTTAGCTTATGACCACATGGGTTTTTTATTGCACATATACATGACATAATAAATCGATTTGTTACACCTGGAACGGTGGTAGATATTGATGAGTAGTACTACAACCTCATCGCAAAAGTAGGTCACTGTGATTGATGGTTCACGCGTCACTGACTTTGGTTACATTTTGTTTTCCAAGTTACGTTCTTACTAGAATCGTCAATCCAGTAGAATAGTCAGTTCAGATTATTTTAATCATCTCCATTAGACACATCATAACAAAAGGAGGTTCATGTGGCCTACTTTTAATATTGTAATGGCTTAGGTTTAGCACATCACTTGCTGAGATTGTTTGCGTGATTCATATATTATATTATACATGAACCTATCAAACGTGGTGGGGGGATGCATCTTCATGTGAACTGCACCCTCAACAAATGTGACCTATATTCAGCGTTCCACTGACTCTGATTATATGTTATGTTTTGAGTATATTTTCAAGCACTTTTCATATAGAATCACGAACTATATATCTGTGTGGAATTTTGTAAGCGCTGTACCTGTACAAAAAAGAAGGCCACTGCGGCTAACTAATCATACTGTACTGTCTCAGTGTTCCTATTTAGCTATGACCACATATTGTTTTGTGGGGGTCATGTTATGTACATACCATACGTTCTAGAAACATGAAACTTATTGCAGGCATGCGTTGTGATGGGTTCTACACCCTCAGTATAAATGAAAGCAATTAAGGTCCATGATATACGCTTTAATGAGTTCAGTTAAAGTGTGTGTTTCGATTCATTGTTCGTGCACTCTTTGTGCAAGAATCATGCCATGAAACATGATACAGCATCTATGTTAGTACCACCCCCTTTTAGCAATGGAAGCTCACTGTGACCTATATTTCACCTTTTTACTAGCTTTGGTTAAGTTTATGCCTTCAGCTCATCACCAGATGAAAGATACTTGTGAACACGATATATGCATACTATCATGACTAAAATCATGAAACTTTGTGAGGGGATCTATCTTCACACGCTCTACGCCGTCACTGCACAATGATGTCCGTGTGACCTATAGCTACTGTTTCAGTGACTTTACTGAACTGCAGCGTTATAAGTTTATTTCGTAGTTGCTATTCATGGTAGAATCATGAAATTAGGTAATTGGGTGAACTTCTCTTAGTAGCACACACTTTGCGCCAAAAGCGGTTAATTAGGGTTACCCGATGCTATATACAGCCTAGCTTACACATAATGACTAAACATATACGTTGCATATCTGCGTACACTACATATGAATGAGTAGGTAGCAGATGAGTGGACGGCCTGCATTTTGCGTGATGTAATGTTGTAATGGCTAATTACAGTACAGATGCACGAACTTTATTTCTATTAGTGGTCATGCTGGCTGCCGCACAAGGGTTACTCAAAGTATGTGACTTCCACGCTTCTGGCGTCTAGGGATGGAAAATGTTAACATATTCTGAAACAACTTTATGAACAACGATATATGTATACTCTATCATACTGGTAAACGTGTCTTATACCAAGATCATTTTTGGTTTAATGTATTATCAGCACAATAATTAATGTTGACAATGGTTGCTGTAGACAGCTATACACTTTAAGGGTGAGCTATGCAATTGCTGATACAATTCTGTTTTCTTTTCTTCTGTTTCTCAAAGATATCAATAATTAGATACGAATTATTTAAATCAAATAAGAAAATTCATTAATCTTTCACAGACAATTATTTCTGCTCAAATCATTCTACCTTACGGTGCGACTTATGCAGTTTTTATTCCGTTTTGTAATGTTCACGCTATGTAAATTAACATTTCTTAGTGTACTTTTGAGGCAATGGCAGCCTCCCTTGTTGTGTAGAACGATTGCTAAAGTGAATACCCTTCGGGGTCTGAACAGTGCATTGGTTGACTGTGTTTTTAATTTGTTTTTAACGTTGCTCTGAAAGAAGTAAGAATCATGAAAAGTTCGATTTATTTCAATCCCCTATCATGGGGCAATATTTGCATTTAAAATCATTGTGGGTTCTTTGAGTAGTACCGCACATTGTTGCAAACACGTTTAATAGTTATTTTTCTTCCTTGCCTCGATTATATTACGGAAGATAACGAACAACTCATACTCACTTACAGTTCTGTTTTCTCTCAATTTTACTTTTAGGATTGGTTCGGAGAACTTCGAGTTCTTTTGGAGGATCTAACGACCGAGGACGGGTCCCTCCAGATCAGACCACCAGAATATGGTTCTGATATGTACGTGTCCTATTGTAAAGTAAAGGCCCTGTATGGAAAAATAGATACGTTTGACTGTTTGTCCAACATTGAATCTATCAACCAGTGGCTTGGACAAACTCATCATTTGACGTGCAGTGTCAGTGAGGTAAAATAAAGTAGTTTTCACCAAAATACACAAATAAAAAGACAGAAAGATACATAAAAGAAAGAAATAGGGAATAAATGAGTAAATATTAAATTTATTTATTTTGGGGGGATACATTTATTTATTCAAATAATAAAACTTTAGTTAAATTGTAGCTACATTTGTTCATAAAAAACCTGTCCACCATGGAAAAATGTGTTCAGATCAGTAGTGAATATATCAAGAGAACTAAACGAATTAAAGCAGTACGATCTTGTTTTCCGAAAAAAAAAATACATTGAGATATTTCGCGGAATTCTAATTACAGTTGTGTCAATATATTTGCTAGTCTACATTAGAGCTTAATATCGTGCTAATGTAAATAATACTGATAAAATATACGGAGATGATGAATGATATGGATACACACATTTCTAGAAACCAATGTTAAACATGTTGCTTATTCACGAAGTAGCATGATTTGGGAAGATCGAAATAGTATTTCAGAGTTTGCCACGAATTTGATCATTACACATGCAATTGTTTATATCGTAACACCATTGAATACATATATTTTTAACGAATCTTTCACAACACGCACACACACACACACACACACACAATACGAATGTCAAAATATAGAAGCAAATCAAAAAAAGAATAGAAAGCATAATAACTTAGAATAGTTATAATAGAGAGAAATACTATGCCAACGAAAACCAAATAAACAACTAAGACAGCCACAACTTTGAATTTGTCTAAATTCAAGAATACAACTTTACTTCACGTAAACTTTACAAGGCCGATCAACACTAATGCAAAGAACATACACACATATATATATATATATATATATATATATATATATATATATATATATATATATAAAGCGAGAGAAAGAGAGAGAGAGAGAGAGAGAGTTTTAGTGTTGTATATAAAAAAATATTTTGTTGTTGTTTAATGATTGTAAAAATCTTGACAATTAAACGGAAAGGAAGTCACCTAATCCGAACTAGCTTTTAGTGATATATATATATATATATATATATATATATATATATATATATATATATATATATAAACAAATAAAAACAAAATAAACAAACGTTTAATAAGAACGGAGTATCTCATTGGCTACAGAGTATATATGTGTCCTTAAAATAATATGCACGTTGTCAAAGAAAAAGAAAACAAAAACGAAAGAAGAAAAGAAAATAAGAAAAATACCCATTGTCGTCATACATAAATAATATTACTATTGTTTGTTAATATGATACATCTCATGATTATATGATTCAAATACATATATATCCTAGTAATGTGCTTTGTGTTTATATTAACAATCTTTGTATATTTGGAATTGTTAACTCTTCCTAATTACACGTTTTGTTTATTTATTGGTAAGCTTTCCTTTCTTCTTTCTTTGTCGAGAAAAAATACTATTTTTGAAGGACCCACATACTTTCCCATAGAAACGCCATTTAACTAATCATAAAATTGTGCATGAGCACTATTATTTATCTGCGGTTATCTATATAGTAACTTACGTCTTATAACGTGATGCTATCCTTCATGTCACTGGGAAAATGTTATATATCGGTATGGATAACAACACATACAAGTAGTACATAAACCACATGCTTAACACTGATTAACACTCAATCATCGTTAGTAATTGTTCTCCTGTTCGATAATTATTGTTCTCCTGTCAATGATATATATTTGTGGCATTTAAAAACACATCTACTTATCACCACATATCAATGCTGTTGTTTTGTGTTCTTTTTTTCTTTGTTTTTTTTTTGTCTGTATTGTTATTTTAATGTTTTTTACGTAGTCTGCACAACTTTATGGATCACAGTCTGAATTATTAGTTTGATAAAGTCCTTTTCGAAAGTAGTGTGTGCTTGCTGTCTCAAGGTTATGTTCAGTTCAGTGCAAGATTTAAGCCATTGTTATTGTTTATACAAGATAATTGCATGCATATTGATTCATTTTGAAACCTAACTATACTTGAAATTGAATGCATACGTACTGGATGACATTTTTTGTTCCAGTGTGCATAGTAGTTTTTGTACCTGTTTGTACACTTTTAATAATGTGTCAATTTCTTATGTAACTCCTAGAAATCAATTAATCTGGAATTAGTTTATGTGAAGCTAATGTATAGTCCTTGAAATAGCGATAAACATGTAACGAAATATCCAAACCTACTTCTAAAATCCAACCAGTGTCATAATTATATGGCATGTGGAGCACCTTGTTTCACATCCATCAAAGTTTATCTCAGCCGTCCATCTAAATTTCTTTACCGGCACGTGTTGGCTTGTGGCCTATGCATAGAGGTAGTTATTATCTAGGTACATAGGATGAAAGTCCTTGACATTGGCATACCTTACTTACCATCGTGTTTAATCTGTCAATCATTCTCCAGTTAGTATATACCACACTAAGTCCATCCCATATTCCATTTGTACGCATTGTGGGTAAAAGTTAAAGTTTTGCACCTGATATCTTTAAACATGAATTGTATTATAATTCATGAGCACTGCAATAATATGTATAGTCTACTTTTTTTTTCACATTTTTGTTACGCATACTACCAATGTATCTTTCTTTACGTAATGTACATATCAATTTTCAAGTGCTTGCAGTTTAAAATGTTTCATGACATTTTGTATATAATGATAATCGTCAGTTGATATGTTTCAATTGTCGAAACTGAAATAACCCTTTTCTTACGATGGTATAGCTGTTAAGTCTTTCAGATTTGTTAGTGGAGTCTCATGGAAACATGCATTTCCTCAGACTATAGGTTTCATGTCTATACAATGTTTCAGTGTCTTTGTAAACGTGTCATCGCTTAATGTTTTAGGTTATAGACTGTCTCATGAATTTAAAGTCATTTACAAACCCACTTGTCCTTTTAACTTTTTTTGTTGCTTTCACGAACATGTCAACTATGAAATCCTTGCTGAGGAGAATCTACTTTTTAATTATTGTTATGTTTTTAACGCTTCATCATTATTCAATGTTTTAATCAACCAATGACTGCAATAACCAGTCATATTATGACTGAATAATGGTATGTATTATGGATATTTAACATTTAAACTGCATGTATTATGATCTTGAGAACTGTCAAGTAATCATGATTGCAAAATGTGTCCTGAATTAATTAATCTCACATATAAAGCATACGTTTGCTGAATTCAAATGCTTTTCATTGTTATTATTTGCTCAGTCCTAAATCTTAGTGCACTGGTTTTGCGGTTTTATTCAACGTAACTACTAGAATACAGTCTGCAGACTATTCACATGTATATGTTGTGGATTAATTATAAGTAAAATCAAAACCCACGAGAGAATGTGTTTAGCTGTTTTGATCATTTGGATATGTCAGATTGTACTAGACATGTGGTGTCCATATGCCGAAGTCATAACTCCTGCACACATTGACTCTAACTTAATTGATATAATAAAGGTTTATGCCTTTGACACGATACTATTTTTGATATAATGTAACACATTCAGTTTCCCTTTTTCCGGTGTAATCTGTTTTTGTGTATCAAACCAATGTCTGTATATATTTTAATTGTATTTCCATGGTGGATTCACATGAACATGTGTCGTGTTTAACATATATTGCATAACAAGTGGAAAACTTCTACAGTGTTTAATTTTTACATTAATTCAAGTTTTTTTCCCTAACCCATTCAGGCGAATGTATGTACAATGTTCCTCTTAGCGGTTTAGTTTAATCCACGTGCAGTGTTAAAATTCAATCCTGACATACGCCTATATTGTACTTTAGCTTGAATGGGCCATTTGAAGAAAAAAAATTATCGTTAATTTTGATAAAGGTTTCCCAGAACCAAATTGTCGAAAGTTTTCAATGATTATTGTACTCAAATACGTCTCATTGTGTGTACACAGTTAATTTTGTTTCCAAATGAATGCATATCTATTTTTGTTTCTATCTAAATGTGTCGATTCATCATCCGGAATTATTTTCTTATTTGAAGATGTATTGTAGTTTGTACGCGATTTTTTTGTTTTAAATTGTGATGTACCAGAAGTCTTCACTTTAATTTAATTGACTAGAACACATATTTAATAATTAATTCTTTAGGGGTGTAAAAATACAGTCCTACGACAAAGGTAATTTTCTCTGTTCAAATTGAACAAACTGAACCAGGCTCTGTTATCATCACCTTGGCAAATAAATTACACAGTACCACTAATCTGAACATTGTTTTCTCCACGAGTTCTGTAACAAGACACCACCTAAACATGATGATATAAAGTCTATATGCTTACATTCTAGAACAGGAGAGAGAGAGAGAGTTTATAATGACGAATATATATATATATATATATATATATATATATATATATATATATTGTGGTCCTGATAATAGTTATCTAGAATGCATAATTAGTGATTAATAGATTTAATATATTTAATTGCCAAACAAGTAACAATCCTTGATCATGAGAGAATATTACAGACATTACTAATTAGTCTGAGGTCATCTAATCTGCGTCCATGAATAGTGAAAACTCATACAGATAAGAAACAAGAGACCCCCTTTTTGTTGAACAACTTCAACATTGAACTTAATCCAAACAACGTTAGCATTAACTGTAATATAGGGTGTGGATGTATTGACGGACACGGGACACGCACACGGACACCAAATTGACCAATAAGTCAAGCTTCTGCCAAGGCAGGGTTACAAAACAAAAAAACAAAACTGATCAAGATTATTTTATTTTCTTATCTCAGAGAATATTTAGAGATAGAAACAACATATATTGAATCGGAAAATATAATCAATAATGTCGCATAATTTCAATGTATAATAAACAAGTCATTATCAAGGAGAACGGGTATAACTTTATAAAATAAAAGATGCTCTTTTACAATTCAGTCAAATTAATCATAATAGCAAACTACAATTCATGAATGGTGAGATAATAAAATAAATTTGGTGAATATACAAACAAAAGAATCAGAACACGCAAAAAGCACACATACACATTAGATTAGGATTTGTCTCGCCCACTCTCGTACATATATATAAAAAGGAATGTTTACTAACAGAGTGTATTTTTACAAAACCTTATATCACAGTTTCACAGTTAAACCTATAGAGCACTTGAAACACTATAGACTTCATGCCAATAAATAAATTCAGTATTTCGTACTGATGCGTTTTAGACTCTTTAAAAAAATAAAAGACATTAGTCAGACATGCAACTGTGCAGAAAATAAAATACTCATTTAGGTCAAAAATGCACAGACAATCTTCCAGTATTTTACGAATCTAGTTTCATAGAGATCAAAGAAAATAACAACACACGATGAGTCTCACTGCAAATATCATTTTTCATTCTCAAGCTTTGGCAAAAACAAAACTTTTAATATTCACCACTCAGTGACCATAATGCTCCAGTGGTATTTCAAACCATCTAAACCTTTAGGTGGTCGTTTTCGGGATTTTCCTTTGGCCTTCAACCCAAGGCACTTTAAAAATTAATATTCGTAAAAAGAAAATGTCTCCTTTTACAGATAACTACCATGTACCCCATATTAAATTTTGCACAGACATGAATTTAATTGGAGACTCTTTAAATATGACTACACATATTTCATTCAGTGTCCCATGTATACCTGACATTTTCAAAAGAGTTACAATCACCGGAAGAATGACGAGGGGCATATGGTATATAGTGTGATTATTGAGTACACTTGTGTTTATCAATGTCAGTCACTGTTTTAAATTTAAATTGTTTTAAATTTGAATTGAAATGAAAGATATTAAAGAGAATTCACAGGAAAATGTTATATTAAATTTGAGACTGCCAAGTAATAACACTAATGAAAAAAAATGATCTCTATTAGTCTGCCATGATAGGCAGATTGCATGCCAATACACTTACTTTGGTGTTGATGTAAACACCTTCCTTCTCATTCCTTCCTGGTGAGTTTAAACAATGTTTCTCTTCCTTTTGTTGAGCACTTTTGCATTTTGCAGTTGTTCAGTTAGATCATCCAAGGAAATCGGAAGCATTGCTTGCACATCGCGAGTATAACTGTCTGGGTCAAGATCGTACTCAGTCTCTCCTGAGGCTGTCCTTACAAGACATCCTTCATGCATAAAGTCTGGCAACAAAATTTATGGCTAAGCTGCAGTTTGCAGATATTTTATCTGGCAGTTCATCAGACAGCATAGTATGGATATGGCGGTTTCTGGTGGCATCCAGCTCTGAGGGTGTCTTAATTTTTTATTTGCTTGACCTTTTTTGGATTGAATAACCAGATGCCGTATCTCAGCTGTGTTGGATCATAAACCTTTGGACAGTACATTGTTTGAACAAACTATATGTAAACATTATTGTCCATCTCAACTTTCCATGAACTAATAATGAAAAGTCTTCCAGTGCGAAAAGCCATGGAATTTGAGAAAGTTGTCATTACCCCCAGCATATAGAGCTAAAGCTATCTTGATGTCAATATTCGTGTCGCCCGTTTTCTGTTCAAACAATGTCAAAATATTTGTGATGTTATACAAATCTGAAAGCTTCCCCATTTTATGTAGCATCAAAAATCAACAGATTATCTTGGCCAACTCTGTGAAACAGAGAACAAGTGAATGACTAAAGAATCTATAGAGCATCACAATCTTCGAGCTCAGAGACACTATCCGTCCAGTCAATTTGTGCTAATTCAGCTTCACCTTTACGTTGGTGTATGTTTTGGAGGACATACAACTGCTAAAATCCAGTCGACGAGAAAACAGCTCTCACAGGTGTTTGGTATTTCCTGCAGAGACAAACATATATTTCTTCAGTTGCACAAGTACATCCCTGTATATATAATTCGCTGTCAATGTACAACACTAGGTTTTGTTTGATGTCAATACTTTCAACTTTTGCCGCCAAGTAGGTGCTTATAGGGTGTATTCCCTCGTTGGTTTCAATCACATGTTCGTCCATCTGTCATGATATCGCCAATGACCTTGAATTGACTAATAGAGGCTGCATCTTGTTTGCTTATCTGTTCTCTTGTGGCAGCTTTAAAGTCATCAGGAGTGAAATGGTACTTTTCTTCACAGACTACTATTCGCTTCAGTGCAGGAATTTTTTCCAAATGATCTTTCAAAATACTGTTCTGAACAAAGTTTAAACTGTTTGCAACTCACTACTTTGGCTTTGAACTTTACCCCTACAAACGCTAAAGTAGCTACTTTGATGTTGGTCGATATGCCAGCTTGTATGACTTTCGCTTTAAAAAAAAATAAAGACCAGCCTCAGCAAATAGTGATAATCCATCATCCCGTACCTGCATTAGGTCCATATTTGTGTTACCAACATCATTTTTTGATGCTTTCAGCCGATTGACCAGCAAGGATATAATATCTATCTGTATTCCGGTTGCTTTAATTACTTTAGGCTTTGAACAATCTGGTGTCAAAATGGCCTTACAAGCATTCATATCTGAAATAAGGCTGTATATATGTTTCTTCATAGATGTCACCTTTTTGATACGCTTCTCTTCTTTCATTTGTCTGTCACTTCTTATAACTGCTTTGACCTTAAAACGAGTTCGATTTATGGTGTTTCCTTTCATTTTCTACACGCTATCAATTAAGGAGTTTGGCGTGTCAACATTTTCTAATGTTGTGTATGTCCTAGTAGGGAATCTTGGCTGATGAATTTCTCGATTAGATAGAGGCCAACATTTTTTGTTGTTTCATCCAACACCAATGGTGACAACATCAATCATTTTTGGAGTAAATATTGTATGGTATGATACTAGCTTCAAGCGACAGGCCATTTCTTCGCAGTATAAGAGACATAGTAGGGAGAATATGTTTCAGATCTGTTCTTTTCATAGTAAAATCTAGAGAATGCTCCTCTCTGTCTTCCGTTGACTCTCCCAACTTGTCAGCCTTTGTGCGTGAATCATGAACTTCTACTAATTCCTCGATCAGGGCCATCCTTGGTAAGACAGCATCCTTAGTTGACCCTGCTTTGAAGATTTTCAGGACATCTTTATGTTCCATTTCACGTTGCTTATCCAATGCGAAATTCACTGTGATGTGTCTATAGGGAGTGGAGAAAAGGCTGTATTTAAAATTTCTGTGGAACACACCTGCACTGTAATGGTAGTGCAAAAGATTGGTGCAGTATCCATCATATGAAGTTCCTCCATTGAGAAAGGCAACTTGCAAAGATTACTTTTCGGTATACAAAATAAAATGGTAACCATAAGGACACCCATACGTTCAGCCAGATCAATGGCAATAACTTCATCACAATGTTTCATCATCTCGACATGGAGAGCAAATGTGGCATTTATTTCACACCCCTTTTGCATGAAACACTGGAATGTATTATCCCAATCTTTAAAAATCGTTTCCCAGATCATTTCCAGACGTTTCCATCAGATTAACAAAAATCTCAGATTCTTCACAAGACAGATGCTGTAGAAACCTAGCAAACAGAGCCAAGTCGATTGATATGATGATCCTCCAAACCATTCTAGTGGATGTGTATATGCTCTCTGCATACATCAATTTGGACCATTCCACTCTGACAATGTCATCTTCCATGAACTTTTTAGCAGCAGCAGGGTCCTGCTTCTTTGTAGGTAGCAAAAAGGTGGTGATTTTTGATTTTCGGAGGTGGCGAAGTGGAAATTATGGGAGAAAACGTGTATACTTGCAATTTAGTTTTATAAGATCAATAAAACATTTTCCAATCTTAGTATCTGGGCCAATCAATATTCGTATCTCCTACACTGCATATTCTGGTTTTAGGTTTCCACTTTTCAATGGTACATCATCAAGTACTTCCCTTATCATGTGTATATCATCTCTACCGGTAGCTGGTTTGGGATGTCTGCATAAAGTTGGAGGAGGTCGAAATTGCATAAATCCAAAATAACCAACAAATGCATTGACTGTATTCACCTCATAATCAGCACTAGCAGCATACTTACAATCAGTTAAATCAGACACAGGCTCTTCTTCATGACCCATCTGGACTTGTTCACATGTACTTTTCTCAATAGGTGGCAGCTTATCGTCGAAATAGTGTTGTGATTATAACGATACATCTTCCAATAACTGGTTCAAATCCGTTTCCTTCTCATCCACATTATCAGCAAAGTCTGCTCCATCATGATCATGAGGAATATATGCTTCAGTGTCAGCGCCCGCCTCTCCATCCTTTAAAAAAAGAAAAATATTACTAGCATTCAAATGCAAAATTAAATATGTGTCTTCGAGAAATGTTTCTTCTTCTACCTGTTATATTCAGTCCCATTAGTGTAAGTCTAATTCTTCATCCCTTATGACGACTGTAATACATGTTCGATAGGAATAAGAATTTGTATAAAAGGATTTCTCTTTTGCTTTCATTAAAAGTCACACTTCTTTCATACTTTATATTAAAAACATTCTTATGTGAGTTAGCAGTGTGATGAAGTAATGTCACTTTTGTCGCTTAGGTGTTTCTTCAGACACATCAACACTGCCCTTAATGAAAGATAGTGATGTAAAGAAGCTTTGTGATTGACAAATTATCTTGAAGTTATTTTGGGAGGAATTTGTGCAACAATTGCTAATACCTGCACATAGTTTTCTTCTTGAAATTCCAACTCTGATACAGTGAAATTGCTGTCAAGTTCATCTTCCGACTCCAATGCAGTTGAAATATCAACTGTTTCATCTAGAGACATTGTCAGGAATGATTGTTCAAGTTCAATAAGTGGCATGCTGTCATCACTCAGTTCTATTTGATCTGCTTCTGAAGTACCAACAGGTAGCATTTCAGAAGTTATGCCATCTTCCTCCTTGTGATTCCCAGGAGGAAATTGTGTTGATCGGTACAGTCCACATATTTTTAAAAGTATTAGGGAAGAGCAAATAATACATATATTTCTGGCATCTTCCAATCAATTTCTGAGGTAATGCTAAATAAATCAACTCATGTACTATTTCCCTTTGTCTGAAAAATCGGCTAAATCAAATGAAATAGAGTTTTTACTATGGTTATGTTTTTTTTTTTTTTTTTTTTTACAATGGAGATCAATCCTTCATCTAAATTGCTGGTAAACTTGTGCAGTTTTAGTTTTAATTTTCATGTTCACTTTTAGAGCTGTAACTTTTTATAAATCTAAGATAACATGATCGATACAATAACAATATTATTACAACTTAAGCTAATAATGAGTGATAGTATTACCATCTGAAACTTGGACATCCAAGGTATAAATTACCATCTTCGCAACCACTCATGCCTCTGTCAAATACCTGACTCATCTGGGAATTCTTCTAGAATGCACATTCAGCCTTCATCTTTTGTCAGCTCAATTTCATTGATGCAGCTGCATACGGATGCATTTGTGTGTCTGCATTCAGCGGTATGCCAAGTTCTTGCAATGGCAGCATCCCGTGGTTTTCCCTTTAAGGTGAGTGGCAATATGCACAACTGAAGTGATCTGCTTTCACCATGATTTGAATCACTTTTTTTTTCGATCTTACAAGGTTGTCTATGCTCAAGAACAAGAGACAATCTCTTATCCTGGTTATTTTCTGTTGCACTCATTTTCTGTTTCACAGAAAATTGAGTACCGCTTAATATAGGACTTGTAATAGAACAGATCAGGTTCTGCTTTTGCTTTCAACAATTCCTCTGCCTCTCTTAAGCGTCGTTTTGTTCCTGCTTCAGCTGATATGTCAAACACAGTGTTTATGCTGTGATAATGCATCGCAAGTTCCAATGTATCCCTGTTTTGAATGATTCATCTGTGTGCTCTGTTGAATATATTCAAAAGTCTGTCATACGCATGGTATAGCTGGAAAAGCTTTGTTTTCAGTAATGTCACTGAATCCTTTGTCTTCCAGATGCTTTTCGGTTAAAGAAGCCTTCCATAATAATTTGTACTGGTAAAGGTATATCCAAATGCCACTCTTCTAACAAACTATATATCTTCCAGTGCAGCGGTTTGTATGAAGGCGTGCTCTGATATGCAGTGCACACACATTCTTTATTAAGTGCAGCCCAGTAATTTTGCTTTCAAAGATAATATGTTTTTGAAACTTACCCAGCATGATGTCATCTTGAACATGAAATCCAATGGAACTTGTACCATGCATATTCATCAAGACCACCAGCACGAAATAATACAATATTTGGACATAATGCATTATGGTCACTGAACAAAACATGCCTGATTAGGTCTGTATCGTCTTAACCAGGATCAAAATCCCCGCTAACTTCCACACAAAAAACATGATTACCGGTTTGGTGCTCACAGTAGTGGGAACATTCAACACAAAATACCAATTGTATATGGCCAGGGTAATAAAGATTGGCTTCAGTCAACACTGCAGCATCTGTTATCTCTGCATAGTGGTCCTGGCCATTGAAAATGTGCACACCATCCAGTCTGTATGCAGCCGACTTTCTCTGCTTGCGTTTGGAAATTACTCTGCTTGACTCAGTCACAATTGCATTGTTTAGTCCATGAGCTAATTTTGTTTCCTCATAGAGCCTCCATTTTTGTCTTACTTCAGCTTCATATGTAATTGAAATGTCTTCATCTCTGCGACTAAAATGATACTCATAGAGACAAATTTGATTCCATTTAGTTGCAGAAAACTGAGTTCTGTATTCACTATAGAGGGTTGGAATATCTTCTTTGACTCGAACTTCTGACAATAGATGTTCTTCTAAGTATGTAACCTTCAAATGACCATAAGCCACAGTCTTGTATACATTTAGAATTGTTGTATTACAATCTTTACTTTCTGTTTGAAAAACAACAAAGTTGTGCACAGTTTTTACAATGTTCCTGCAAATAACTCTGTCATATTCATAAGCAAACCAATAATGTAATATTGCTGATAATGTAAGATATATTTTGCCATCTACTACTTTGTTGGAGTGTTTGTATCCCCGTATTTCTCTCAGAATATTTGCAACACGCAATTCCTTGTCAATGGTCCTAGTATGGTTGTCTTTAAGTAGTTTTCAAAAGTCTTCAGATGGAGCGTTGCACACTCCATCAATAGTGGACAACTGCAGGTTTGTCAACGAGGATATTTTTACAGACATAGTTCAGGAGTAATTTCTGAAAAGAATCCAATGATGTAAAAAAAATGAAATTCAGTGAATTTCTATGAAATAGTTTACGATTACTAATACAATTGTATATGACACTGTCAGGCAATCACAATGTATGCACACAAGTGGTTTTAATAATATGTAAGAATCTTATGTTGAGAAAAGTGTAAAAGTGTAAATATGGTTTAAACTAGATATCTTAATTCTAATGAAGAGTTAATCCGATACTTTTGATCTAAAATACTATACATTTAATGTCTAGTCTCAATACAGATGCACATAAGATCTTTGATATTTCTTCCCGTAAACTTGAAGACCGTTAATGTATTTGCACTACTGTACTGCCATATTCAACGGATGGACCACATAGCGTTGTCCATATCTGTTCCATGCAGCATAAATGTAAGAGTTGCTCATTTGCAAAGAACTTCGTGATCATTGCAATTATATTTAGTGTCAAGTTAGCTTCAAGGAGAACTAGATCAAGTTGTATTTTAAGATTTTATGTGAAAATGTGACTAAGAACTGGCTTGTTGACTTAGAAGATTATCTTTGCATCACAAATTTTGATTTGGCACAACATTTTATAATGATTATAGTCTTACAAGATCTATGTCAAGTTAAATATTCACCATTTGTTTCCTTTAAAATTATGGATTATTATCCTTAACTGACCCAATAATTTAACGTTGCATCTTTAATTTTTGTTTTAATATTATATTACCATATTGATATCGGCATGGTTGTTCTCTGAACACATTCCAAAAACAAAAAACAAAAAAAAAGCCAAGTGCTACAAACATTCCTTGATCTTTGTATTTGATAATGTCAGTAAATATAATATATTGTACTTCTGTAAGTTTTCAATCTGCATCTAACATGATATCGGATGAATTTTGATACATTTTCTACGTTACATGTATATATATAAATTAAAGACAATGTGTGACATAAACATAGTGAATGATAACTACCAATGTCTAAGTGTTATTATGGTTAAGAATAGTGTCAGATTCAGTGTGACTTTACAATGCCTACCATGGGGAATGTTGTAAAATACACTATATGTAAATTGTATTTAATAATGTTAAATTACTCTGAAAGATTAATTTTAAATTTAGGACACTTTACTATGACATTTACGGAAAAAAGAGGCTAGGAAATTGCAAGTGATAAGCACTGTTATACACGTACAATTAAAGAATGTAAAAAAAAAAACAGAAAAGTAATAATAATGCAAAAATATATATTTATAAGTATTCCAACGATATATAATAATAGATATGTACCTTGCGTAAACTCATGCTTCTTTGCCTTCCAGCATCAGTGTGGAACAAAATAACAAAACAATATATATGGCATATGTATATATAGATATGTTTATACAATTACACTGAAAATGTGAATGACCAAAACAATCATGCTATACATACAATGTATGGAGCACCAGCCCTAACATTGGAGGTATCTTGTTACAAAAATTGTGGAGAAAAATGTTTAGATTAATTTTACTGTGTAATGTATTTGACAAGGTGATGATAACAGAACCTGATTCAGTTTGCTCAGTTTGAGCAGACGAATGTGGTTTTGTCAAGGGACTGAACATATTGTATTACAGAACGATCTTTCATGTGTTATATGCCACTGCTTTATTGCACAACCGCAACATTATTTTACGCATAAAAATAAGTCCCTGTGTTTACAGCCTTGCGTATTACATCACTGTTCCTGTGTAGTATAAAGTGGCACTCAAGTTGCAATAATGCTATGATTTTAAGGTGTGTGTTATATCACTGTTTCATGCTGTGATATGTCCACACTACAAAAAAGTCACCTCCGTCGAATTTCGAACAACAATCCTTTGGACCTATTTTTTAATGCTTGCAGTCTACGTCACTTGCATGTGCTTCCCTAAAGATGTACGTAAAATGTATGCACCTGTAATTCAAACAGGCAACAGTTTTGCAACTCCATTTACTGAATCAGTATGATTTTAAGTTTAACGATAGTAGGGGCAGAACTAAAGTAATGAATATGTTGACAGAACTTGAGATTGTAATATTTTGAAGTTGATCTATGTATTTACTTAATTATACATTAATAGAAGATTTTAAATTTCTTGATACTAATCTTTTCATCGTTAAGATGTAATGGAGGATACAGTTTAAGTTTACGAGTGTAAGTTTTTGTCACACTGTGAAAGGTTTATTTTAAAAGCTGATTCCATTGTTAAGAAAACGAACCACGCACATATCAAAGTAAAAACACATCAGGCGTCCATACGCGCGAGTATAATGCCAAATGAGTCTTCTTGCACCATCTAAATATAAGAAGTTCCACTTATTTTGAATTATTTGGGTTATATTGTAGATATAAAATCCGTTATATAAATAATTCACAAACGTCTTGCATTGTGTACATTTAGACTCAGAGAACTTAGCTTTATCGACACTATATAACCAGAATTGTGCTGACGCGCCGTTAATATATATATATATATATATATATATATATATATATATATATATATATATATATATATATGATATTTTTGCTATTCAGATAGAAAAATTTCGGGATGAAGTCGAGAAGTTTATCATAACAAAGGAGCACGGCTCGAACACGCAAAGTCTGTGGCCTATAATCAAAAATGTGAGGATCAAACTGCCCAGTTCAGATGTCTGTAGCAGCGGAGCCTCTCTGGTGGATCTCCCGGGCATCTGTGATTCTAACCCTGCCAGAAACAAAATTGCAAAAGAGGTTAGATTATAGAAGTCCTACATAATTTGTATGGCGTTTTTTTACGTTGAATCGTTGAAAGTATTTTTCCCCTGATTGTGGTCGCTTGTGGGTGGAGAGGAACTAGGGACGGACTAGAGTTGACGATGGTCCAAACTCCTATTTAATGTTGGCCTTTTCTTAAAAATAAATATTTTTCAGACAATATATAAATTATTATTATTATTATTATTATTATTATTATTATTATTATTATTATTATTATTATTATTATTATAACATGTCACGAGGTTTATTAAATTCGCTTCTGCTATATAGAACGATAATACTGAGTATTGATACATGTTGGTATATAAAATGTGAACAGAGATACATACAATCAATATACAAATACATTCACAGATAAATAATATAAATAATATAAAGCACTTCCTGCAAATCAGAGCGGTTACAGAAAGAGAAAAAAAAAAAAAAACTTATGTGAAACTATGCCAACTTAAAAATGCCATTTCAAAAAAAAAGTCTTCAACAAACGCTCTAAAGTATTTTAGAATGTTTGCAACATTTCAAATTGTTGCTAAATTGCAGATTCCGTTATATTGAAAAGAAAACTTGCAGTCGATTTCCTTGAAGGTTAAGCGTCGCAGATAGACATATTTTTGTCCCCATTTTCGGGAAATAGACAAAAGAGAACATTTCCAAAATTGCAGTTTTCAAATGAAAATGATACATAACATCAACTTTATTAAGCTTCTACGAGATTACCTTTTTGAGAGTCATAAGCAAGTAGCAAAGATCGTGTAAATAAAACCGCGCGAACATTATTCCTCTCCGGTGTTGAATTATTCATGGATTTTAGCGGGAAATAGTGTCATACCCTGTCCGTTACCAGATTTAATAAATCTCTTGGCAGAAATTTCAAATGTGCAATTAGGTTTCCCAGTAGGTATCCATCTGCATAGTGGGTGTGGAGGGTTGAGGGTGTGAGTGTGTCATCGTCGGCTTCCAACCCTGGTGTCTTGGGCACTGGTCATAGGTGAATATACACACATTTCAGTTATAATTGCATTTTCAAATATTTTCTTATCAAACTTAATTATGCAGTCGTAACAGCAAAACGAATAATGTATAACGGATTTAGCATCACAACCCTTTTGCCATAAATGGGGGCGGGTAGGGGAGATTTGGAATGATACGAGCACACAGGCGTGGGTGGGATATGGAGGGAGTAGAATATGCAGTAAAAAGCGTGGGGATTTGCAAATGGAAGGTATTGTTACTGATATAGTTTAATTGTATTACCTCTTTAGATAAATCATTTGCAAAATTGGTTGTTTTAGACAGCTACATTGATAAAAAGCCAAGTTTTACAACAGCCGTGAGTGTACAATGAATCTTGTTGACATGATTAATTATACAAATAATAATGTAGTTTATAGCAAACTTGTGTCCAGTATTCTAATATCAAATACGGCTATATCTTATTTCGTTGGTTTCTGTGACATGACCTGGTATAATGTGAATGACTCTCTCCAGATGATTCGTCGGTCCATCCCAAGTTAACACCCCATCATTTGCTGTTACCTATTTATAATTCAGTAAATACAAGTATATGTGTAATGGCGTAACAGCAGTGGCTAGGGTGAAACTGGAACCGATGGCTTCCAACTGTAAGACCACACTGTTTGCTAACTGATAATCATTATATAATCCTGTCCAGATCGGCCGACGCAGGCTTCCTTGGTGTGTCTCTAGGCAAAGCACTTTGCCCTCATTGCCTCAGCTCTAAATATTAGTTTATGTGATTAAGGGACCATACACACCAATCAATCGATCGATTAATATATTAATAAAGCATGCATAGACATGCAGATAATACAAACGATTGTATGTTCTGTTCTGGCCATACATTGCACACAAGGATAGATTATAAATGTCTAGGTCTGATTACTGTTAATTAATGTAATACAGTCCCATAATTTTCCATCATATCTGCGGCTACAACCAGATGAGTCGAGTGGCTTGTCGTAAGAAGGGACTAATGGGATCAACCTTGTAACCCCGGGACGTATTTTGTGATGATATTTCAGCTGAGTGGTTCAACTTTTTACAAGCACTGTTTATGTCAAAAATTGGACTTTGTATTTTTAGTGAATTTACACATTGTTTGCTTTTGGCTTTATTTCTGTTTCGGTTGTTTTGATTCTGGATACTTAAAGTAACTGGGCACTAGCAGCGGGGGAGGAGGCGGGGGGCGTTGAGCGGACAACTTCTTTTGCGGTTGCCGCCCCCTGAAGGTAATCTACAAGTTTTTTCAAACCCAAAAAATAACAACACAAAAAACAAAAACAAAAACAACAACAACAAAAAGCAGCGGTCCTGAATTCCTTGAAGGAGGCCGCTCCAGATATTGTACAAAGCTCGTTAAGGCTTTGTCAAAAATATTAAAGATGATTAATTCCTTTTTAATGCAAAAACGACCCTGTGTATTCGACGATTTCCAAAAGAATATTACTGGATGTATGCATCTCATGTTCGTAAGAGAGGATATCCCATTCCAAGTCAAAACATGTGGGATTGATGTAAAGGCTAAATATGCGTTGTGTAAGCAATGCGGCTCTGATAATCTTTGATTGAAGACCTGGAATAAAGCCACCAAAACATACATTAATTAACGAAAATTTGAGTCATTATCCTCATTTAAATTTTAACACATATTCTATACTATTTTAGATGCAGCAACTTCCCATCAGTTGACTCGCAATACATGTCAACGATATTTTTACTTATGAATGTAAATCCGGAAGATTTAACAGCCAGAACCACAACGACGTCCCAATCAAGATTTTACACCGAATAATCGAATACGATGACATAACGTAATTTACGACAGACAATCAGCAATGGGTTGTCCGAGATAAACTCTCGCTCGTAAGAGAACAGCGACGACAAGGTCAAAATTGTTTTGTGCTGTCGCCGCAGACGTTGCCTGCAATATTAATCTGGAAATAATGAAATACGTTTTAGGAAAGGGGGATCTATGATGTAAATAATGGAACAACGGTCCTACAATTTATCTGTAACGCTACTCATGTTCAGCTTGTGTTATCCCATTAGGCCAGATTTAGGAAAATATTGACACGTAGTAAATAATTAGGTCAACAATTATAGATAATTTCGGAATTACCTGTTCTGTAATATGTAATACAAAGTGTCTCTGTGGACACATACTGGAGCTACTGTGTTGACCCTTTATCATATATCGGGATCTCTGCCCAAAATTAAAGTATTATTGTTCATTTTGCGTCTACTAATTATTTCACTGTAATTCGAAAGGGTGGAGTAGAGGGACACGAAGCCTATGATAAATGAACATGTGAGTGAAACACGAAAATATGCCATTTTGCATAATTCTACCATTAATATATTAACAAACCGAGTGCTTATTTTCATTTTTTTTTATATACAGTCACACATTTAGAGGAGGGTGTATCTTGTATGATCCTTGTCCGCCGGCGCGTCCTTCTAGCTATCCTTCTTTATTCGTGCTCCTTTGTAGATTCAACACCCTCCAGTCAGAAGTAAATCATTTTACCTTTTTATGTCATGCTCGTTTGGCATTGGTGTTCATATGAGTTTATAGTAAAGTGAGTCAGTCATGAATCATGTACATATACAAATTACATAAATTGTAAAAGGTATATACAAATGCAGTGCTGATTAATTTGCCTGTAGCTTGTATGCCTTTTTATAATTCATCTGTATGATGCAGCATTGCCGTATTCTTCCATTTGGATCAAACATTATATATTTGTATTTTAAATTTGTATCTATATGTGTCTAAAAAACTGATTCTTGAGACTTCAAGATTTTAAATACACTTTTGTGCAGGCGCTCAATAGCATGTATATATGACAAATCGAGGGTGGCAGAGATGTTAAAGTATCATATGTATAGTCAGAAGATTCCGAATATCAGCAATGTCAGAACTATTTATTAAGGTCGTAATTTTATAACATGTAATTTTGTATTAATAACAGCGTTCTGCAAGTCGATCGATGTCACACCTGGCTACACAGTTAGTGGTAAATTAACATACCAAGAGTATTAATTCCAATATTAACACAAACGTATGATTCACATGGTGATTTTGCGATTCAGCAGGTTTCGCATGATTTTGAAATCATTTCATGAAGTGTTCAAATGCAATTTTCTTATAGAAATGAGCTGCAGGAAACTATTTGTATTTGCTTATTTTAATATTTTTGTTATTGTTTAACCATAACCTTCATCGTTTTAAAATTACATTCGTTTGTATATAATATTAACGAGTACCTACCTACCCAATTAACTACTACTTATTTTTTCGTTCAATGTTTTGGTTGTTTTGTGGTCTTTTCCGTGATAATGGTATCGACGAAACAGGTGTGCACATAGGTTATCGTGTTCTCTCAAAATGTCTCCCTCCGACTAGTACAATTTTACATTGCATTGTATTGGTGGTACTATGCTTCAGTTTTTGAAAGAATGCCATTCGGTGTGGGTGATCAACGCAATGCCCAGGGCGGCTGATGATGTCACATCCAGGGATCTTCTAGAACAGGGACTAAGGAGGCAGTTTGTAATGGACGGCAAAATGGAGAGCCTCGCTTTCGTCTGCACCATGTCAGATAGATTTAGTGAACACAACACCATCAGGTTAATACCGATTTTATTTAAAGTGTACAGTCTAGTCAGTTGAGGTGAATATTCGACCCCATGTAATGCTATGAAACCTTCTTTAATATATATATATTTATATATATATATATATATATATATATATATATATATATATATATATATATATATATATATATATATATATATATATGCAATATAATAGGAATCTTGCTTGCAAACATGTTATTGCACAGCGTTCATATACTACTATAACGCTTGGCACAACAATAATAGAGAGTGCTCAGAAATTTTGGATTTATTAGCAATTTCGATCTATATTTTTAAGTTTAAAATATAAAGCTTGTGGTCATATTTTCGTAAATTGCATCACCAACATAATGTTGGTATATAACAGTAATTATCTCTTAAGGTAACACTGTCTTGCGTTTCCGCCCACCATTTACATCTACGAATAACCTCTCACGTGACCGCCACGTTATGAATTCCCTATTACCTCTATACTTGTCTTATAAACAAAGAATTTCAAACATACTTGTGGTGGTTAGTTCTCTAATATTTAATATCTAAACATATACATACAATATTCATATTTATAACATAATCCTTTTCGAATGATAAAGATCAATAAAACACGCATTACTGTTTCTTTTATGGTATTTTTAAAATGATATCAGCGTAAAAGTCGACAGTCTTGGTAAATGAAAACGTTTAGTATATTATGTGATTGTTACATTATTCATTCATTACGCATTGTTTATCATATTATATTTCTAGTATTGTATTATATTACGACCATACCTACCCGTTACTGTAAATATAATGTAGGTAGTGTACTTCGTAAATGTCATCTTGTAACTCGTGATATCTTGCAGGACACATAAATTGGATAGCATGTGTCGGGAACTAAAAGTCCAAACGTATTCTATGGAAATGGATAAGAGGCATCTGCAACAGCAGATTGAAGTTTTCCAGGATATGGACGTCTCAAAAGAGAAGGCGAGGGTAAATGATATATATATATATATATATATATATATATATATATATATATATATATATATATTGTTATTATTATTAATCATGGTTGTATTATTAGTGGTAGTATTAGTTATTGTAGTAGTAGCAGTAGCAGCAGAAGTAGTACAACTACTACTACTACTACAAGCATCATCATTATCATCAATCTTCATCATTTGTATCAGTAATTGAATCAGGTAGAGTGGAATGAGGAAGAGAACGAAGAGAAGACGAAATAGTAGCAGTAGCAGCACCAGCATGTCGATAGCATATATTGATAAGGTAATCAATGGTTGTGATGGTAGTAGTTGTGATGATAATGATGAAATACGATGATGATAAGATGATGATGATGATTATAATTATTTGAATTACTACTACTGCTGCAACTAATATTAAAACCTGCACAAGTTTTAGTATTTGTTGCTCTTGTATTAAAATAACCAGAATAATTATCATGATGTAATAGTTATCATGTGTTGGATGACGATGATGCAGCGTATTATTATTAGTATTATTATTAGTATTATTATTAGTATTATTATTATTATTATTATTATTATTAGTATTATTAGTATTGTTATTATTATTAATAATAGTATTATTATCATTATTATTATTATTATTATTATCATTATTATTATTATTATTATTATTATTATTATTATTATTATTATTATTATTATTATAACAAGACTATAACAACATATATGGCAGTCTTCTTGCTGTCTTACTTTATGTTCATCCATCCCTCTGACTAGTAATTTTTGAGTGTCATCACGCACAATTTACTTGATACACACTAATGGCATGTGTGTGTTTTGCAAGTGAGCTAGTGAGATAGATCGATTAGGTTTCAGAGCAGCCTTGTCAAAGATATCCCTCCCTTTCGAGAAAGTGCAACACAATAGTTAGTTTCAAACATATAAGTACTTGGTGCAAATGCTCAGATTTTAGTATGAAACCTATCGGTCTTTTATTTTTCTTGCATTACACGTTTAGAAAAATTACCTGAACATGATACAAAAATGAATTTTGCTTTAAAGCAACAGGGCAACCTAAATCAACTTATTAATTTTGCATAGATTCTCATATATCTTAATTCTCAATTTGTTTCATCACCTACATTGTTTATGTTTTGTTCTTCTTCTAAATATTTTACATTTTCAGATATGGGAACTACATGAAAATATCACAAGAAAGAACTTCGCAATATCCAAAATATGTGCAAGGTCAAGAAATGAAGTTTGTATACGGCACATCAAGCATCTTTTTGGGGCGAGTATCAAACGGTGTAAATAACAATACTATGTTCCACCACCTCTCTCCTTCTTCTAGAAGCTAGAGGCATTAAAGGTTCACTTTGTATGTCAGTTTATGTGTGCATCTGTGCGCCTCCCCCCCCCCTTCCACTTAAAGAGTGTAGATTTCAAAGAATCTCACCAATCAAGGCCAAACTGGCAGATGTGGGATTTTTTTTCGGGTGAATGTGTGTTGCCAAACTTAGAATGGGTCGTTGTGACTTCCATTCCTTTATTGTTTCAACTTTTGAAAAAAATAGCGAATGGTCTTTGATTCTAAGACCCTTTTTTGCCAATTTTCACACAGTTGCAATGTTGATGTATATTTAAATGAAAATATGTTTGGCAACAAAACCGTGATGCAAACGTTACTAAGAAAACTGACTGATGCCACAGAAGCGTGGGTATCTTGTGAGTTCCTGCTCACAAATATCTGTGCGCTCCGTCCATGATTTATCCTCGAGGGAGATGTTTTAGAATGAGTTTTACTACGACAATCATTCAATAATAATAAATAACACTAACAACTTCCTAACACATTTTTGAGGATTTACGAAAATGTCCCAGGGTTCAAAAGGTCCGTTATTACACAAAGTTTGGGAATGGAACAGAAACCTGATACCCTAATCTTACACTCTAATACAGTAGGTCAGGGTACCAAACAAGATGACATAAATCAGTTGTTGATAACTAGTGCATAAAGTAGCGTGTGTTTTATTATAGAAAATTAAAAGGCAGTCCGATCTGATTCGACACCATCCCAATGGTGAGGAGAGCGAGACTGACACGGAGCTGGAGATTGAGGACTTGGATGAGAAGAGTACAAACGAACAGGAGGGGGAAAAGAACATCAGAGTATTCTGTTGTAGTTCTACTGAGTATCAGAAAATAATGGGATTCAATCGGACTGACGGACCTCCAAAGGTAAGTCCAATCCCTTTTAAAGATCTTTAGTAAAATATTCAGATGATGATAAGGAACATTTATTTATTTATTTATTTATTTATTTATTTATTTATTTATTTATTTATTTCTTTATTTATTTATTTATGATTGTATTTATTTATGTATGTATTTATTTATGTATTTATTAATATATTGTTGTTTTTATAGGAACAACTATATACCTATCAATGTTTGAGCATGATTCCACTCAACACAGTTTTCGCGATTAATGATAGGTGATATCAATGTCTTATCTTTATACACATTAGCATGATGAATAAGTTGCAAAAACACGGAGACTGTGAACCCGTTTGCGTGTTCTTTGCTTCTTTTCAAATAATAATATTGTCAACTTCATCGTTTCTTCAGATGAGTGTCCATACATGACCAACATATATTATTCCTAAAGCAAACAAATTATTGAGTGAAACCTGGGGCAAGTTCTAAACAAAAGTCTGGATTTATCCCTTGGCTGACTCTAATGTCAATCAAACTTCGGCGATGAATATTATGTTAGTGTCTGTTTTTGTTTTTTTGTTGGTGTTCGGCTTCAGTCCGTTAGTAAACGTAACGCTAGCTTCCAGGCATTCGTTCTTTTCTTCCTCTGAAATGTTTCCCTTAACGTAATAAAAGCTAGATTAAACTTAGCGTAATAAAAGCTAGATTTCTTGTTAAAATATGCATATATGCATATACCTTTGGAAAGATATATAATGTCTTGTATCATTTCTGCAACCTTAAAGAAGCTGCTGCACCTCATTTTGTCGAGCGTCGGATTTATATTCTAAGGGCCTTGGGTACGATATCCATCCAGGCCAGCCCTTGACGACTGTTCTGGTATGTCCTTGAGGAAAGCACATAGCTATCATATCCAAGGCATGATATAGCTAATCACGTGTTTAACGGAAATACCTTGTTCACCTCTAAAATACATTACACGATTAGACGCGAGCAAAATTATGCATGCATTTTATTTTAAAGTAGCAAAAACAACATAAAAACATTGTTTAGCCTTGTAAAGAATTTACACGAGTTGACGTGAGCAATATTATGCCGACAGTTGGTCTGTTGTTTTTTTTTTCTTTTTGTTTTTGTTCTTCATTTCAGGTCAGTCGTACTCAAACATTGGGGTGGGCGGGTGTGTAGGTACTTGTCATATAGTTAATGTACCTATTAGCTGATCATAGGCAGTTTTTAGTGTGCAAACATGTATTCATACACACGGGTAAGACTTTGGAACCCTTAGTTTGAAAATGTTTGCTTGTAATTGCACAGCAAGCCGTTTATGAGCCATACATTCTTCAACGAGGTGGCGGTAATGCGCGTGTGTATATATATATATATATATGTGTGTGTGTGTGTGTGTGTGTGTGTGTGTGTGTGTGTTTGGAGGCATACAGTTTTAAAAGTAGGCCAACCTTGATTTCAGTATTACAGACAAATGAATGAGTACCGCTTTTGTTGTTCACTACCCTAAGCTTGACCTGACATGTCATTCAAATATTCCTAGACTGTTGAGAACATTCAGCTAAATAAATCTGCATGAAAGATATATCTAGGATAAAACCAACCGTGAAAGAACAAATCAGCAAAATTTCGATCACGAAATAATGTATATATTTGCATGCGGTCAAAATTGTGTTTGACTTTAATGTGTGGAGGTTGGTGGGGGTTGGGTGCATACATATGTATATTTTCATTTGACACAATACTCGCAAATTAGCAAGCACTTATAAGCAAATGCAAAAAGATGAAAGCTAACGATAACATAGCTAAGGAAACAAATGAAAGCAAATGTGTAAGCTGCCACTAGGAGAGGCCAACATATATGAAACTTAAATACGACATTTTAAAAGAGATATATGTGTATGTATGGTGTGAAAACCGAATTCATGAGATAATACAACAATATAAAACTGGATATGAAAAGGTGTCAGTATCTTGGTCGACCGTTTTGTATCTTTAAAAAAAAGAAAAAGAAAAACAGAAATAACTCTTATGCAGTATTGTACATTTGTTTGCAACATAAAAATGTATATATTTATTTACTTATTTGGTCATAGGTGTTTGAAAATGCAGAAGACACACAAATTCCCGCGCTTAAAGAGTACGTACACGAGCTTACATATGCCAGACGACAAAAGGGTCTTGATGAGCTTGTACGAAGCTTAGGGAGATGCGTTTTCAATTTTCAGAGCTACATACGAAATGGCGGAAGACTGGCAAGTATATTCAATTAATGCACTGATATAAAAAGTCAAGATAATAGTCTGCAATAGGTTTAAAAGGCAAGTTGACCCATGGCTATACAAAATCACATGATATTGGATATAATAGGTACCCATTTGAGATTTCACAATACAGAGTATTAACTATACTCTAATAATGCAAATTTCGTTACAAATATGTATTCATACAGAACAAACATCTACTGTTATAGCCGGGGACTACGGTAGTTTGGTCTGGGTCTTCGAAAAATTACATTTGATTAGATCTGCACATTCGATATGTTTTGTGATAATGATATTCACATTTGTGCGGATACTGTGATAGGTCATGTCCGTTTGTCATTGTGTCGTGTGTTTATCAGTCCGTCCCTTGCACAGTTCTCCTTGTAACCTGAACTCCATCTACAGCAGCAGGGAAGGGTGATCTGATTTGTCATAATGTTTCAAGATCACGAGTAGATCAACAACGAAAGTTTCGGATCATGGATGCTGCACATGGAAGGAGTAGTTAGCGAGTGGGTGAGGTACAAAAGTCAAAATTTCCGGGTTAGTTATGGACTATACCTTGTATTCTGAACGGTATCTAAATGATTGAGGTAAGGTGATCTTATGTGGTATATTGAATTACAGGGTAGTGTAGAAAACACTGAAGGTTTGGAATCTTGAAAACATACCATGGATGGTGAAGGGTATAGAGAAAAATGCAGATATTTGTGACTCCTTCTGCAACTAGCTTATTGCAATGCACGGTAAAATCATGGCAATATCATAGTAGGTATTTCATTATTCAAACTGCTCAGGAATCTCTACAGCGCATTACAACGTTATTGCATAGCGTTTTCGCAGTCGTGAAATCAAGTCGTTTAATGTACAGTAAATTCATGCCAATACTATAGGTGTAGTAATTAATTAATAACAACTTTTATATTACTATACTTTCATTATCGCATATAATGTTCCATTCTGATATAATGTATACAGAGTACAGGCGCCAGTGCTGGCATAGAGGCAGCAATAGACGAAGACGTGTCTCATTTTAAAGTGCGGATGCAGCCAGTGATTCAGACGCTGTGTGCCAGAATTGGGGACCGGTTTAGGGGACAAATCGGATGTCAGGTCCTCCAGGGAACCAAACATGCAAAGAGGGACGCCGGTACAATCTGCGACAGATGGGGATTATCGGTTAGTCTCATTGATTCGCCATAGATGAGATAGTTTGTCCCACTCACTAGCTTCACAATATATATATATATATATATATATATATATATATATATATATATATATATATATATATATATATTATTTGAATGTGCAAATGATATATAATGACTATCATCATGGTGTCAGAGCTCTTTCCAGATTTCCAGAAGCCATTAGGAAGATTGTTAATCTGGCCCTGATTAGTACTACACAGAGTCACCCAGTGATAGCAGTAGTCAGCAAGCTATTCTTACATGATTGTGCAGATTTTGTGTGGATAGTGTGTCCATTTGTATAACGTAAGCGGTACTTGAACACGGAAATTCGCGTGCTGTGTTGGTAAGGTTTCTGCCTAATTGATGGTGAATAAACAGTCTAGTGCGACCTGCAGATAATTATACGACACAATATACGCGGCATTAATTATCTCCCCTTAAGTGGACGAGTGTGCAATTTAGCTGTTAGAGGGCAAACGTTTATGATAACTGGTGATAGCTGAAATAAGGTACGAATATTCTTGGCACGTTTACAGCAAATATACTGCAAAGTCACAAGGCAACTCGCGCATGTTTAGTAACTGCATCTGAACAGCGGATATTTGCAATTGTATTTAGTATCTCAAAAGACAATTATATTGTGTTAAGGCTATTTATCTAATTTCACAAAAGAGATTAATAAAATATTAAGAAATATAAAAGAAAAAAACAAACAAACAGACATGCTTTGGAAAGTGCAAAGGATATGATGAATCTTTAACCAGTTAATAGACATTACAAAGTATATTTTTTTTTAAAGGGTTCTAACGAAAAATATATACAATATAGCACTGAAAAATAACGACAAAATGTGAAGAAAATAGTATTTTAAAAAATAAATTTGAAATACATATTGTAGCAATTACATGATGTTTGCAAAACGTGGTACCAATTATTTGAAAAAAAAAAAAAAACATCATACCAAATGTAGTGAAAAGAATAGTTGTAAAATAATTGGCATCGCTCCCACATAGTAGAATTCTGAAATCGATAAATGTAAATTAGTACTACCTCTAATTAATATTCCTACACGACGTGAATTTAAAGAAATTATAAATAAAAACAAACAAAAGCCTGTAGCAAAAAGGGCCGCGGCATATTCTAGGAAACTGCTAGCGAATATAGATTTTATTGAGAAATAAATCAGGATATGTATATATTGTTTGATGATGTTCTACCATTTCTAAAGAAAGTCATAAGTAGAAAGCTTAAGATGTTTGAATCTGTAATGGTGCAACTCTTCTTAGGTATTATATTAGCAACGCATGATGAATATATTGATAATACATATATTTTGGGGTAAAAGAGTTGGACATATTAACGAAATGAACAAATTGATGACGTTATTGAGAGGATGTGTCAGCTATTTCACACGTAATTTGGTCAATACATAAGTTGTGGTTCGTCCTTCAAGTTCGAATATGACCATTACACCACCAACTGGTTTGAGTACGTTAGTGGCTGATCATATCAATTTCTGCTCTGAACTGTCTGTGGCACACTGGGTAGGATATGCCGCATGGGGTTGCGGCATATTAATAAATATAAGACGTACTGCAGTTCTCAGCTTTGCGCTGATCGCGCTTCTGCACTTCCTTTGCAATTCTCTTCAGTTCAAAGTATATAGCTCCAGTATGGATGAGAATGCGCCAGGTGAAGCGATTATGTGCGAGATCTTCCCAAGACTCAGAGTCAAATGTTGAAATGTTTCAACGATGATGTGAGGGAATCTTTGAAGCTTTTCTTCTGACCACACTGCAATCGCTTTCCCTCCTTCATCTCACCGTAGAAGGTCTTCTGCGGAAGTCGCTCTTCTGACATAGTGATAACTTGGCCTGACCATCTCATATGTGATTTCTTCAGCAGAGTGTGGATGCTTGGAATGCCTGCCTACGTGCCAACCTTAGTGTATGAGACCCTGTCTTGCCATTTTATGATCATCAGTTTCCTCAAGCAGGCCAAGTAAAAATGGTTCATCTTCTTGGCATTGAGTCTGTACCCCGACCTGATTTGACATGCATGCAGCAGGTCGGTAACACAATAGCTTTGTAGACATTCAGTTTTGTTTTCAGACTGATGCCCCTGAGCCCCCACATATATGAGGGTAGTCTGTCAAAGGCCGCACTTGCTGTAGCGATTCTGGCGTATGATTCATCATCGATATGGACTGCACGTGACAGTCTACTGCAAGGAGGATTTGTCCATTCACTGTGATGGTAGGCTCTACATAAGGCTTTCCTGGTGCAGGTATGTGCATCATCTAGGTCTTCTTGATACTGACTGTCAGACCAAAATTGTCGCAAGCTGAAGAGATATGGTCCACGCTATGTTGCATGTCAGACTCAGATTTGACTCATTCGTCTGCAGACAGCAGACAGAAGATCACGAACAGTCACTTACGGTAACTTAGCCTTTGTCTGTAATCTCCTCAGATTGAAGAGCTGGTCATCAATCAGATATCTGATGTCAATCCCAGTGTCACAGTAAGCATGACAGAGAACCTAATGCTGAAGAGGGTTGGGGCCAACACAGCCTTGCTTGACTCCATTGGTGACTGGGAATGGTTCACATGACTCACCGTCGAACATGACACAGGCAAGCATGCCACAATGGCATAGCGGAACTATTTCGATGAATTCATCTGGGCAACCAAATTTGTTGTCATGATCTTCCAAATGCCCACACGACTGACTGTATCATGTCGATGATTGTACCGGTTGGAGTTCTGTTCTTGGCATTTCCCCTGGAGTTGACGAGCTGAAAACACCATGTATGTGGTCCCTCGTTCTTTCCTGAAGCCGTACTGACTCGCAGACAGGAGCCTGTGATAAGTGTGATGCATCCTTGTACTCCTGAGATATAGTTCCTTGAGTCCACATTTACTGAAAGTGTCCAGTCAGTTTTCATGAAATGTCAATTGCTTTCTCAGTTTCAGTCAGCTCTGGAGAATCAATAAGTGATGTGTTGATTTCCACTTGGTGCAGTCAATCAATTGCATCCTCACTGATAGTTGATGGTAGATTGAGGACGTTGTTGAAGTGTTCTGCCCATCGTTGTAGTGTGATTTTACTGTCAGTGAACAATGTTGTGTTGTCAGCACGCAATATTGTTGATGTGTCTGATGACCGTGGCCCGTAGATTGTCTTCAAAGTATCAAAGAAGTTCTTCGTGTCATTCATGTCTGCGTAGGACTGAATCTCATATGCCTTGTTGCACAGCCATGAGTCTTTCAACTCTTGAGTGTGCATTGGATAGTCCTCTGTATGTTCTTAGGAGATCCAGCCTAAAATCAAGTGTGCAACCGGAGTTACATTTGCACTTTGGGAGTCTATCCGTTCAATTATTACAGGAAACATTGTATAGTTTCTTACATGGATCACAAGCTAAAGTTTTTTTCCCGTGAACTGTCTGGGATTAGTGATATAGTTAAGATAATGCATGTTTTGATATATTTAACACAACATAAATACGTAATGCATTTTCTTCAGGATACCCACTTTATTCGGAAATGGTAGAACTGCATAATATCAACCATTCATTTACTTTAGTGAAAGCTTACATGTGTGGTATTGCTCATATATGATAATGTTTAAACTGTTCAATTTCATACACAATAAATAGATTGAAAGCTAACCTGAGAAGAGAATAAATCATTCTGCTTATGAACTCCTTAGTACAAGGACGAAAACTTCAGGTTAGATTTCAATTTATTTATTGCCTATGACATTTAACAGTTTATACATTATCCGATATCAACCATTCACTATGAATGTGTTTTCAATTCATCGTGATATAATGCAAGAGAGGCGGTTATACCACCTAATAATAATTTTCAATTCGCCATACATAAAACCTCAAAAGATAACAATTGTAAACAAATAATTATAATATATCAACACAAAACTATAGATTCACTCGGATTGACCTATTAACAATTATATGGATATTCCTAAAATAGACAATGCAGAGAAGAAACGTTGAATAACCCTGTAGCTTTACCCGAGGCAAGTACAGTCCTAAACTGCATACCGAAAAGAAAATCCCACGATCAAATGGATATACAGTCTTTTTGTGTGTTTTTTAAAGTTCTTTTCGATAAATATTGGTAAATATTATTCCAGGATAATTCATTTCCCAGTAAGTTTTTTGAACCATCATCAAGTCGAACGGAAGCAGTAATAGCTTGTCTTTCAAACGGGATACATCAACACAGTATTTGAAGAAATGGACACCAACCCTTTCACCTAATGCAGCTTGCAAAATTTAATTTTTGAGACTTGCGTCTGCCCAACTGATAGACAGTTTCCGTATAGATACAGCCCTGTACTCTAGCCACCTATATTTTCCAAGCAGTTTCCGCCCTAGGAAGGTTTCGCTGTATTAATTCATATGTTTGTATGTTTATAAATACATGTGTATGCATAGGTGCGTACATGTTTGTATGTATGTGTGTATGCTTGTATGGATAGGTTTCTTTGTATGTATGTGTGTATGGGTATTTGTATGAATGTATATGTCTGCATTTTTATTTATATGTACATCTGTGCTATATTTTTGTATAGATGTAAAATTAAAGGTATGCATGCATACATGAATGAAAGGACAGATGGCTACAACCCCAAATTAAGAATGTTATAATATGAAAATGCAATATTTAATATATGTGTTTGCAATTTTTTACTTTGTAGTTATTTCCCTATCTCGTTCTCTCTCTCTCTCCCAAAAACACGTCAGATTCTTTTATTATAGTTACACTTTTACTTGGAAATATAATCCATTGTTATGAATATATCACATTAAATTAGTCAATACCATCTAAAGGTGAGGTCAAGGCCTCCAACATTGGCACCGTAATGTGTGTGTGTGTGATAGTTAAGCAAACTTAACAAACAACTAAAATAAAAAGTAAGAAAAAAAATAAATTAAAAATAAAAATATAACAAATGCAAAAACTAATGAAATATTGTAATTTTAACAAATTACATATATTACCATGGATATATGTTTCATTTGATACGTTTAAAGAAAATGACTGCCTGAAATAGAATAAAGCATAAAGAAATAAATTAAATTAATATTTTTACTTTAAACTTTAACTCTTTTAATTTTAAGTATGCTAATTTACCAGTCATACTAGTTTATGTTATTTTCTTCATGTTTTTATATCCACATATCATGCATTCGTCATTAGTTAATTCATTTCTATTGCATGCTACACACCTTTTGAAAGATTTACTTGAAGCCCATTCGCTGCATTCAATTAATGCATTTATAACTACTGTAAAATTTCAGAAGAAAAAGAAATATAATAGTAAACCTTATAACTGGTTGATCTGAATATTTACCTGTGCATCATACACACACATTATATCTATCGATCTATCTATCTATATATCTATCTATCTATCTATCTATCTATCTATCTATCTATCTATCTATCTGTCTATATATATATATATATATATATATATATATATATATATATATATAGTATCTATGTGTGCGTTTTTCTTTTTTGCTCATCTACATTCTGTATTCCTTGTTGAATATATGATACTTTGTTTCTCTTGTGCACTATCATACATTATCATCTGTACTTAGATCAGACCATAAACGGTGGTGATCAGAGTACAAAATATTGACCATGATATTGCTAAATTCTGTCTGATTTTGTCAAAGACATATTTATTTGCTTCATTACAATTTTGTTTCGTTTATAAATCCTTTGAATAAAAGATGCTTGGTAATCCGTCTACAGTAAACAGTATTTTTGTATATAAATAACATTAAAATACTTTTTATGATAAGGCTCTCTTCGTGTTCTACATAATATCAATAGTCTTTTGAACTCATTATGGTTGTATCTAGTATGACATTGAATAAGTTTGTATTAGCAGCACCATTAACAATTGATCCTCTTGTGATGTAGTCATGCAAGCAAGGAAGTTCATTTCTATACTTTTCGTTAATGGAGTCAGCCATTATATCCAAAAGTGTTGTACTGACGACAACTATTCTCCAATTCCTAATCCTGGTTTCCACCATCTACCACTTCATATGTTTTCTCTAATCTAATCGTAAATCTAAGATCTTATAGAGCAACCAAATTATGCATTGGACAAATATGTGTTAGTGTCTGGATATCGATTGGAATTATAAAAGTATTGCCATATAGTATTAGTTTAAACATATTTAATTCATATATTTGTAGTTGAAGATTACAAAATGTACAATATAGAAGGTACATGATTAAAACGAAATCAATTGCTTCTAACGTTCTTCTCCATTGACGATATATATGGCGGACGCTATTAAGTTTTGATGAAAACATAAAATATAGTACAAAAAATAATCGATTACTGAACATCTTCAGTATCAGTGGTCTGCGCTTTAGAAGCTCCTACTGTTAATGTAGTTTTTCTCTCATAATAGTATCAATATCAAACTAAATTGTTATATCTCTAACGATGGTTCTTCTTGTATTTTTTTACAATCAATTATTAGCATATCATTTGACCTTCATATCGAATGAGCACATACACTGCCATGTACAATCAATATATTAGGTCATAGTCTTGGTATCATCACAGGCAAATAGTGTTCAGGTTTCATGCTACTCAGATTGTACGTACTACAATAAGGCTTTGTAATGGGATGTTTTACACCTTGTGGTGCTTTTCTTTGTTTGAGAGGAGTTATATATCGTCTATATGTCGTCAGTTAATTAGTGAAATTTTAGAACTCGTTTTCTAGGGCAAGTAGTACGCTCCCTTCTCTGGTCGCTGATTCTCTCACAAGGGCTCTCATACTCTCTCTGTTTCGCTCGCTGAGAGATACTTGTAACTAAGTTAAGCACCGATTGCAACAGCGATACAGAATCATTAGTCATAATGATTATAAGAAGGCTGGTAAATATCATTATGTTTATTTTTCTAGGTAAATCTGAGTGAACGCGAGACGTGTTATATGTGATCACGCCTGTATAAGTGTTGGAATAAAGTGATAATTCTTATCCAAAATATTTCAGTCAGGAAATCAGGTGGTCGTGGTTTTCATTAACCTGGTTAACTTTCTTTTGCAATTCCTTCATTGATTTGTCAAGCCTACTCTTAAATGATTTGCACGATATGGATATAATAACTGAAGTAAAATAAAATACTTCTCGTGGATTCTAAGGCGTTAGCAATTGTATCGTTGTATCACAAGTCATGAATACTACCATTGTTATATTACTTGCTCAATTGCTAGCCCTAGTTAATGGTAAAACGTCTTGATACTGTGACACATATTCAGTGAATATATATACATATATATATATATTTAATATTTTATTTGATATATATAAATATATATGTATGTATGTATACATATATATATATATATATATATATATATATATATATATATATGTATCTTCTTCAAGATAATATATTTGTATTTCTTTAATTCTTTGATATTTTAATGTACTTACCATATCTTTAGGACCTCTGCTGATATTCAATGACTAATTAACATTTACTTTAGGTGTACATATGCTGAAATAAAATTCATCATCAATGTGAGACTCAATGTTCAAGTCTTAATGAAATTGTACATAACCTCCATTTAATAATCTGAATTACATGAAGCAGATCACCATACTCTGTATATAGCTACTTTTCAGTAAAGCGGAATTGAGAATAGTTAAAACCGTATGTGGTAATTATTGCTTTGTAGTGTTGTGTAATCAGAGAATAAACAGCACGTTTTCGCCAGTTTTACACATGCTCTGTATCTAGCAAAAGAAATATATCATAACCTTCATTGCCTATTACAAAGGTCATATCACTAAGATATGTAGTAGTTTAAAAATCATAGCGCAATACATAATCAAATATTAGTCTCTCATCATAATTGTCCTTTATTAATGTTACCAACTTTTATTCGTTTGCTTTTTTCCTCCATAATTTAGTATCCATTGTCCCTTTTCCAGTTTATACGTGTAACTCAGTTTTGAATGTTTCCTGTTCTAATTCTATATCTGAGTTAAATGAATACATTGTGTCATATGATGCTAAGGTCTTCTTATCTATCTCGGTATGATTTTTATCTATGTAGGTATAAATTGTTTTACACCAAACAGAGCGGAAAGTGCTATTCCTGGATCCTATAGAAGAATGCTTGACAACATTAGCAGAATGTTTAAATACGAATAAATAGTAATATCATATAGGTTAGATAATTTTAATTCATACTTGACGGAGATTCCAACCCGGACCCGAGGGTTACGGCACCCATCGACTTGTATGTAATGTTATCAAGCATTATCTTGTAGGATCCAGGGATAGCATGCTGCGCTCTGTTTGGGGTATATTTATACTCTCTCTCTCTCTCTCTCTCTCTCTCTCTCTCTCTCTCTCTCTCTCTCTCTCTATATATATATATATATATATATATCCATATATATGTATATATATAAATATATAAATATAAATATATAAATATATATATATATATATGTATATATATATATATATATATATATATATATATATATATATATATGTATATAAAGCCAGTAAAATACGTTGACTTATTTTATGTTATGTAATCTTATTATATTTGTTCAACCCTATAAATCGTTTACATTATCAATTGGAAGAAATTTACATAATTAGAGCTGTTATGTTAATTATTATTAGGTTGGAAAATATTTTGTTATTAGAATTTACATAACATTCTTCACTTTTTTAATCCATTTTATATTTTCCCCCAGTTTCATGTTTACCATTTATCTCTTTGTGTGTTCCACTTCCAATGCCCATTTTAATTCCTGCTTTTGTTCTTGTAATTCTTCTAAACGCCGAGTATCTCTACTTCAGTGATAGAACGCAAATTGTTCAAGTTGTTTTTGCTCATTATGAATAAATATAAACGGGATAAAGATAGTAAATATGATTATCTTAATGCAAATGATAATGATGCAGTATTTAAGGAGCCTTATACTAATACTTTAATTGACGAGGGATTTAAAACTCATGCAAAATGGCCGTACAATATATTTGATTAAACTAGATTGGATATTAAGCATTTTTTTCACATGGATGAAGATCAGTATAAATGAATTAAACCCCATTTACAAATTGAGAATAAAGCATTGGTGTACGATGAAATAGGCAAAGATAACTTATATAGTCTGAAAAGGTAATCTCAAAAAAGAAAGAAAAAACAAAAATTGTATCACCTAGGTCCATAGCTGGGCAAACAAGGTCGCAATGAACTATTATGATCTGTGATAAAAGAACATATCAAGGAACAACACTTCTAAAAACAAACCATTTGAATGTGCACGAGTGTATACAGAATCTCTAAATGCAGTTGCACAAACAGCAAATCCAAGACAAATTTTAACATATTTAGATAATTAAGATATGAAAAACTTTCAAGAGCAAAAGTTACAAGATCTTGAACAAGAAGTAGAGACTTTAATGTATGACAACAAGTTCTCTCAAAGGCTAAAGACAATTACTCGGTTATGTTCATGACGTTAAAGTAGTAAATTCAAAATTAGATCATTCCACAAACTAATGAGAGTAAACTGGTTCAAATAGTTGGGCAATTAACGTTTGTAGAAAGAGTTTGAGAAAATATCAATCAAATATTTAACGGTTACATTAAACTTGCCATTATGTGAAAGGATTAAACAGCTGTTTAAGGAAAAAGACGCAAGAATTGCTACTAGTTTTACACCGATACCTATGATATGCATCTACTCTTGCGTTATTCATAACACATTTTGCAAGCAGTTTCACAGGATTGAATTAACTTAGCCGTGGAGACGGAGGGGAAACTAGTCACAAATGCGTACATACAATTAATAAATTATTTTGTAAATTAAAATTAGGATTAGAAGGATAGGGAGTACTATTGTTTAAGTTACGTAAAACAAGCAACATAAGCATGACCCACTGTTGTTGGTAATGTACTAAGGTGGCTTTTAAAATCAGCAGGACAACTCATTTCCCCGATATCTAATTATGTTATTAATATTGTTGCTGCAGTATATGTTATGTTGCTTGTAATTATTATCAATATTATATAAGTAACAACAAAAAGGATGACAATAATGTGAGCTTGCTCTTAATTTGAAAAAAAGGTAAATTATACTAGATCATACACAGACTTTCTTATTTGTTTCATAATGAATAATTTCTAGACCTTCACTAAAACTCGAAAAACGTGTAACTTGTTCGAGATTTTGTTCGACAACTCTCTTCTGCTGTCTTTGCTTTTCTTTGTCTTTCTGATTCGATCGCCTGCTCAAGAACTTGTTTGCTATGTTGTCTGATCCTAGAGCATGGAAGCTGAGAGTTATAACTTTTTTATTATCGAGCCTTTGTCTAATTTTTACAGACTGATCATCGGTGATATTAAAATCTTTACAATGTCAATATGTACATCAGTAGTCATTCCTAAAGTTAACATATCGGATGAGTCGTGTTAAGTGTTAGTATAACTTTCTGTGCTTCCTAGTTCCATCACCATACCGTTTGGGATTAAGAATATTATAACACAAAAAAGTGCATCGTTTAATCCAAGTTTTGAATACGAAATCTGATTGTAATAGATTTATCCGAGTCATATTCTTGCTGGCGACAACTGAGATTTTCTGATATTTATGTACATTGTCTTGTAAGGCGGATAAAAACTGAGAACTTAATGATATATTGTGTAATTGACTACCTAAACTACAACAGACATTATTATGCTTTGACTTGATCTAATATTCGTTCTACGGTAAGTCCGTTGCTATCTTTCAGCAAAAATTAATAAGTCCATCTTCATTTTGTTTTTATCTGATGTTGTTTGATAATTATAATGGTATGGATCGTATCGTACCCGCCACCCTATATTGCACCATTTATCCGTTTCGTATCTTCCTGTCTACTCATGTCACCAGCAGTCATTTCCCCCTCTTTGTTGTAATAGCCCCTTGGAAACTAATAAGTGTTAAAGCCTTCTTTTTTAGATATATCTAATCACAATGTGTCGGTATATTAAGGTCGCTGCTCATTATGTTATATTGTTGTAGATCTATAATGTTGTTTGTTGGATTAAAATATTGATCATCAGGTAATGCCATCTTAGACTCAAACAACATTTCGTTGTATTTGAAAGTAGATATGAAACCTGTATATCATTTTTTTTCTAGCAGTGGTATATTAGGATCAGATAAATGCCAGTAAGATTAGACATCTACAATTTTCATTACATTTTGAGTAATAATAAATAATAATAATAATAATCTAATACTTTAATATTGTCTTTATAAAAATAAACAATAGAAAGATGGGAGCTCTGTGAGTTTCGTTTTCTTTCAAAAAACATACATAACCCGTTTGAAAGTGTCCAAATCATATTAAACTTGTTAAACCGGTTTAAAGTGATTAAATGACACAGGATGGGCGTTTAAATCTCCAATAAGGTCTCCGACTTAATGGTAAAAATGATGTATAATACGCTTATACATTCAAGCCAAGTTAACAAGTAAACGTATCGCCACGTACAGAGTATATATATATATATATATATATATATATATATATATATATATATATATATATATATATCGAGATGATTATTGTGCTAAACTTGTAATAAGGATAACAAAATCAGTGTTAAAGACATGTATTCAGATATAATGAAATAGTGTATGTTGATTAATCCAAGTGAAGCCTTATATATTTGATGTACAGATATCAACAAAGCAAAAAGGAAAAAAAATACAACCCCTATTACTGCTTATACATGCTAGAACAGTATTAAGGAGGACGAATTTATATATAAATAAAATCATAACGAAACATTTTGGGGATTCATTTAAGACAAATGTCAATGCGTATATATTGTACGACGGCAGGAATCAATATTTGAATGCATTTTCAAATGACATGGAGCAATATTTTCAGATGATCACGATATCTCAAACAATAAAATGTGATACGTAAATTATGTTGTATAGTTCAATTTGACAACTACAATAGACGTTCATACAAATTCATCTTTCAACTAATTTAATAAACGATTGCTGTGGTAAAGGTCGATACAATATAGGTCAATGCATGATTCACCTCATCAAATCAGGTTTGCGCTACAAAAATAGGTCAAATATTATTCGCTATTGTTCAAGTCATATCACAGCAAAGGTAATATATTTTCATACTTTTTTGCAAAACATTGACGTATTAATTTATCTCGTACCATAAATAGCAGGTTTATTTTTTGAGATTACATTGCGTAAATGACGATGCATATGAATATAATTGTAGTTGTTGGCGAGTTTCACGTAGAATTTATTGCTCAGGTTACTCCCGTGGCTATGAATTCGTTTAATAAAGTCAAGTTACGCCAGCATGTTGAAAGTTACATATTTTGCATGTCGTGAGATATATTAAATTTGGATGGACATCATAACATCTGATTTATAGTAAAGCTATCTCCTGCAGCCGAACTTCGGAACGATTCGGACGCGGGCATATTCATGCGGATTAGGCAGAATTTGTATTTGTGATTGTATGTGCAAGCATTTTCAGTCCTCTCCGAAGATATATTCGCACGTAACAGATGGTCATTGAGATCTTAGGATACGGCCATAGGAACTTCTTGATATATGTCCTTCAGACGTTCTTGAGACTCAGGTTTGTTTCAATGGTTCTTAAAGATCTGTTGGAATTCGGACATCTGAGTGGTAAGCAAGTATATGTTGGCTTTCTTGGTTTTATGTTTCAAAAATATTTGTATCGTGAGTTCTAGTTTTGTTCCTAGCATTGCAATGTATCTTCTTTTGTATCATGTGATTCTATGGTACCTGTTGTGCTCTTTAAAAAAATCTGTTCAAGTGTGGCTGAATTGGAGCAGATGCGGTTGATTCGAAGGCACATGCCTCAAGGAAGATGTATATGTTATATAGTAATTGCATTGGTTAGCATCTTGTCGGGAGCTGATACTGGTCATAGCGAGTTATTTTTGCAGTACAGATCAGTTTATATATCCAACCCGAGGGTAGATTTTATACCAAGAATACAATGGGCCAGTTTAATAAATAAGACGGAAATGAAAATGACATTCTTAGGCAAAAGTCGTCACTGAATTCAAATATAATGTATGTGTGTGCGTGAGGTTGTGTGTGGATATATATATATATATATATATATATATATATATATATATATATATATTGACACACATTCGAATTATGACACTGTAAACAAGTGTTCAGTACAAGTGTTTAGTATATTAGTAATATTGCCAATGCATATATTCTTGATAAAACAATGTTTCCCGCGTAAGAAAGGCTTCATAGATGAATGATATTTAAATACTGTAAACAAAATCGACTAGTACTAAATTAATTCAGGAATTCACACTACAGGTGAACAAGAGTCTAAAGCGGAGCGACGATCGGGGCCTTCACTGGAGATCGTACAGAGCCATAGTGCAGAGAAAAGGAGTATTTACTCTCCCTTCATCCGGTGCTGACGTCAACTTTAACCAGGACCTAGCTGACCCCATTTACAAGGAAATGGAAAACGAGTGGAACAGGGTCTTTAAGTAAGAATTTCACTAATGACCATGAACGTATACTCGAATACATGTTATGTATGTTATATGGTTAAAAAAATGCCCATAAACGCTTGTAATATAGGACCTGCTGGGTGCTTCGTCCATACCCGGTCCACAAGCTGGTGTACCGTCTCACACACCATTCGCCTACATGTTTATGCTCTGACCCCTCCCCCTTATATCCACCCCCGAAAAAATATTTTTTGATTCGCAGCCAATGTTTTCGTTTTCCTATGCATCGCATTAAGAAACAGGATGAACTTAGCTTTAGTGTTACCAATACTAGCACTATTTATGACGTAACTTTCCGACTTCATCACTGACGCGTTAAAGGATTATTTAAAATGGCACCTTTGCAAACAATAATAAAATTTAGACACGCGTGCTGTTCTGAACGGAGCAGTGCAGTATGTTAGATTACTGCATTTGTATTGAGAAAAATAAGAACGAGTTTTTATGAGCGATATTGAACAACGGTATGAATGAATTATCACTCATATATAACTTGCTCATACGTTCCAATGCAAATGTTGTAGCGTTTTATTATATATTCATTGTTACATCTAATAGACATTCAAAAATAACCTCTTCGGTCTACCTATACGACACTCGAGAACGAGAAAAATGAGAAACTTACTTTTTACAACTGATGTCTCTTTATGAGACCAGCGTGTATCATCAATAGAAATTCTGAAAACGACGTAACATTCAGAAGTCATCACAGACGCCCTAAGGTATTTGTTTCGAATTGCAACATTGAAAGCAATAATTCTTTTTGACATACGTGTCATGCAGTTTTCAGCAGTGCAGACGGAGAAAAACTGCACGTTTCCGACAATGTTAAGTTAATGGAGAAAACAATACTTATTATACACTGATGTTTTTTCTTTTTGAACTGCGTTACTGTTGGCGACATACGCAGGCTCAAAGCAGACAGGCATCTGCTATGCAATATAAGTACATATTTTCCTACATGCCTTGTATAGGGAGACGAAACGAGTTCGTTTTAGTGTTACTACTTGATAAAGTAAAATTGGGTATATAATAAATAAGTCAATGCATTTGAATTGGAAATTATGAACTCGTTTGATCGAAGCTATACTTCACTCCTAGCGCTGTGCTGTATTGTTGAAAAGAAAAAGAAAAAATAAAAAAAATCCTCGTTCATATTTTCCCATATAAATGTAGCAACCTATACGTATTTTACATATCTTCTCTTTTTGAGGACGTGTATAATGGCTCGTGTTAGCAAAGCATATTTAATGTATGACATATTGTCTTTTTAATATTAATAATAATAAAAATAATAATAATGACAACGTAGTCATATTATTATTATTGCACATAATTCAAAAATGTCCCTGCATTTAATATGTTTCAGCTCTCAGATCTCCCAGTCTCTGGCTGAGACTGTAAAAAACATTGAGAGTGAAACGCTACAGTGTATTGAGCACCTTTGTGAGCAACTCGAACAGTTTAAGATTTCCGAATCCAGGTTGAAAGATACAAAGATGCAGCTGATACTTAGTATTCAAGGAAAGGTAAATACAACATTGATTGCACATGGTCTTTACGTATTTTATGTCTTTGCTGTTTCACCTTGTTATCGAGACCAGGATTATAATTCATCAATCTGTTGATGTAAAACACATTTACTGTATGCTCATGATCTACACAAATCGCAGTTCTATTCAAGTCAAACAGTTAAAAAAAGAAGGACTATTTCTAGAGATAACATTTTCAGTGCTTAAAATTTTGTACAATCATATACTCCTAGGTCAGAAAAAAAATCTATTTCGACATTTTGAAAACCATCTCAATCCTTATTTTTATTGTTATATGTATTTGAAGCCTTATGCAGCTGAGGATGTCTTACCCTTTAGCACAGATCTTGGCCTGCTTGAAATGGACGTTCGGCGTTTTCGCTAAGATCGATCACGTTACACAATTGTAATTTATCTCCATATCTGGAAGTTCATGTAAAAATATAATCATTACTATAACATGTACCACCCAAAAAGTGCACGATTATATTATCAAATTATTTCGCAACACATTTATTGAATCCGCCCGGGTATGCCTATACCATACTCGACATATGGGTTGAAATGCTCAAGTACAAAAAAAAAAGAAAAATGCAAAAAAACTAGAATTACGGAGAAATAGTGAACATCCTTACTATGGAATTTCGTGATAATGCATGCTTTCGTAAACGATTCGATCGTATCGGAAATCGCATAATCTAAGCGATCTGGGAATCGTGTATGATCTAGTAACGTTATGGACCTTAGTACTAACACTAAACTAGGACGACATATTCCAGCATTAATCCTTGCGGCGTCCTACTGTGCAAAATCAAGTTCAGAGAAACAAAACTTATTTCAAACAAAACTGTATGTAATTTTTTTAGCGACTGCGTAGACGTACAATGTAAGGAAAGACGATTTTACGTTGCAATACATTAAGCGCAAATTATTTAACATTATTTAAATAACTTTTGCACAAGAGCTGTTCCTCTTGAAGGATATTCCTAATTTATGTAATACAGTTTCATACAGACAATTGTTGCTTGTAGTTAAGGATGTCATCTGAGCATCAAGATGGGAAATTATATGTTAAAACAGGATTTTGCTACCATTGTTTATGTTTATAATGTCTAGATGAGAAATCCAATGATGCGAATGTTTCTACATGTTCCACATGATAGGTCTGTCTAACATTGTAATATATTGCAAGTTAACATTCAAAGAAGGAGAAGACAACTCAAAATAAAATGACTCATTCAAGAGAGGTAATACTGCAAGAGCACGCTGGTAAAATTAAAGCATTATGTAACCATCTCCTCTATTTCCCTCTCGTTAATGATGATGCCAGCTAAACCTGATTTAAGATCATTCTTTCCAAATCTGGTAAGAAATGAGAAGACCAGTTATACTGAAACTTCAACTGCAGCCATACAATCTGGCCTCTCCTAAGGCAAAAGTAAAAGACAGAACAGGTACGTTACAAAGTATACTCAATTTGTCTAAAAAGAGCTGGCACGATTTAGTCAGTTCATGACACCAATAGTACCTAAAGTTTACTTGGTACGACGTCCGATAATAAGTGAGACGAATGCCAGTATAAACGAAACACGTGTTGAACGAGATTAATTTCAGTTTTACTCCTGACAAAAGATATTACACAATTCACAGCATCATCGACAAAGTCGAAAAGAAACCTTCCAAAAACAAAAGAGCTACACCTCCTCGTTTAGCTAAACATGTGCATGTTTTGTTAATGTTTAATAAATCAAATAACCTTGTGCAAAGACAATTCATTCAAAAGCACGTAAAGAAATAGTCAACAATGTGTGTTAATTGTGTTTGAACGTTTTAAAAGGAATGGTTCCTTTGACTCAGAGACAGAAACAACGACTAGAGCAATACCGGTACGTTCTTCGGCAAATGTTGAGAAAGATAATACCAGTACATACATCCATATTCCATGAGAATTCCTACATAATTTTATGTTAATGCTAGACATCTCTTTCTGATGTCAAAACACTATTAATCACATTGTATCCCAGTTTGTTTACTATTCTGAGTGGAAACACATCTTGTGCTCCAACACAAGGCTTCAAACAACAGCAACCGATTGTACAAGTATTTTAGCTCAGCTATTGCAGTGAACAAAGGACTGAATTTGACATGCCTCTAATTTGATATTGTTGAGTATAACGTCGTAGGAAAAACTGCTGCTCCGTTACAAAAGGTCATTCCTTTCAAAAATGATTATGTCAAAGCTTCATACGATCAAGGGGGAAACACTTATCACATTTACATTCGTTATCTTCCTGTCAGTAACTCTTATGTTGCCAGTGTCGATAATAGTATAAAAGGAAATCATGTACAACATGTTATATTCTCTAAAGTAAAAGTGACATTTAAACTATATTTTCAAAAACGAGTCTCCCGTAATTTGCAACTAATATATCATGTGTCCCAAATGAGAAGCTCGACAAGAAGGACATGGCTTAGGAGATATGTTAAAATGTGTTTGCAGGGTAGTACCCATTTTTAAACCAGTGGTCACTCATATGATGCATTAAAAGATGCAACTTTGACGCATGGTAAAGAATTATCCAAACCGTACTTATCGACATACAAGTCATAAACAAGCGTTCATGAAAGCATGGTAAACAATGTGTTGATTCAAGCAGGATGAACTCTTGGGTCGCAGAGTCGCGCCTATAAATTCACTTCACACTCATGTCGAAGGCGTTGATTCCACTTATACGCCACAGCTAGGACAAAACAGAAAGAGACATCGAAAACCCTTCAATTTCACAAGCACATCCGGAAATAATAAGAAAAGGACAACAGCAGATAGAGAGTTGGACATGTCGATTACTAAATCAACTGATGCACCGAGATTCTTGCGAAAGTTCTAAGTCAAAACTCGGTCCGCTTGCCATGACACCGACGATGATGACAAGGCAAGAATTGCAGTAGCTAGAATTGCATTCCGTGTCCTCTTTGACTACCTTAAGACCCATCGAACTTTAAATAAAATGACAAACCGACGATTTAAATATCAGCTAATTTTACATTGAAGTATTTATCAAAACAGACAGCGGCGCTCCAGGAGTCGATTCTAGAGTACCACCCGGCATCAAGTTCATGCATTCATTGTTCAGCAAAGTGCATTTTTACTTGAACAACATATTGGTCAGAAGCAGCATACACACGTACACGGACCTACCTTACCTGGAAAATCTCTTGAATTATGGAAGATAACTTATGTGCATACATATGAATGTCTCAGTGGTTGTGAAACCTGATTCTTTGGATACTTTTAACGACTCAGCTTTGACTGTAGATGATGATTCTTGGAATGCTGGATTAACGACCGCCAAAAGAAACCCAATCTCGGACGTAGTTTATAACTGATAGATCTATTACACTTGGACATGTTATTTCAATACAACTATTTTATCAAATAGTGATGATGCACGTCTAACACTAAATCAAAGCATAACAGTGTTTCGTTCAATGGCTAATGGAGTAGAAGAAACGAAAGCTGTGGAAAACACAATCATATATGTATGCAAAGAAAAGTATGTGTTCCAACCAGACCAACAGTCACATACTACAAGTGAGCAATGTTAAGATACCGTTGTCGTGTCACGATGGCGGAGTCTCTTGTCTTGCTCGCCACTTGGCTGAAACAATCACACGCCTGACCACAGAGCATTGTTATGGTTCTAAGATCAATCATCCCAGTCAAGTGTGACACAACAAATGTTTGATGACGAATCAAGACGAAACACTGGACGAGTATCTGGAAGACGCATTGACCCTCATCCCAGAAGATAAACCCTTAAAACAGTGGTATCATAATCTGTCTGATTATTCCCTATTTCCATTGACTAATTTGAAGACGAAATCTATCGAAGCTATCTTGCAACAAAGTACGCAGACTGCCCGTTCATCGACTAATTTGACATCATTTTAAGGATAAAGTCAAGTGTAAATTCGTTACTTATCATCACCTGTGGAAATGAATAGATGGGAACATCATTATCTGCTGACCCACAGTTCGTGCACATAGCTTGGAATCAAGTGGCGTGTGCTAACCCAGTAGTCGGCCTTCTAATTTCCCAGCTATCACATATTATATTATTTTGATTCCTATTGAGTACCACCTCTGTGAGGGGATATATTTGACTTTATGAGAAGAAATTTAGCTTCCACTTGATTCAATAATGTGAGATTATGAGATTATAATGATGTGTAGACAATACTGTGTAGATTTTGTTAGCACATACATGTAGAGTGCATCGCTGGCAAAATTAAACTGTATTAGATCGTTGGATGTCTAGTCTTACTCCACAACGTTGTGAACCTTTTAAATACGTTTATGTTTACTTTTTAGTATATGTATGTGAATAGGAAGGGTCTAGCCTTAATTATATGTCTTCACTGATTCTTGTTTGGGTTAGACAAAATTGTTTTGATTTTTTTTTACATGTATTTACTCTCTCTCTCTATGTATGTATGTCTGTCTCTCTTTCTCTCTCTACATCAGCCTCATTCAGGACACCCCACCCCACCCCCAATTTTCATGGAAACGAAGGGATAAGACTCAATCATTGTTAATCCGTGTTTTATGTGTGTGCATGTCATAATGATCTATGTCGTAGTCAAAATATCTAAGTAAAAATGTATGGTCGCATACACATATTCAAATAGAAACAGTACGTTGATAGTTCTACATCAAGAAAAACGTATTGTACTATAATATGTTGATTAAAATCCAAATATCTTTACCAGTAATACACATTTGATGGTAGTTCATTGTAAATAAAAGTTGCCGTAGTCAAATTATCGCTAAACGATCTCAGTGTAATTAATGGTTATGAACTTTATGTACGTATATTGTAAATTGAAGGTTTATTTTCGAGGTGCTAAGTTTATAATATATATTGTTCATTTGCAATTAACTTTAGTTTTTCAAAGTTATGTTTGTCGCATAATGTTGAGCTGCAGTAAATTATCTTACTTTTAACCACAAAAACGCGCCTTAATCTCCAAGTTGAGAGTATTTGTTTTTGGGTGCTTTTTGTAAAGTTTTTTTTAATGGGTAGTCATAGTGAAAGAAGCAGAAGGAACAATATGGACGCTATCATTATGTGATGCATTTTAAAATTTCGTTCAATTATAAACATCATAATCTGTAATATATGTTTGAAACAATGTGTTACTTATAAAGTCTGCTCACCTATGCGACCATAAAGACGTTAGGCGGTATATTCTATCTCTCTCTCTCTCTCTCTCTCTCTCTCTCTCTCTCTCTCTTTCTGTCATTTATGTTGCCATATTGATGTTGCCGTAGTTAAATGTCTACGTGAAAAATTTAGAACAGTTGTTCTTCTTCTTGTGTCCATCCTGACACTCCACTTACCATATTAAGTGAAAAGTTTAGTTTTGTTGTTTTGTAATTCAGTTTTGTTGTTGCTTTCCAAAAAAAAAAAAAAAAAAAAAAAACAACAACATATAGACAAATGCTACAATCAATCTTTGACTCAGCGAAATATTTTCTTTATCCAATGTGTGACGAGAAATGAATATGTAGCTTACCCCGCCCAAAAAAAAAATAAAAGACAAAAAAAAAACTTACAAACAAGCCTTAACTTCATACAGTCCACATTTGTTACTTTGAAAAGGTAAAAAAAAACGATCTCGGTAGTAATGCTTTCCTTCCTTATCTTCAATCTAGGACTAATCAATGAAACGTAACGTAACGAAACGTAAGATAATGTAAAGTTAGTGTACGTCTGGCAGAACTGTATACAAAAGAAAACAAAACGAAAAACAAACAAACAGAAAAAAACAATGTACCACAACATAATTTAAGAACCAAATGTTGGCACATGCCAAATTCTGTCTGACAATGTAGAAGAATAAAGATAAATAATTTGCAACAATATCGACGAATAAACAGTTACCTGAGGTGAGATTTTTTTTTGTCAAGATCACAATTGGCTGACAGTAAAGCCGGCAAATTTGTCACGCAAAACTAAAAAAGCACAAGAACAAGTCAGCCAAATTGAGGGTGTTTTTCTTTTTTTCCCAAATATACTGGCTGTTACATATGCAGCATGTTTTGTGTGCAAGAATCTTAAATTTACGTTAAAAGTCATAGAGACTCCAGATATTATATTTGCCCCAAACAGGCACAACACGTTACAATGTTACATTTTTCACCGGCCACACCTATCATATTAAACATATTGACAAATGTTTAACATAGGATTTCCCATTCTTATTATAGAAACCTACAAAATGACGACATAAACCTCTGTTGCTTTAAATCCTGACGCTGTCCCATGTTAATATGATATGCATTTTAAACATAGCATTTTCCATCATGACACTCAAGTAACGTCGTTCGCTTGTCTTGCTACTTATTTACATCTAGTCTTTCAAATGTGAAAGAGTCAGTGAGAGTAAAATCACATAAGCATTCTGAATTTCACATACAAAGATGATACATTCTAACCTTGATTGTTATAAATATCACGTTATATATTATCTAGCTTTCAGAATTGCTGTCAAAACTGAGTGTCGAAGTCATGCGCAAGCAAAGAGAGATCAATCGAATTTTGGCGCCATACATACAGGTAAGTACACTTGTAATAGTTATGCAACTTCATTAATAATTCTAATGTTTGTGTACACCTGAATGTGACATAGCGCGTACCGTTTCCCGTTGATTTCAATACAACGCGTAACATCGTAGATCTGATGCGACATAACTGTTGCCGTCAAGGTCAAATGCAAACATTGCTGATTGGTATTTATACTGTGTACATGTTTGACTTCCAGAAAAAACTTGACGACGTATATACAGCCGCTGCAAACCAGACGGGTAAGGGATCCACTGTAAACACAAAGAGATGCATGAGTGAAGGAATCGAGAGACTTCGTCACACCATGTTTGATGAGGCCAGTGGGAAGTTACTGAGAGAGTTAGATACCTTACAGGTCTGTCACATGATTTTTAATTTTCCATTTGTCGTAAGCCAATAATGTTGTTACTTCCTACAAATCTGGAACTTTTAAGAATGATAAACATTAATGTTTAAATCATAATGTTTATAACAAAATTTCATGAAAAGCTTACACACATTATACATTCAACCTTGTTTACAGAACATTCATTACAACAGAATATTTGGTTCCCGGTAGAAAATACCTGGAGGCAAACGTGTTATGTGGTAAATTTAATCTTCATAACGGAATATTTGGCTTCTAACTCCTACAGCATTCCTTTGTAAATTGATATTTGCAACGACATTTGTATTCCTTGTGATTTATGTTTTACTGAGAATATGCCAAAGGGCTTTATGAAAGACAGATTAGTTTGAAATTTAGGAAAATGTATGTAAGATTTAGATAATCATTGGAATAAGAGTTCTATGTCAAGAATAGATTTATATTTCTGGTTCATTCTTCTCATCTACAAATCGGAATTGACAACAATAGGATAACATGGATAACTATCTAAACGCAAGGCATGATTTTTGCCACAACAGACTAGTCTTTATGTAACAATATCTGGAAACAATTTTGGCCATTGTAACGAGAGTTGAGAGTTGAGTAAATTTCCTGCCTTGTAAGTTTTTGAAAATATCCAAAAGTGTCCCTATTTTAATTTTCTACTTTACATTTATACGAATCATTTTATAGCATATCATAAATGGTTTCGTAGTGGTAAGCCCTATTACGACCTGTATATGTCAGATTCACCCTTCTGCATTTCGTAATATGCGACTAATGGAGGAACCTGCGTGCAGTGAGTTGCGTCCCGTGTCAGTGGAGTAGATGACCCTTGTAGTTTTCCTCTGGTGGCGGTGATAAGGGACATTCAAGTACAATTTCATTCCACATAGTTGTATTTTGCACATGGTTGAATTTCACAATAAAATGTAAATCCTCAAATATGACACATGGGAACATATGTTGCTTAAATAAGAATCCCGGGATGCCTATGATAGCGTGTTTTTTGTTTTATTTAAGTTTTCAGAGTGTACTAGATAAAGCGGGGAGTATGTTCAATATAATTACCACAGGGTTTGAATGGAACATTATGTTTTTAGAGCAAATGCACGGTTTGATGAGGTATACTAGTTATCAAATCGTAAGGCAAAAATAAAAGCTTTCAGCTGCTCATATTTTCGTCGATGTTTGCTACGGAAAGGCAAACCAAGAGACTTACATCACTATATTATTGTAGGTATAGGTGACTTATTTTGTAAGAAGAGAGGCAGGGCAACAATACTTAATTTCGGCTTATTTGAAAGCTGCAAAAGAAAGGCAGATTCCTTCAGCAGTACAAAGGACAACAGCATATATCGTTATATGAGGAGAAAATCTCTTATGCTAATTACCAGGGTGAACACATTTATAACCCCAGAGACTGCCTGGAACGGAAGCATGATTAGAGTTCCAATAACTGAAGTGTGAGAAAGGCATAAGTTTTAATGAGGTCAAAAATTTCGAATAAATCACACGTCCGCTTTACACTGCATGAACATTCTATACAAATGCGGCTAAAGAGGTGAAATAAAATTACACGTGTTTTGTTTCAACCCAGACATACATTACCTGAGGCGAGGTCAAGTTTAAAGTCTTCACGCCTCCAAAATCAATGTCAACAATCAATGAGATATGGAGAACGAACTAGATAATACAAGTCATTCTAACTGTGCAAAAAAAAAAAAAAAACAACAACAAAAAATAAGCAATTCTACCTTTGAAAAGCGAGCCAAGTTCGGTACAGAATATGAGAAGCAAACCGTTGTCTAAAGTCATAATGCATGCTTTAGGTCAGATTAAGAAAAAAATAAAGTTTCTACCAAACTTCTGAAAGGATCTGAAAATCACATCAATTGCTTTAATACGCTGGAATTTGTGAGAATATGAAAATTGCAGAACCATTCATACCATACCAAGGAAGTTTCCCAAATGGCATGTACGTCAATCACTTCCACATACATGACCTCTGACACGATAATATCATGGAATTGCCGAAGTTTAAATGCAAATATTGATTAAATAAGTATTATACTTAAAGAACACGATCTAACAGACGTATATTTTCTGAAAAGTTTATAAAGTTAATCGAAACTATCACAATCTACAACTATAAATATTTCACAATCTATAACTATAAATAAAATAATTATAAGGTTGCTAGATGAGTGTCCATCATCATAAATTTCCATACACAAAACTCTTACACTGTGCCCAATATATCGTTCACAAAGCACCACAAATAATTTATCATAACGTGACCATCTTATCTAATAATGACCATCTGTCACAGGATGAAGCCGGGTTGGGACTGGATTAGTGAAGACACCGAAAGCAACTGCGTTAATAAGATGTTTATTTATAAACGCAATTTAAAGATGAACAAATCTGACACCATTATAACAAAAAGATAAGGAAAATTATAAAGTTCCTAACATGGAACTATCAACAACAAGTAACTCAACGAGAAAAATCAAAGATGGATTTAACAAATGGAATTTTAAACAAACGTGAATAGCATCCTATCACCAATCGACAAATAAGAGTATATGATTTACACCCCAATATAAACAAGTTCTTATTAAGTACCAAGGGTGACCAAAGCATGCGATTTATGCACTTATCAATAGAATACTCATTTATCCATCAATCTGTTAACTCGTCAATTTATCAATTTAACAAGCGATGTTGGAATATGAATTTATGAATCCGTCGTTCATATAACGATATTGAAATGGGGATGTATGAAATTATGAATATGTCGTTAATATAAGGATATTGAAATGGGGATGTATGAAATTATGAATCTATCACACATATAGCGATATTGAAATGGGAATGAATGTAATTTTGCACAGATAGCAATATTGAGATAACAATCAAATGGAACACGCAATAAATATAACTATCGTGGCGTCCGTTTGACTACCAAGATGTATCTACGGTTCCACCCGCTCTAGTCCATGGTCAAGGAGCCACCACGCATGGTCCACCCCTCCCAGTCTGTTGAAGGGTCCCTCGAGAGCCTTCACATTAACACAGACCCGTTGATCGAGAAGCCTTGGTCCCTCGCATCGAGAAAACCAGTACACTCTTCCGAAACAACGTCACCAGACACAGCGTACACGTCACACGAAACCACACAGAGTTCTGTGACTTCACACACCACCAAACCATACATATGGAACAGCTAAAAGTATAACAACTAAACCGTGTAGTACATATGACACGGTTAGTACTTTTGTATTGATATATGTTGCGCATGCGCGCACATGAATTACGCCTCGTTACACATTACATTAATCATTCAATGCATGCCGCGTATAATTAAATAATACCCGTCTGTTCAGTTACAACAAATAGCTAACTTGAACCAGCCTATAGGATTTCTAATATCATGGCGTTGTATGACCTAGGTATTGACTCTCTGTAGAATTTAGAATAAATTCTAAAACATCTAATATATGAAACAATTATGTCATATAAAACGAATAGTGATAAAGAATACAATCTTAAATTTCACATACCTCTACAGCTGAAGTTTTGCTCCCGTAAAGAGGTAAGCTTTCTGACAAGACTCATCGTAGTGTAATTTGTTTATAGAGAATTCGCTCTATATGTACTCTATCTGTGACAGATATGCGCAGCAGCTAGGTACGTGAGTTTTCACTGCAGGCAATTTGCACGTGCAGCATGGGGTGAATCGCGCTCAGTATTTCAAAATAACTAGAGCCGAAAAAAATAAACAACCCCCGAGTAACGCTCTAGTCGGAAACGAAACCCGAATACATTTTTGATCACATATACATATTGATATAAACCATACAATTCCGTGACAATACCTCCCCCCTTAAAAAAAAGTGGAAGCACTTTTAGAAAATCACGGAATTTTGCAAAAATACGTACTGAAACGTATTATTTACATTACCAGAATATCAAGGTAAGGAAAAAAAAAACTGCAAATCACACTCTGCTTAAATAATCGGCCCCTACATTTTCCGACCCTCTGATTGCTTCGATCCGGAAACGATATGGCTGCAGAGTCAATGCCCAACGCATCAATCTTGCGTTGGCAACTTTTGCCTTGTTCAAATATATGAGAGGCTGATGGTCCGTTTCAAGGACAAATTCCCTTCCGAAAAGGTACGTGTGGAATTTACCTATACCCCACACCAGTGCCAAGCACTCCTTTTCGATCACGGAGTAGTTTTGCTCCCTAGGCAGCAATTTCCTACTAGCATAAGCTATGGGTAACTTTACCCCGTCTTGCTCCTGTAGTAAAACTGCTCCTAAGCCCGTGTCGGATGCATCAGTTCTCAATATGAACGATTTATTTAATTCTGGCAACCTTAGGATCGGTGCACTGATCAACCTTGCCTTAAGGGCGTCAAAAGCTTTTTCTTGGCATAAACCCCAAGAAACTTTATTTGGCTGCCCTTTCCAACAGTTTGATCAGGTCTCTCCACGTATCGTTTTAACATATTGGCATGAAATATTCTCAACCTACCTTTCATGTCGATTCGGTAGTCCATTTCACCCTTGACCTGTTTGACCTCATATGGCCCTTTCCATTGGACCAATAATTTGTTTCTACTAGTAGGGAGTAGCACCAACACTCGATCACCCACGTCGAATTTCCTACTTCGCGTTCCGCGGTTGTAATACTTCGCGTACTTGCGACCCGACTTCACGAGCTCGTCGTGTGCCACTCTCAGTACATGTGGCCTGAATTTCTGAGGGACAACTAGTTGGAAATACTTTCTACCGTCCGACGTGGTAAATTCTCTATACATTAAACCTTTGGTACGTAAGAATTTAGAGCTCCCACCGCCCTTACAATATTTCGCGGTACCGGACATGATCCTCTCCGCGGTCGCGCTCAAGGACGCGTCCTGCCTCTGCTCACGCGTAAATTCATCGCGCGAGATATCGGACACGGCTTCCGGAAGTTTCAACTTACTGTAGTGGCGTTTTCTCCGCCTGCGCCTGCGCCCTAGTTTCGGCCGTTTGTACAATGGGAAACCGGAAATCAGACTGAGTTGGGAGTCTGGGGCCCTCGACATTTCCGATAGTTAAGTCGTATATGGGATTTTCCATACACAGAGCTTCTACGGTTCCGGTCAGAAAAGGCGTCTCGATTTCTATTCTCGCGACGAGAACGCGATCAATTGTTTGATCTAATAACATGCACGGGGACTTCCAACCAAGCATTTGGTCATCCCTAACGAGACTCCGCTTTACTACGACGCCCGTGCACCCGGTGTCGCGTAAGACCGTGACTTCTTGACCGTTGGCGGTACCAGTAGCAGTCGGTACTCTCGCCTCGGGAAAAAGACAAGTGCCGATCGACTGAATAACATCACGACCGATCTGCGCACGCGCTGCGGATTCGTACACCGTATTCACGTTATTAGTCCCTGAATTATCACGCGGGAAATTATCGCGCTTACCGCCCCCCGACCATGCTCTGCTTTCGATAGCAACCGCGACCCTCTGGACAAACCCCTTCCTTTTCGGACAATCGGGCGTGATGTGACCCCATTCCTTACAGGTAAAACATTGTCTATCCCTACGATTCGTACCCTTCCCAGATTGAAAGTTTCCACCTTTATGTGTACCAAGTTTCTCGGGTTCTCTGGGTCTCTGATCTTTTCCTTGATTACCTCCCTTGTTATCCCTTGAGATCACATTCTGGGTACCTCCCCGAGCTTCTGCGAAATAGTCTGCCTGAGTAGCCATATCTGAGATATTATTGAAGGACTTTTCCCTCAGGAACAAGTACAATTCCCTACCACAAGTGTTTAACAGCTGGTCCCTAAGTAGAAAATCGGTAAGACCCTCAAACGTTTTTTGGATCTTACCATATTCAACCCAACGCTGGAAATAATTCCCCGTCCTACTGGCAAACTGGGTGAATGTCTCGCCTTTCTCGGGTTTACTATATTTAAATTTTTTGCGGAACCCTTGTTCTGTCAACTCGTATCTCTTAAGGAGTGCCTCTCTTAACGCGTCATAGTTCAATGCCTCGTCCACGGGTAGACGCGAATATACATCTAGCGCTTTACCTTTAAGTAACGCGCTGAGATGGAGCGACCAATCATCCTTTTTCCACTTTTGGATGGTAGCATATCGCTCAAACCTATGTAAATAACTATCTAAGTTATCTTTGTCATCTTTGAAAGGGAGTAATTTAGGGCCTCTTAACTTTGATTCTTGTTGACCATCTTTCTTAGCCTCTAATAATTCAAATTTCCTTCTATGTTCTTTCTCCATATTCCTGTCTTCTAACTCTATGGTTTCTAACTTTGCTTGTTTCTCAAGTTCTCTTACCTGCTCTATTCTTTCCCTTTCTGCTTCCCTTTCCCAACCTATCCTTTCCTTCTCTGCCTGTTCCTCTAACTCTATCTTCTCCTTCTCAAATTCCATCTTCTCCCTTTTAAATGCTATCTTTCTTTCCTCGGCTTGCTTGTCTAATTCTAACTTTTCCCTCTCCGCTTGCTTCTCTAATTCTAACTTTTCCTTCTCATATTCCCTTCTTTCCCTATCAGCCTGCTTCTCCAGTTCTAACTTTTCCCTTTCTATATCTCTCTCCTTTAATCTTTGATCCCTTTCCCGAGACTGCTCCTCCTAAACGAATTTTCTAAGGGCCTCCCCCTCATACCCAAACTGTTTACCCAACTCCACTAGATCTTTGAGTGACGACATGATAAATACTGTTGATAAGATCACCAATCCTAAGTGCACTATCATATAACACATACAATTTTTAGGACTACACGAACCAACCGTATATCCCTTCTCCAAATATATGCAATATGTATATATGACAAACAAATGGTAAATAAAACAAAATATGAGTGAGGTATTCACTCACCCGCCTGAATTAGTTCTTGTCAGGAAGGTCACAATCTGAAATAAATAACTAAAAAAAAAATCTTACCGGAGTCAAGACCTATGCAAACTAACGTCCGTGTTCCCACTAATCCAATGATCCCACTTCTGACACCATTTGTCACAGGATGAAGCCGGGTTGGGACTGGATTAGTGAAGACACCGAAAGCAACTGCGTTAATAAGATGTTTATTTATAAACGCAATTTAAAGATGAACAAATCTGACACCATTATAACAAAAAGATAAGGAAAATTATAAAGTTCCTAACGTGGAACTATCAACAACAAGTAACTCAACGAGAAAAATCAAAGATGGATTTAACAAATGGAATTTTAAACAAACGTGAATAGCATCCTATCACCAATCGACAAATAAGAGTATATGATTTACACCCCAATATAAACAAGGTCTTATTAAGTACCAAGGGTGACCAAAGCATGCGATTTATGCACTTATCAATAGAATACTCATTTATCCATCAATCTGTTAACTCGTCAATTTATCAATTTAACAAGCGATGTTGGAATATGAATTTATGAATCCGTCGTTCATATAACGATATTGAAATGGGGATGTATGAAATTATGAATATGTCGTTCATATAACGATATTGAAAATGGGGATGTATGAAATTATGAATCTATCACACATATAGCGATATTGAAATGGGAATGAATGTAATTTTGCACAGATAGCAATATTGAGATAACAATCAAATGGAACACGCAATAAATATAACTATCGTGGCGTCCGTTTGACTACCAAGATGTATCTACGGTTCCACCCGCTCTAGTCCATGGTCAAGGAGCCACCACGCATGGTCCACCCCTCCCAGTCTGTTGAAGGGTCCATCGAGAGCCTTCACATTAACACAGACCCGTTGATCGAGAAGCCTTGGTCCCTCGCATCGAGAAAACCAGTACACTCTTCCGAAACAACGTCACCAGACACAGCGTACACGTCACACGAAACCACACAGAGTTCTGTGACTTCACACACCACCAAACCATACATATGGAACAGCTAAAAGTATAACAACTAAACCGTGTAGTACATATGACACGGTTAGTACTTTTGTATTGATATATGTTGCGCATGCGCGCACATGAATTACGCCTCGTTACACATTACATTAATCATTCAATGCATGCCGCGTATAATTAAATAATACCCGTCTGTTCAGTTACAACAAATAGCTAACTTGAACCAGCCTATAGGATTTCTAATATCATGGCGTTGTATGACCTAGGTATTGACTCTCTGTAGAATTTAGAATAAATTCTAAAACATCTAATATATGAAACAATTATGTCATATAAAACGAATAGTGATAAAGAATACAATCTTAAATTTCACATACCTCTACAGCTGAAGTTTTGCTCCCGTAAAGAGGTAAGCTTTCTGACAAGACTCATCGTAGTGTAATTTGTTTATAGAGAATTCGCTCTATATGTACTCTATCTGTGACAGATATGCGCAGCAGCTAGGTACGTGAGTTTTCACTGCAGACAATTTGCACGTGCAGCATGGGGTGAATCGCGCTCAGTATTTCAAAATAACTAGAGCCGAAAAAAAATAAACAACCCCCGAGTAACGCTCTAGTCGGAAACGAAACCCGAATACATTTTTGATCACATATACATATTGATATAAACCATACAATTCCGTGACACCATCAACTTGTATTAGAGAGAGAGATGGAGAGAGAGAGAGACAGATAGAGAGAGAGAGAGAGAGAGAGAGAGAGAAGACAACAGACAACTTAATATCAAATCACAATCGTTTCCTTTTAAAAGATAGGTCGTGTACGTATTTGCAACATGTTACAGAATTATACTCATTCATAGATCTGACCATCTGCAATACATCTTGTTTGGCTTATTTTTCTCGGGAATTTGATGAGAACCTCTGTAGTAGTAATCACTTCCCTATACACTTAAAAGTAGTGCACCCAAACCTCAAGCGATATACCAGAGATGAAACTGAATAAGACAGATCGGGATGCGTTTCAGTCACTTTGCGAACACTTTTTATTAGATGATCATTTCAAACACGTAGCAGGTCCGATAGCCTTTACTAGCATACTCCAGGATGATGTTAGGAACACAATTCCACAAACTTTGGCGATTCCCAAACGTGTCAACAGACTATGTGTTATTGATGCCCGTAATTATATTATCGTAGAGCTGTAAAATATCCTTTGCAATTTTAATAATAATGCAATAATGGATCATCCGAATAAATACCGTATATGTAAAATAAAGCTGAACATAGCATAATAGCATGCTATATATCTGGGCTAAACTGTCCCTTCTCTATCAACTTAGCATACAACATAGTAATTATAATTATTGGTAAATGCAAATAAGCTTTATTTAGCATCGAAAGAAACCTGCTAAATCGGTCACTTCTCTAACAGAAATTTGCCGTTTCATTCTGCATAATGTCTTCAGCATAAAACTGTACTAAACATGTCCGCTGTGCTAAAAAAAGTGAAACAAAAGTTTATTTTAAGTTATAAAATCATCAAGTTATATTTTAAAAATAAAAAACAAAAACAAACGCAAGACTATCTTAATCGAGCCCATGACACTTCAGTAAGGCCAAATTATATCCACTATTAATTTTTGAAAAACTATCCGATTATATCCCTCAATCCACTATTAAACATTTCCAGTTAAAATCTGGAAAACCAGCGATTTACGGACACATTTATGGAGAAAAACATTATTGATAATGTTACCCAAACCTGACAAACACCATAACGATCATTACAAATATCGCCCCAGAGCACTAACAAACTGCATTTCCACAACCATGACAGGGGTGATACATGGCCGACTCGTTTCGTATAATGCAAACTACTGTCAGACTTTTACTGTATATCGTTAGACTCGAACTATTAATCAGTTAAACTTTGTTAAAGAAATAGCATATAGTGGCTATATTTGTTTCAAAGTGTTTAAGTTATATGACTCCACATGGAAATGAGGCACAATAAATGACATTTCGACCTAGGTCTCATGGATTCCGATCTACCTTTCTATCGAACTTTTTGTAAGGTAGAACTTTTTGAGTCGAGCTTGGTTCTGTCCAGAATATAGGTGTACCTCAGAGTAGCATATGGTAAATCACCCATTTGAATATCACAGTTAACATAATATCCATATGTCTTCATCCAGGAACTGAATGCTCATTATACATCGACAACCATTTGATTTGATATCGATCAACATGTGTGCATTGTATTGAACGTCAACTACATATATGCCTTAATGGAGTTCAACAATGGTATGAAGAAAACGGGTTCAAAGTTCCAAATATAATATTGTTTCTATGTTCTTCTGTCGGTTATATAGCATTCGTGGTGATCCAATGCTTATTGTAAATGATATAGTACCCCTATTGTGGAGGAGACCACATGTTTAGAATTTTTTTTTTTGACCATAAACTAAATTTTTTTGACCATAAGCTAAATATCCTTCCGCACATTAGACACCTCAGGGTAACCTGTAGAAGAAAAGCAGGATTAAATATAAGTCGATGCAAATACAGGTTTGGAAGAAGACCGGAAGATTTTGCTCAGACTACACGGGTCTTTATTAAGATCTAAATTTAACTAAGATTCGATTGAATAAGGGTCAGCTTGTACATCTTACCTGCATAGTCTTGATCTGATTCACATCCAGTGACTTAAACTTTGTCTTGGTGAGGAGGGTAGTGAGGTGGGGGTGGGACATTCAAAACGTTCCTTTCAGAAATCTTCTATGTTTGGGAAATTTAACCATCACATTATTTTAAACGAATGAAATTGGATCTTACTCTTAAGATATCATCTATTCCATCTAATTCCATATGGAGTCATATTTTAGCGAAAATACAAAACTTTGTAAGTTTCAAAACCAAATTTAATTCCGCTTTTAGGCATATAAATGTGTCCCGATCTTGAATCAGCATATATTAATCTTGCTAGTACTGCCAAATACACTATTCCCAAATTACCACCTTGTCAATATACTTCACACTCCATTAATATGTATTCTTTGCCATTTTTAAAACATAAAGCCTGTTACAATCCTGTTATGTTGTAGGATTGAATTAAATCAGAGCCTTCCTTTCGTATTTATATCTCCATGTATATAGACGGTTCGATAGATGGAAACAAGGTATCATTGTTACACTCCACGGCACCATAGCGAGCCGGTTACCGGATAAACTCCAAGTTCATCTCATACAGTATGTTCTTACCCAAATCTTCTAACTACACCAAAGCCGCTAAAGAAATAAATGTCGTCATCGAAACTGATTATCTTTCCATATTGAAAGCCTTTGAAAACTTGAAATTTGACAACTCGTTAACATTTCAAATCTTGCAGAAATTTGATTTGCTCATATAATCTAGAACAAAATTATTCTGTACTGTTGTCTTTATAATTACATTGATATTAAGGGTGATACAGATCAAATTAAACAGCCAGATATGTGCTGCAGTCACTATTTTCTGATTGGATCTGCGCAAGTTCATATTGTTGCGATTCATGACCAATATCGGAAACATAGTTGAAACAAAACGACTCAAGATTCCATACACATATACACGTTCAGATGATATATCATTAGTCGTTTACGTTGCATGTCTAAAGCGATTTAAAAAGAGACCGTAATATTGCGGTTCATGGCCTAGATAGTTTTCACGTGAAGTTATAGTCTTTCAAAATTATATCTCTTGAATTTACGGTCAACAATATTTTGTATCAATATTTCATAATTTCTTGTAGCCCTATTGTCTTCAAAATTCGGAATTATTTGAACTTGCTAGTCAATTGTATATTAATTTGATTTTCTAAATGCAAACATTTTATAAGAGGTAACAATTATTGTTCTGTCAATGATAATGCTATCCAGGGTTGTCTCAAAATATATCAGACAGCAGGGGGATACATCTGATTGAACTGAAATATATTAGTTTTGTTCAACCAGACCTCTAACGTGGCTCAGTAAGATCTCCGCTACACGAAGGTCTGGTTAAAAACAAAACTGCTCTGCATTTGACGTCATAAAAAGCGCCACTACCAGCATAATATGTTAGACTCTGGGATCAGCCTCCTTTTCAAAGTTATTTCTGTTATTCTTAACGATTATGTTTAGTCGAAAAGATTAATCGATTTATTATGACATAGCTAGATTTACCTCATTACAGGTTAAAATGTATGTGTATTATGTTGCTTTCGTCGAAGTCTTTCAAAGCAAGGTTGAATCGAGACAAAAAGCTTTTATGAAAGTTCTTAGCAGATTTCATGTTCTTGTAGCATTACCGGAGCTCTACGGGGTGATAACAGATTGCGAAGAGCGTTGTATAAATAACTGAGTTTTACTTGTAAGGACATAATGAGGTTTACACAATATTTTGAAATGTTATTTGATTAGCTGAGCAGATGAGTTGACATATTACGTCACGGTGATGATGATATGACGTCTTGGATTGCCTAAACATGGACAGTTGCCCTGGCTGACTGAGACACGCTTCATACATTGGCTTATATTTAAACAGTGATGCTTAAAGCTATACTTTTAAGCTGACACAATACCTTTGTCTGCATTATTGCAGATTGTATGTCAATGTGTATGTAGCTTAGCTTCTAGAAGTATGACCAAGCGCCTTTTATCGATAACAGTACATACATAAATAGTTGAAGAAACCATCGTATGGAAGAGATCTTATGGAGCCACGAAAACGTATGGCTGAATTAAATTAAAAATGTGGCGGTACCTTATCGTTCGATGCATCATGAGATATATGTGTATATTTCTAGGGAGAGATCTTGAAAGTAATGTATGCACAATGCGGTGATTTAGAGCAGGATATGAGGACGTCATTTGAACCTCTGTGGAAGTCTCTTACACCAGGTGTAACAGCTCTTTACACGGGTAACTCCTTATTTCTTGATGACAAGACACGTTTTCGATATCTAGTTCCAAGCTAATGTCTGTTTTCGTTACAAGGAGCATACTTTCACTGCTTTTTTATCCACCAGTGAATTTTATGTGCGTTTAATCTGCATTCCTGTCTCTAACTGTCAGTCTCTCTATGTGCCCTCTTCATTTTATTATGACCTGAGTAACCAACTTAAGTGTAACATTCATAAAATAGCCCTTTAAAAGATTATTCCAGTCTAACTGAGTCTTGTTTTAAGTAAAAGGGCTAACTTTTTTAACATATTTCTCTTTTCAATAGGTATATATAAATGACTAAGATTTGAATGAAATTATTTTCCGCGAACGGTCAAAAGTTAAAAACTCTTTATCACATAGGCGACATAATATTACTTTATGTCATGAATGGATCGTTGTGATATAATACAGGCAGCAACTTTTACCTTTTTGATAGAATACAGGCAACATGTTTTAGTTTTTGTTTGCATTTGTCCGAGAGTTCTAACCAAAAGGGACACAAATCACAAATATTGTGAATAATAAGTTAAAATAGTCTAAAACGCTGTGTGACATACTTTTTCTCCAATTTATTCTGGCATTATATGTACCGTCACAAATTCATAATGTATGCAAACGTGCCCATGTCACCTACATTACACTAAGCGGAATATGTTTAATTTTCTTTAACCGAGCTCGCGGATTCGCGACGAATGGGAAATTGACGAATTTTCTCTGTGTTTGTAGATTATATGTTTTTTTTGTCTTTGTGTTGTGATTTTTCGAATTCTGTCAGCGCTTTTTTATATAAAAATGATAAATATGAATCATGAAGAAGTTTCAATGATTCACGTTACACTTATAATAGAAAGCTTGTATATAATGTATATAATACCATATAACTGGAAAATTCAAAATGACCCAACCTAGGAAGTGTCATTTTAATGTGTGCATTGATATAATTATCTAGAACAGTTTTGTCCATGTGTTTTTAGCTTTATTTTAAATGTAACTGATTGATATTGACTGTTACTTTAATCTTTGCATTTTCAAATATTTTTTATACTTGGTTGTCACCAGTTATTTCTACTGCATGTGATGAGGTCCGGCAAATCTACGCAGACGCGAATTTAGAAAATGCAGAGGAAGTCCAGCCCACAGCGGAGACTCGTCCACAAATTGGCAACATCCCTGGTGCACCTGAGCAGCATTTCAGTAATACCATCTCAAGATTTTTCAACCACATACCAGAAGATCAGATAACGGTCCAAAGAGGTCGTACTCAGAATGATGCCAGGGCGAAACCAAAGTCCGGTCGGAATCGCAAAACTTCAGGTTCGTCATATAACTGAATATGTCACGCTAAAATGAAACTGTAGCAATTATTTGTGCAAAGCGCAAGTTGAAATAAGTTGAACTTGTGTAATATTTACGACATACTCTATACCATATGGTGGGCTAATGAATCATGATGATGTTACAATTATCACATTACATAATCATTAATAACATATTGTGGGGTTAAGACAACATGCATCCCTAGTTATATTAAAATATGTATATATTATGAATACATAATATGGACACTCACATCAGTTGATACATTTTACAATTTACAACCTAGATTTAAAATAAATTAGTACGAATAATTGAAACGAGTGAAATGTGCAATACATGCATGAAAACTATGTATACTATGTATATATGCATTATGTTTTAAATCTCTCTCTCACTCTCTCTCTCTCTCTGCATATCTATATACATATATATGTGTGTGTGTGTTTATATGGGTGTGTGTGTGTGTCGTGTATATGTATGTGCACACACGCTACCTTTGACCGCAGTTTCACCAAACGGAGAGCACAACATAGTACAGAGACCTGTACCACATACACTTGTGAGTTGAGCTTTTACCTAAATCAAAACATGGTTCTTTTATTGAAACGATATTTTGTTTGGCTAATACTCAGAATAATGAATTTTGTTACCTTTTAAAAGCTAGTACATTTTCATCAGATATGACTATATTAATAATTAATTTCGAACTTTATTTCAGAGAAAGAAAGTATGTCACGGTGGGAATGTAGTGTTCAAGATACACTCCGTAACGGTACGTCAGAAGACATTATGAAAGTTCTCGCAACATGTCCAGATGATGAAACTTCAGAAGTGCTTCTACCTTTTGTAAACGAGTCTGATATACATACAAAAATACTGATGACAATCACAGAACTACTTCAGAATAGACTGTTGAATCAAGGGTATGAAGTGTCCATATGGCCGGGATATAACCCAAATAGAAATGAACACGTTCTTGTATGTATGTACAAAGTACAAAAACCGCAAGTAGGACGTTACTTTAACATGTATATAGTCTATGTGAACATCGACTTTTTTGATCAAACAAATGCGCCGAGTGTACAGTGATATATTGTTTATTGCACTGCACACACTTCAAGCCCCGATGTCTCAACACATGAGCAAACATGTATAAATGCCAGTACAGCCGCCTTCTATCGATTTAGTCAATAATGAAACAGTCGGTTCCAGATTGCATTATAATTTAAACTTTTGTTGACATCGAATGCGCCATGACATTTCATTCATGGCTGAAATTTGCTTCTTGCTTGTATGTCTCATTTTACATTGTACATACAAGTGTTCAGAATATCTAGCAAAACTGCTCCAGTATGTTAAAGTTCAATATGGAGGTCTCTGTTTAAACGCGTGTTTGAATCTGTGGAATATTCCATTATTGTAAACCCCAAATTTGTGGAGATCTAAGATGGCCGCCGGGGCCAGTGCTTAACAAAATCTCTATTAAATGCTGGTGATATTTGCATATTTTGCATTGTGATGTAATGATTCATGTTTAGCCTATCGTCCATGTTAAGTTCTCTCCTTAAAAATTTAATCTCATTTTTTTTGCGGATTACGTGTCTCTTGCATAAGTTATGATTGGTTGTTGTGTCAAAAGTGAGTGTCCATTCTTTCACATGTGTATTCTTGTGTCAATTTAAATCTTTTGAGATGATCCAAATAAGCAACTAATTGTGTTAATTAAATTGCATTAATTTCATTCATTGTTCCATAATTTCATCGAGACTCTCTAAAATCATAACAAGATGTGGTGAACTCCTCTAACTTGTCAGAATAAGTGTAACAAAATCAGCATTGCAAACATTATTGTTTAGTCTACCCTGAACACCAGTTGTCAGAGTGTTAGAAAGGAGAACAACAAGCCACTAACAAGGTCAGATACAAGCTCTCAATCTGAGGAGTTGATTTGTGATAGTGAAGATGTTAGTAGTGTTGCCAGTATCAATATGGATCTACTTGAAATCAACACAGGTATTTATTTATTAGGTGGCTTGCAGCTGGAGTTTGTTCTCTCTGTGTAAGAGGCTTAATGTTAAACTGATAAACTGATTAAGGAAATGAACATACAAATTAGAACCAAAACAAAATAATTGAAACATGAAATTTAGATATTGAACTTTGAAATCGACTAATCAAGCGACGAATAAGACAATTCACGGAAAGAAAATAAAAATATAAAATAACTACAACATACAAAATATACATCCATAAGAACCATGAATATTGAAAACAGCAGTGAACCGTTACTTAGGACAAAGAAATAGTATCACCATTTTTAACACACTGACTCACAAAATGAAACTATTGGAGAAAGGCTTGCAGATATGAGAAATAAAGCTACAGGTTGTGACATAGGTGAAAGGAATGTTCTTGCGATACACCGAATCCCAAGGAATACCGTTGAATGCAGAGGCCATAGTAAAACAGAAAAGCGAGTTTAATGACAAACTTACTGTAAAAATTAGTTAATGGTGTCACTTGGCAAAATATGGGACTGATAAATAGTTTAACTACCCATCAACAAATTGTCGTTCAATTGTAGTATTTACGACAAAACAAAAGCAGGTAAAATGAACACATTTGGCCTTTTTGATGCCATATGTGTAACAATCAAACCCAACCCAGAAGTGAACTAATTGTCCCCATTGATTCCAAATATTTGTAGATGTATAAAACTTTGTACCAAATGGGGTATGTACACTTTCAATTTCAGTTATGGTAATTACGAAACGTGACTTTCCTAGAAGGACAATGTGGGTAATTGGCAAGAATATTTGTATAATATTTCAGCTAATTATATATATATATATATATATATATATATATATATATATATATATATAATTGTGTTCCGTCTTTGAAACCAAAGCACATATAACATTTAAATTGGTCATGTAATTTGTTTCAATGTTTGTTAATGAGTTATTAGTATGCTAGCATCTTAGTGACACGGCTGACAGAATCAATTAGTATGATTGTTTACATGAATTTCTGTGCCATGTTGAAATATGTCTATATGTACGGTTGTCTATATGTATCATTGTTAATCATACACATCATATCATCTGCGTAAACAGGATTTTATTGGTGAATTCCTGAAAATTCTATTTAAAAAAATGTTGATATATGTTAGTACATTAAAAGACAGAATGAAACAGATGGAAATATAAAGTCCTAAACAGTGTGGACGCATGGATAGACATATTGATAAACAAGATATAGGTTTGTTCATTTTTTATTTTTCCTGTTACATTTTATAATGGCAAGCTCTTTGACTTCAGCAAACAAAATATGAATACTAAGATATTATCTCTGCAATGATTCATTCAAATTCGGTCGCCAAATGTATTTTAAACTTTCCAAAAAAAATAATAAAAACGGAAAGAAAAAAAACTGATTAGATGATGGGTTTGTTTTCTAAGTAAATGTGTTTGACTTATTTTCCACTACTCTCTCTCTCTCTCTCTCTCTCTTGCTCTCTCTCTCTCTTTCTCTCTCTAACGCTAAATGAAATAACGACACTCCTTAGCTGGTGGAGCAGAAGTAAGTTATCACATATTGGAAACGTTTCGTTGATAAAATGATTGTTTGCAATCAACATTATGGTACTGGCTCCATCAAATCTTTAAAACGAACTGAATAAGTCATCAGGATGTATAACTGAAAGTGTTACAAAGACACTTGTATGGTTCATTTTAAGCAAGGATGATTATATAGTATTCACTTGCATTCATTTGTGTGTTATATCACATTTTCCTGGATTAGGAGTCTGTTAGCCAACACCGATGTCTTATGTTACAAATTATTGCTTTCCGAATACACATTTGGAATACATGTTTTTTTTATTGAAAAAAAAGTATTATACCAACAAAAGTAAAGAAATGCAATAAAACTGAAACACATTTCCAAATCAACTAAACAATGTTGTACGTGGTGATATGTATGCTTTGTCACTATGGCAAAATCAAACATCTAATCTTCAAGAAAACTTGTATTAAGATAGTATAAATTGTATTAATATAGATATGTTCAAATCGTATAAAAGATGGAGAACAAACGATATTGTATTTACTCAACATCGTTTTCATTAAAAAACAATAGTGAAGAAGAAAAGAAAGTTATTTTCTTTATGAGTAAATTGTTTCCATGTACCTTTCGACAAAACGTTATTCTTTACAGTAAGATAAAATAATAAATTTATTTGCAAAGACCTGATAGGAACTGCGATACACAAGCGAAATGGTAAACATTAAGATTTGCCCAGGCAGCGAGAATGCACAATTGGTGTAGATAAATGGAACAATTATTTTGTTTTTGGTAAACTTTGTATAAGAGACACCAAACTGATTATCCTTAATTTTAGACTTTTTTCATAGAAATATTGCCACATATTAGTTTGTTTTTGAAAGAAATTCATTAAATTGATAATAATAAATGTACATTTCGTAAGGACATAATATAACCATTTGAGCATATATTATATGGATGTTCAAATAATAAACACTTTTCGAAATTATTTGTAAGATGGATCCAAACTTATGATCCGACTGTTAGAATTAAACGAAAATGTTTTTCTTTCTCTTTTTTATGTGGAAATAATTTTTTTTTGATCTTACTAACTTCCTAATTTTGCTTGTAAAATATGATATGTAAACATCACGTTCTGCATTCAACGTCAAAAATATCATACGTTATGCAAATTGTGTTTAATCTTATTGAAACCTTGGAAACGTATGCACCCAAAGTGAATAACACTAGTGTTGATTTGGGGAAGAAAAGTTGACTCTATTGTCATCGTTAGGTATGTTGGTTTTTTTGTTTGTTTTTTTTATTATTTATATATATATATATATATATATATATATATATATATATATATATATATATATATATATATATTTGTTGGTATGTATTTATTCATTTTAAGGCTGTTTTACATTTTCAATACGTTATTAGTGCAACAAAAACAAGATAACAACAAAAACAGCACTATTACACACAAGAAATAACGCAAAATCAATTTAATAACACATTGGGGTTTTATGCGAATATGTCTTTATGTACAATATGTTTTAATATATGTGTCTGTGTGTTTACAATGGTGTGCGCGTGTGCGTTTTTACTGTGTTTAAGTAAGCAAATATATGTAAAGGTCAAGACGGACAACAATTGAAGGTAATACCCCAGATGTAGGGGAACTCGTTATATCCTGACAACTTATATTCAACAAAAAAGTATTTGTTGTTGCTATACATTTATATTGCATCGTTTTCAAATAACTGCGTTTAATTATATGACCCTCACAAAGGTAGCGCAGATATTACCTGTTCCTGATATGCATAGGGAATTGACGAATAGATATAGCAAATAACTCGTTCACGTAGTGATTTTCGTGTAGGACATTTTTTATATATTATGAAAGTGAACAGCGATCATGTGGAAATTGAAAGCATTGAAACAAATGTTGCTACGCCTACGGTCAACATGATCACCGAAAGATCGAGAGAAAAAAAAATATGACAAATACTGTAAAAAATAACGAAAGTGCTGTGTATTCAAATTCAGAAGAGTCATTTGGGCGTCATTAATATTTGTATTATTTTTAATTGTAATTTGTATTTTCTTAATATATTTTCTATTTTATACAAACCACATTCAGAAATTATAATACATAAGATCACTATTTTTAGTTTTAAAAAACCGTCGACAATAACTGTTCGAAAATAAATATAAAAACAAAAAAAAAATTAAATGGTACACACAGGATCACACCTACGTTTTCTGATTGCAATTCCTTATCTCCTAAATACAATGTCACGAGGTACTACTTGATAGTTGCTATCTTTACTTCTCCGTTATAATTTTTTAAGGAACAGGTTTCATGAAGATACGTGTTTGTACTTCAAATGTATGTGCCCTATTAAAGCTGAGGACTTCTTCTCACTAGCTCGCTTATTTATTCCTAATAATGAATTGCTTACATTATGTCTCTACATGTTTGTGTCATCATTTAGTAATATGTGTGGTGATTTGATCTCTTGCAATATAATTGGGAAAATAATTAGAATAAACAACAGGGCCTACTCTAAAATGCCCTCAGAATCTTTCCAGGCTTGACACACTATATTGGTAGATCTGTACTGTATGCGTCTTTTTAAATTTATAATTGTAAAACAAGGAAAACAACAGCCATTTTATATTTTTGATCACACTCTGTGAACGGATAGTGCACAAAATTCGTCATTTTTACTGGAAATGACCGTGTATTTAATCAACATATATGATAGTGTCCGGTCGTCTAGTTATGGAATGACATCAGAGATGACAACAAATCAAGCCTTTGCCAGAGTAAGTAAATACAGTAGGTAATGTTTTGCACCATCTACCTCTTCATTAATTGTAATTTTAAATTTCTAGAATTCGATTGCAGTAACAATTTAACGGATAAACAGTTTTAATATACTGATTTGTGCATACTGTTTCCATATCTGAACTTTACGTATGAATTCATAGAGTTCGAACTGCACAGTAATATTAACACTACTTTTATGGTAGCAGTAGCCATGGGCAACTATATATCTGCCGGATTATATACGTATAATTAGTTGTTGCGGTATATTGGATTTGGAGGAAGTCATTTTTGAAAGGTCGTATAAGTACATGACATTGACCAATCCTGAGAGTGAAGGTTTGATCTCCTTGAATAGTTGCTAAATATACATACTTTCCAGTCAGCTATTTGATACAAAATACGAGAAAAATTGATATAAGAAAATAACACGTTTTACAAGATTAATGTTTGAGTTGAACTCGCAATTTCGTTTTATATTAACAACGTTTCAGTCTAAATTGGTTACATGCTCGGTATATTAATCCTGCATTTAATTTACAGATGATCGTTCCAAACATTATCAAATTATCAAACATCATTGAAATTTAGAAGAAGAAAAAAAAATCACGTCGGAAAGTGTATAATAATGATCACCGATAACTCTCATATAATAATATAATAATATTGCTGATGGATTGTCAAATGTGTGCTGGTCACATTCATATAGTACTATGATCTTGGTTGATATTATAGTAATATGTTAAAGTCTCATTATTCTTGTTTGTTTCCATCAGTTTACTAGTATCTTGAACTGTATTGAAATTGATATCGATTTAATCCCTATAGTTCAGTGTAATTCTGCAATCTTTGCAACAAGTTTGATGTCTGCTCTTTCCAGGTTTATTTAGTTTGTACACGCAATTATTTTTTGGGATTTACTGTTGCAAAGTGGATGATGCTATTTCCGGGCACTTAGTCAGTCGGAGCTCTTAAGTAATCTGCTAATGGAGGCAACAATTCTCCTTTTTTAGCCCCCAAACGATGGAACCAGTGTTTGAATACAAATAATGAGAATCCTGATTGTTTCAATAGCTGTACCGTTTCAGTCTAGCCTGAGCTATACTAAGCACCCACAACAACGTTCGTTATACTGCGTGATTCGACACATTCGTGTGTATGGTTCAATCTCATTTCTAAAATTTTCTGATTGACAAAGTTGACACCAATTACTTTATGCGGATGACAGGCGAGCATGTCAAATAGACTGATGAATCCGTAATATACTGCACTTGAACCATGTTTGATCTTTGCCCATTTCAGACTGATATATATATATATATATATATATATATATATATATATATATATATATATATATATCTCCTGAGAAAGGAAGTACTTTGCATTTTAATAGTCTGTCATAGCTTGATTTTTTAAAAAACAAATACAATATTGATTCCCACTTATCGCTTTTGTAGTCTTACTAATAAAATAATACAATGTTGTTACGCTATGGAACTAGATATTCTCATGAATACAATTATTATTTCACAATCTTCAAGCAATCGGATAATTTCGTCACAGTGGTTTAGGAAAAGAAACCAGTTAGGTTATCTATTGCACTTTTGGTAAACGAGGACATACACGAAATGCATTGATAACACGAAATGCATATAGATGAGTTTCAGATTCTTGTATTCGAATGACACATGATATTGTGTTGATGTTGCTGAAAAGTTAAAGCATTACAAAGTTTAATATCTAATCAGCACAATGCTGGCTATTTGATGCCTATTAAAGTTAACTTTCAAAAATATAAGGGTAAGAATTGCAAAGCACTATATGAAGACACACCCATGCAAATAAATTTAAATATGTTGTCATACAGGATAAAACAGAGAGGTATAGACGTTACAGGTTACTAAGAGCCATAAACTAAAATATAAAGGAAAAAAAGTATAAGTCTTAGAGTATAGGGTTTTAAAAGGAAGAAATTCAGTCTTGTGTATAATAGATGTAGGTGTACTTACAATAAGTTGTCTCTGCAGGGAAAGACAGGTAATGTACATTTTTAAATGATTAAATATACATGCAATCCACAAACCTTCACCACCACTCTACAATAAACGTTCATGACCAGTTTGGTTAGACAAAACGGTTTAAACCATCATATTTGTTATTGATTATCCCGATCAAAACGGCACACCTCTATGACCCTTGATAACTATCATAATTGTAAATAACAATAACTACAATTGCGGCCTACATGTTACCACCCTAGCTAATTAAACATATAATGGCACATGGATTGACAATACAAATGTGTACTAACATCCTTGTTCAGAGTTTAGCACTATTTATCCGCATATATAGGTATATATTTAAGCTGGATTTTCTTTGTTTTAATGAATTATATAAATACATAACAATGTATCACTACTGTTAAACATACGCTTTTGTCCTGTGCACCCCACGCAACATCAGCCTGTCCGTATTTTGTGTATACGACCTCTTCTAATATAATTGTTTTTGTACTTGCTAAATTTGTTATCAAACAGTGTCTCACACGTGCACCATGGCTGCCTTATCTATTAACTTATCGATTCAGTTGATGCCCGGTACTTATAGTATTGATATTGGTAAAGATGATGATGATGATCATGACATTTTCAGAGACGACAGTGGTTGTGATTGGTGTCGCTGTATAGACGACTTGCCTAAAAACTGACGGTCGCATATATGTTTTACCTCACTATAAAAACAACATTACATATATCACAAATTTTATAATATCTGATTGTTTTTCATAATAAGTTTGCTACTTATCTATCTTGATATTGTACACTCCAATTAGAAGAACGTACAACTATAAACCTAAGGAATATCGACGCGAATGATTAAATATAAGTTTCTATCATTATTTTGTTTCCAAATACTAGAAATACACATTCTCTGTTTGATCCTAAACGTGCTACATATTCAACATATTTACCACACAATATGTCACCACATATACAGTATATGTTTTCTGTTATGGTACTTGCGTGTAGCATGATAATTTAATACAACATATAGATGGGTTATGTAATGTTATGTACAACATGGTCAATACACACCTATTGCATTTACATAAAAACATATATAAGTTCAAAACACAGGAATTTGAAGCAAATACAATCTGCAATGAAAAACTACAACAATAAAAAGTAAAACACTACACCTGCAGCAAAACTAAAAGAACCGGAATACGCCGGGTATATGAAAAGTTCTTAATATTTGGAGATATTTTTTTGTTTCTTTGAACCAGTCACTAAATGTAATGCCGATCGATCAACACAAAAATAAGCTATTAATTTTTTTTTTGAGCTGCACTCATAGCGTGCTGGACATCATGAAGATATATGAGTGTGACTTAGCATAGGTGAATGAAAGTGATGTGAAAATCTCAAAGGAGAAACAATTATTATATTGAACAAACATCATACTGTAAAATCCGTGCCTTCTTGGGGTACTGATATCAAGGTCAATTTATGTAACGTCTATGAATGCAATTCTCAGTCATATCCTTCATGTCTGAGTCGGTTTCAGACTTTTATACACGTTGGCGAATCCATGGAAGATGCATCGCGTTCTGGAAAGCTGTTGTCTTCTATTGGACACTGGAAAGTGCCTTATGTGAAGAAAGCATTTGATGAAGAGGAAGACTTATTGAAAAATGAAAATGTTGGGTCAAGGAATGATCAGTCATACGAGCAGCATTTTCCGAAGTTTCTACTTCCTACTCGTCAAGATAGGTCTTAGCATCACTATGCATGAACTTCTTGAACTCTTGAATTAATACGAGCTGTCTCAGTTTATCGTAATCTTGATCAACCTGCTTGACTGATCACAACATATCAAATACGTGTTCTTTTACCCTTGCAAATTCGACGTGAGTTTGTCCAATTCTTTTCTACAATGCCTAAACTTGTGTCGATATGCCTCAGGTACCAACTCATAAACCTCAAGTTATACTCCTTAACCACATCATAAGCAGTGCTTTGTTGTACTGACTGTGAAGTGTAGACTTCATGAGATTTGCCAGTAAGTACACTTTGTAATAACAACGTCCAATGATATCTTGGCCGTTTCAAGTTTTCGTCAATTTTCTCAGAGTGAAGACAGTATTTAACTACTTCTTTTTCTTGAGAAGTGGGTACTAACGTAATATACATGGAAAAATATAAACCTGAATGTGTCTTTAAAGGGGAATAGTGTCTTCCTCTTGATAGTTCTAATTAGCTTAACTTAAATTGCATTTCCCTTTCTTCTTTTTATTTTATCTCTCTCTCTCTCTCTACCTTTCCCTCTCATCTCTCTGCATCTGTCTGGTTCTTTAACGACAATTCCCTTAATTTCCTGTCAGAATCAGATACAGGCTTTCCAATCAAACTTAAAGCGCTACTATTAAACATTGCCTTTCCTACTAAATATTGAATTAAAAAAAAATTATCCTGTTCTGTAAATGATGCTTTCGCCGCAGACAACTATATTTGCTGGTTAGTTCAAGCAACTCATCCATTCTCATAGAGTCTTTAATGTACCGATATGCCAAAATGAAGTACTTCAGAACATAATTAAATGAGTTCAAATAAATCCCAAAAGCATCAATTCAAAATTTAAAACAAAAAAATGTCTATGAGCGCTTTTATAATCCAAAAAATAATTTAAATAATTCCTCTCCCTGAATTTGAAATGATTTTTCACAACTGTAATTACTCTTTAAACATTGATGTTAAGGTGACCTCACCCGAGATATTCTGAACTTTTGAACATAACTGCTCAGAAGCTTTACTTGACATCTTTCTTAACTTTGTTTCAAGCCAGAGACTTAATTCAGGAACCACATGCCATTTCGTAAAACGATTATGCATGAACATATGATTTGCTGGATTTCATTTCACTTTAAATCATGGCGGTCACGTGCGACATTTTCATCCTTTGTAATCAGGTCAACTCCATGTTTAACTTCAGTATTTATTAAAATAAATAATTCCTCTCGAATTATATCTGATTTCAACGGCACAAACTGTAAAATGTAATCTCAAATTTATTCCCACATACTGATCTAAAACCGGAATGCTGTATGCTGTTTACCAAATTCTTATGTATACACATTTCACTTGACTATATCATGCAACGATGGGAAGCAATACAATGAAAACATATAAAAACTGTCAATAAGACTGGCCTTGAAATCAATTGCTTGTAAACTTTATGTTTACCTTCATGGAGAAGATTAAAAGACGCATTAAGTATTACATATACATAAGACCTCCCCACATAAAGAAAAGACAGAGTGTGATATAAAGCCTTCTTTTACATATTTGTCAAATATGCATATGATAATATAGTAATCACAATTACATAGGAAGATGTCTTATGAATGACACTCAGCTTAATCACACAAAATAAAACAATATGGTACTTCTTTACATGTGATAGTGCATCCGTAACCACATTATCTTTTCCCTTGATGTGTCTAATGTCGATGTGAAGTTTTGCAGCATTAAACTCCACCTCAACATTCCTCTTTGATTTGTATTATTAATTTTGTTAAAGAAAGTAAGGGTATTGTGATCATTGAATGCATCAATCGTAGAAAGAGCTGAACTGATATACACTCCGAAATGTTGCAAAGCCAAACATTTCATCTCAATTGTGGCATAATTGTTCCAATGCGTGTTTAGTTTTTTTTTAGAAAAATAGCACACCGGCAGATCTACGCCAATTGTATCTTATTTAATCAATACTCTACAAATTCCTACATCAATTGCATCAACACACCTTTCAAATTATTAGCTGAAATTTGATGCTGAAATATATGGTGCACTTATAGGTATGGCCTTTAATTTGTCAAACGATTTCTGACATTTGTCAGACCAACGAAACTTGATTTCTTTCTCAACAACTTTATCAGAGGTTCAGCAAGTATGGAAATATTTGGACAACATTTCCGATAATATATAACAATATCCAACAATCGAATGTGCTGCTTTTTACTACCAGGCAGCAGGACATCATATTTAGACTTGACCTTAGCTTATACGGGTTTAACTTGAACTTGTCCCACAATATGTCCTAACAATGTGACACAAGCATGGCAAAACTAACTTTTGCATACATTAACTGTCATGTTTGCATCACTCAGTCGTTTGAAGAATTTCCGAATGGTTCCCATGTGATTTTCGCATGTGTCGTTATAGATAATGACGTCATCGATGTCTGCGTCGCAATTATCTAGACCAGATATATAATGCCCATTAGATGTTGGAATGTTGCCAGAGAATTTTGCATTCCAAACGGCATCAATTTAAACTGATAAAGCCCATCCGGAGCTGCAAATGCCGAAAATTATTTGCTCTCTCCATGAGTGGAATTTGCCAGAATCATTTTATAATGTAAAACTTAGTGACGTATTCGTATTTCCAACTGTGTCGATGCAATCATCTCTCCTTGGCATTGGAAATTAATTCGTTTTGGTGACACTGTTAACTGTTATATAGTCAGTACACATGCGGTATTTTTCCGTATATGCAGAAGAATAGATAGTGAAATTCAGTTACTTGTATTTGTTTCTACAGAATCATTATCCAGTAACTATTGAATTTCTTTTTTTCAAATATCCATGCTTGAGAGGATTCATTTTGTAAGGATGTTGTTTATCATGTGTAGAATCTACAATATCAGCGTCATGATAGATTTTATTTGTTCGTGTTGAAACACCAGGAAACAAGTGCTCATACTCATGCTGCTTTAGTTATTTTTGTTTCATGTTGTTATAGATGTTAACGTTTCTGGTCCAGATTTTTAATATTTCTGAATTCTGAAGTTTGTCAGATTGCATGTCATCGTTTTCAACCTAAATGTGTGAGACGGGTAAAACTAAATTAATTTAATAATTAACTGTGATATCTTTAATCCTTTAGCATATGTATCCGCCTCACTGGAGTGATAATGCTATAATTTAAGTCATTTACTTTCTTTTCTACTGTATAGAACTATGAACTTTAGCCCGAACAAGATTTTGAGGTATGGACGAGAACGCCAGAACTGTATCACCAGGCTGAAAACCTCCTTCCTTTGTATTTATGTCATACCTTAATTTAATTCTTCATTGGTTCTTCTACCTCACAAGCCTTTGAGAAATTATATTCAAAACCAGAGACATATTCAAGAAGATTAATATTTTAATCGGCATTTGAAATAACTTTCTCGTTCAATAACTTTAATAGACCACGGACAGTATGTCCAAGAAACCGGTTCATAAGGACTAAAACCCAATGATTCTTGAAAGGATTCCCAACAGCAAACACCAAGAAATGAATCATCCCAATCCTTTCCTGTTTTAAGGCAATATGACCGAATCATATTCTTCAAAGTTTCATAAAATCTTTAAAAAGCCCCTTGACTTTCAGGGTGATAGGCAGAAGATTTAAATTGCTGGATGCCTAATTCATGCATAACTGGTTGGAAAATTCCAGACATGAAAAGTGACCTTTGATCAGACTGGTCAGATTTGAAAACGCCAATAAGTCTAAACAAATTTTACCAAAGCTTTTACAATGGTTTTAGTTGAAATATTTCTCAAAGGAATTACCTTTGGAAATCTTGTACACGCACACATTATGGTCAGCAAGTATTGGTTGCCTGACTTGGTCTTTTGCAAGGGACGGACACAGTCGACCCTTATTCTGCTAACAGGTTCGTCAAATGCAGGAATAGGTTGCAGATAAACATTAGGTATCTTCTGCTTGGATGTTCCTACAATTTGACAAGTGTGAGAAGATCTACAGTGTTTAGAAGTATCACTTTAAGTTTCCGTCTATACAAATTGTTCAAGATTTTGTGATAAGTCCTGCTGGCAATTAAATGGCAAGCCTAGAGGGTTGTATGGGTTACACTGAGAATTTCCTGTCGATACGACTTCGGAAAGACACTGTGATAGCTCACTGATCATTCGTCACCAACGGGTGCCTCAGGTTGTTTCCATTTACTCATAAGTACCCCATTGTTAACAAAGAAACACACTGGAACGTGTGTGGCTTCAGTTTCACTAATAGCCCTCTGAAACAAACAGGATATCTCAGATTCTTTTTCCTGTTCGACAGCGAGTGATTGTCTTTTGTCACCCTTATTAGAATAGAGAGAATGAGTAATAAAAAGAGGATAAATGTGACCAATACCTAGTTATTTCTCAATACCAGGAGAAAAGGTCAACTCATTAAAAGACCGACCAATAAATGTTTCAGATAAATACGTAATTGACTGTTCAACGTCATTTTCAAGAGCTCATTTAGCCATATCTCTGGTAACTACACAAGCAGGATACAAATCAGAGATTTCAATCTCAATATGATCAACTTTTGATTCAAACAAGTTTTGTCAGTTACAAGTGGATTAACCACGACCTTATCTCCAGCTAGGTCATTGCATAGTAACAAAATAATCCCTTCTATTGGTAAAGAAGTCACTGTCCTAATAGTCTCGGGGTCCAGAAACCACGCCTGTTGCCAAATTGACACAATGAAGAGGAACACTAATACAGCCGAACTCCTCTCCCTTAATTAGAACATTATTTACTCGAAGAAGACTTCACAGACATAAGCAAAGTATATTATAAGAACAAACTCTGAGAAGCTCCTGCGACCCTTAATACCTTTAATATTGATAGGTTTGACAGAATCACAAATAAGTGATATATAACCTTCAGAAAAGAATGGTTGAAAATTCTTTAAAATATAATCAGACTGGGTTTTTTTTTGACCCTACAAACTTATTGCTTTCAATACTAGACAGTAACGTTAACCGCTTTGAAATAAGAACACTTGGAATAGCTCTGTATTTACTATGTTGCTTACTTTTTAGCCGATATTAATCATACTTGGCGTGCTCTTTCTTGTAGCAATAAGTGCACGAAAGAAGAGGTAATTATTTCTGAGCAGTCCTATCAAATGTTTGATTTTTAAAAGTTGTACCGGATTGAAATTTGGAAGTACTCGTAGTAGAGTGTGATGATTTATTTTACCATAAATCTGCTGAGAGGAAGACTAATTGACAAATGAAACTTTGTGATTTAAAGAATAATCATTATCAATGCGAGCAGCATTTTCCATAGTTTGCACTTTTTGCTCATCAAGATAGGTCTTGAGATCACTATGGAAGGACTTATTGAACTCTTCAATTAATACGAGCTGTCGGATATATAGATATATATATATATATATATATATATATATATATATATACATACATATATATATATATGAGCGAGCTTCATCACTGCGAACAATATTATTGTCATGATGTTGATGTGACAAGAGAAAAAGAGTCTTTGTTGCGCAATGTTCTGTTATACACACTATTGCTTCATTGTCAACAATATGATTTAAAAGTGACAAAGTGTTGTGGTATACCCAGAGTTGCATCACTGTCAGCATTTTGATGTAGACATGAATAAAGTGTGCTCTTATATTCAGAACTGAACCACTGTTAGGAAGTTGATGAAAACGAATCAAGTGTTTTGTAATACGCACATATGCATCTTTGTCGAGAAGTTAATATAACAAGAACCAAAATGCGTTCTTATATAGTCAAAGATGCATCATTGTCAATAAGTACATGTGCAATGGAAAAGTGCTCTTTTATACACACAATATCTCATAGTGATCAAGCTGAGGTAAGAATGGGTAAAATGTCATGTTGTACTTCATACAACTGCAGTGTCAAAAAAGTGGAAGAGAAATGGATAGTTGTATTTCATGCTCGCGATGTCATTACTGTCATGAAGTGGACACAGTAACTATAAAGTGGTATAGGCCGAATTGCATCACTGTCAACAAGTTGATAAAGAACAAAATATAACCGATTATGTTATACTTGCAACATGGTGATGCCAACAGGAATAATTATATCATATTGGCACAACTGCATCAATAACACGGACTTGATGGAAAAGGGTTATAATGATCTGTTTCTCACAATTGCATCCTTGCCAATAGTAAGTTATAACTTTCTTCTCTTATAAACTCAGATACATCATCGCCGACAGATTGATGTATAAATGGTTAAAGTGGTTTCTTGAACGCATGATAACATCATTGCCAATACGTTTAGGTAATATGGTAGGAGGATTTCAGATTTAGGAACAATTGCAGTATTGTCATCATTTTGATGAAAACAGGATAATATGTTGGTTTACGCACAAGTACATCATTAAAAAAGCTGCTTTGAAAAGGATAATAACATGTTCTTATAATTGTATTTGTATGATTGTCAACAATCTGACTGAACAAAGGTAAATATGCTCCGTTATACGAAAAATTGGATTATTCTAAGCTATATATACTTGAAAAGTAGTAGCATTTTTTGTTATACACATGACTCCATCATTATCAACAAGTTAGTGTAAAAAGGTTAAAGTGTTTTGCTATATCTACAAGTCAGAAGACATTGATGTAAAACACGTTTTCCATTGTTCTCAAAATTGCATAATTATCATGTTGTTGATGCATGAAAAGATTAAGTCTAATTCTATACTCACAACTGCATGATTGTGTGCTAGTCCATATAGCATTTGATACAGTGTGAAATTATGCTCACATACGCATCCTCCTCAATATGTTGTTTTAAAAAGGGAAGTAGGATCATGTTACAACAACTGAACAACTATCAGCAAGTTGATGCACACAAGTGATTAAGTTGTATTGTATACTTACAATATCAGCGTCCTAAACAAGATTATTGAAAAATAGATAAACTGTTCTGTTATCTGCGCACTTATATCTATGTCAGTAACATGATGAAAAAAAGATATACAGTTTCAAATTGCACTCCCAATTGCAATAAAGCGTAATGGAATAGAGTGCTCAGTTAAATTGATATAGCTGCATCATATTCGACATGTTGATGCTAAAAGCGAAATGTGTTATGGTACTTTCACAATCGGATCCATCTGAACAAATTGATTCAAATCAGCATCAGGAGATTTGTTACACGTAATAATGCATCATTCTCAATTTTTTTAATGAAATACGGTGTTCTCTCATACTCACAATTCCAACACTGCTAACTATTTGACATAAGTAAGTATACACAAAATTGTGGTGAGGGGAATATCGTACGTGTGTATCAGCCAGGCATTACTCGTGTACATTTGAACACTGCATATGATTACAGAAAGAGTAGAAGCTTTTCATGTAAAAAAGTTCCTGCATTGATTATAACAATATGAATTATAAATGGGGTGAAGGGAATGCAGTTTAGGTCAGACTTATAATTCTGCAGGCTCACAAAAAGTTGTGATTGTAAGTATTGTGTGTATGTTGTTTGAATTAAATTGTTATATCATTGCTTACAGTCGGTAAAATAGCTCCAACGAGCTATGTTTCTTATCATGTAATGCAATTCCAACTTTAAATAAAATGTGTCTATGAATAGGTTTATGTCTATAGTGTTATGGTATACCCACAATCACGTTAATATCAACACATTGACAAAAAATGATATAAAGCGTTATGTTCTAGGCGACATTACATCACTGTCGAAAAGAAGATATAACAACTCTCAAAGTGCTATGGTATACCCACAGTTGTGTCACTGTCCATAATCTTATATAAACATAACGAAAGTGTTCTCTTATAATAAAACTTTCATCATTCTTAAGAAATGTATGTAAAAATGTATAAAGTGTTCTGTAATACTCATATACAAAAATTTCCCCGTCATCGGCGTAATTCCATCAATATAAACAAGATCATGTAGCACGGGGTCCGATTTTCCGTTGTATGCACGTTTGCATCATTTTACGAAAGTTGTGCAAAACATGATAAAGTCTTTTGCCTTACTCACAATTCCATCAGTACCAACAAGTTGATGCAAACAGGGATAGGGTGTTATATTATAATCACAACTGCGTCATTGTCAACTAGTGGATACAAATGGTATGAAGTGGTATGTTATACTGACAATTGCATCATTGTAAACAAGATGATATAACAAAGTAACAGAATACTCAAAAGTGCGCCTTGTTAATAAGTTCAAATAAAAAGAAATAAAGTGCTGTTTCATACTCACAAATCTGTCCTCTCCAAAGAGTTGCTGAGAGAAAGTACAAAGTGTTTTGTTATATTCACCATCCCTTAATTGCCAGTGTTCTCCTATGTCAGCAATGGCATCACTGTTAACACGATAATATAAGAAGGGAGCGAGTGTTGTGTTGTACTCACAGTTACATCATTATCCTAAACTTGATTTAACAAAGGGTAAACAAGATATGCTAGACTCGCAATCACATGTGTGTCAACAAGCTGATTTAAAAAAGACAATGTGTGACGTTATACTCAAAAAGCGTATAACAAAATATTTCCTCCATTCTTACATCAACTTGTTAATAACAATACAAGTGTGACTATAACAGAACACATACTTCATTCATATATCATCCTGTTGACAATCATATACTTGTGAGCGCAAGGAAACATTTAGTCCCATTGAACACAAAATTATTGATAATGATAGCATTCTAAGTACAACATAAGACAATATCGATCATACATTAATCTGTTGACAAAGGTGCAATTGATAGTATACTACAAAACTTGATAAAGTTTAGTTTTAAGCAACCTTTTATAATGAGAGCATTGTGAGTATAACATAAAACATAGCCCCTATTTACAATAACTTATTGACAATGATGCAGTTTTGCCAATAATACAACACTTTATTATTGTTTCAACAACGTTTTATATTTATATATTTGACTTTAAGATACCACTTGACAACATAAAGCTCTATCCCTATCTACACGAACCTGTGTGGAACAACGCAACTGTTCTTATTAAGAAAACACTTTATTCCTGTTTGGCATAAATTTGTTGAGAATGATGAAACTGCGAGAATAACAGAACAATGTTTCCCATCCTTCGGCAACATGTTAACAATGATGACGGTGCGTATAACCGTCTACTTATACATCAGCTTTATGTAATAATATTACTTTGGGTATAAATGAAATATGTGTCCCTATAAACATGCACTTGTTGAAAATGATACATGTGTTCATATACAGGAACACTCTCTTCCTTTTCATAACAACTTGTTTACATTCAGATAATTGTGATCATAACATAATATGTCAACTTGTTGCAAACGATGTATTTGCGGCGATTAAAGAACACTTTAGTTAAGGCTTTCACCGACGTTTATGCTTTACAAAGTGTTTATTGTTGTGGCTTTGTTTGTTGAAATACTGTAGGAAATATAGACAATGGACATGCACTTGTTGCTGTTTTATTTTTAAAACCGACTACTATCTTCCTCCCGAATTGTTAGGTTATTACAATGTACACGTGTCTATGAAATAACGTAATGTGTCGATCACAACACAAATAGAGAACAGTGTAATATAAATCGTAAGCAAACACATTCGAACATAATCGAACACAGTTATACTTAAACTTTTTAAAAACCCATGAATGTGCCCCAGAACTGCATATTCATACACTATTGATATTATATCGTAACTTTGGTGTTTAGAAATTATATTATGACCTGCTTGGAAAAATAAATTGTACCTAGCACAAAACAACAAACAAAACACAAAAAAAACAAAAAAAATCAATGACGTTTAATTTCGGATAAGTATGGCATATGATGTCTTTTCATTTGTCAACAATCGCATCACATTGTACTGTACTTTAATTGCCTCTCTTTTAAGATACAGTGTACCATGGAGCTAACCATACCGGAGACAACCTAACCAAACTGTACAGCTAAGCTTCAGTATAGACATATAATAAACAAAGTTGATAAGTATATATTACTTTTGTCGTCTCTTCAAAATATCACTATACAAAATTGCGCCTAAACAGCTTTTATTGCATCCGATTTAAGTCTCAAAGAAAATCATTAATATTTTGTATGTGATTTGTTTTTCTCTGCTAATATTCTAAGCAGTAAGACAGATTATACCAATTCTAAATTATCGTGTACATAATATCACATAGACCGGCAGATACAGACTGGATATTGAAGTATTTGTAAGAGAGAATTGAGACAAACATTTACATTAAAACTACAGTTCTGTCAGCTGCAACATGACCACCGAAGATAATCGGATTTGCCATTTGTTTTAGAAGTAAATAACGCTTCTTTTTGCCTATGAATTAACATTTTTTTAATCAGGAGTTAAACAGTAGATTTGGTTGGTGTTGTGGGTTTAACGGCATTGTTCAGCACACTATAGGCTGTATACAGCTGCCGGTGTAGTTGGTGAAAGAAGATTCCATGAAAACCCCGGGAACAACCACCAACCCACGGAAAGCTACTAGCAAACTTTCTCACATACCCACGTTGGCCAAGTCGAGACATGAACCCACGTGAACACAACTGAGATGTGTGAGTGATCTGTAAAATCGAGCGCTTTAGACCAATCGGCCCCGAGTTAATGAGAAAATTACGAATATTGATTATTCTGCTCCATATTACATTCATATACGACTTAATTAAGGACTTCTCCTTGTCAAACATGACAATTTTATCTGTCTTTCTTATTTTACTTTTCTATGCAATGCTAAGCTCCCTAATATCGGTTTGGTATAAGTCGCATTACAATTAGTTTATGTCATCAACTATGTTCTCCTTTAATAAAAATGTAAACTCCCAATAAAATGTATCATATCTTCAAAATATAACTTATAAATAATTATGAAATGTAAAAGGGTATTACCGACATATTTGAGATTTACAACTAACACTGAGTTGTATCATGTAAGGCAATAATGATCAATCAAATTGAAACATAAGTGTCTATTTAGAGCATTTGCCTTTGGAAAAAGGAAAGACAAACAATTCCAATGATAATACAATTATTTTACCCAAATACTCGTTTACTGGTTTATATACGTTATATAAATTGATGTAAGTTTAGTTATGCTCGGACACCCTTAAGTATTACTTTGTAAATGTCAATGCATGCGAATTTTTAACAGTCATTACTTCCCGAGTCTGAAACAATGTTTAGTAACTGCTATGGACCTTTGTACCCCAACAAGTTGATGTACAAGTAATTGAATGAAATCATATTGGACCAAACGTTATTTAATGTAATTTGGCAATACTTTACTCTGCAATTGTTAACAATTATGGTTCTCGGTAAGTATGTATTGCGAGGTAATTCAACCTCTGTGAATAGTCATACAGTTATACATTTGAAGTACCTACTGTCGATTAATTCGTTCTTTTTTTGTCTGTACTCGTTAAAAAATTGAAAATGAAATAGACACCGTGATCATCATTTGCTTTAATACCAATCACTCCATTTATAAGGATGAAATTGTGAGCATAAAAGAGTACCTTATCAGAATGTTTACATCAAGTTTTTCTACAACACTGCACTTTAAATCTAAAATTCCACCCGACACATCTGAATTTGTTCCACTGGTATATGATTGTGATGTCCACACCTGTATGCAGTCCATATCTCATTCTTTATCTGAGAGTCAATAAAGGAAAATAATTAGCGTATAATATAATCCCTTTTCCGGTCTTTCCATCGTCTTGTTTACAATGTTGTAATTGTGAGCAACAGTTCTGCCTGATTAACTTGATTGCTTTGTACTGACATTATCTCATTTTAAATCTTTGTAACAATTAGAAAGAGTCTTTTTCGAAAAGAATAGGTTATCTCATTTTAACATCAGCTTAGTTCAGGTTCAAAATGTAGAAATTCTTATTTCTAATTAATTTGATGGCTTTACACAGGCACAGAGTAGGGATGAGATGCTTTTACTCACAAATGGACCTCATTTTACGTCTAAGAATTACAACAAAAAAAAACGGCTGAAGGATTAGAAGTTCTAGTACTGAGGACGCGTGATGAAGAAATAAGATAATTAAGCAATGCAACTTCCACGTGATTTTATATATTGATTTGTTTGCGAAATAATCGGTAGTATTCGATGGTTGGTTCTACAAATCACATCAATAATTAATTTATAACTTCTCAGTGTTATTTTTTACTAACCTAGATAAATTATATTGAATTTAATTGCACGTTTGCCGTGTTGTAGGTTCGAAAATATGCATGGTATTTTCAGGATTCAATTAGTTTGAAAGATATGTGTTATCATGAAGCTGACTAAATTTAAAAATTATTTCCCTAAAGTATTTTTCATATTGCAGGTTTAATTCTCCTTTTGCATAGGTTAATGCATATTTTAACTGGTCTTGTCATAGTAGGCGCATCTTTACTTTCATCCGTTAATTCAGGCTTTAGTTTCATTCTGTGAGGGAATAGTGTTTATGGTGAGTATGGCATTTGACTAACACGTTATTAGGAAACGATATTTACAATCAGAGTGAGCGCGATGGACACTTTTTGCACTTTTATGAGGAGAATTACATTTGTATGAACTGTTAAATGATTTTGTTAAATTTGCAGTTACCATATTTAAACCACGTAATATAGATTGCATGTGTATCTGTCAGTGTCTCTATATAGTAGTATCAATCAAACCCATTTAGGATATACTTATCATATTTGTGATTATTTGACTATATAAGTACCAATATAAATCAATTTCAGAGTTGAGCACAATTTGAATCAAGAGTAACTTTAATCTCAATGTTGAAATGCAAAAATGATCACATTAGAGATTTATCTCAAACATATAGTCAAACATCCAGTATCAAGAATCACACGACCTATTTTTCGCTCAAACGAACTACTCTTGTTTGTCTCCAATTGTTTGATTATTGCAATGTATTTGAGACTATTAAAGAAACTGATCTGTCGATAACGTTCCAACAAATAAGAAAATAACACAAATCATAAACAAGCACACTGGAACATCATCTAATACATTTATAAATGTACTGATATTATAAATAATGCTATCTTGTTCAAAGTGCATAATTAAAGGCATACAGCGGTTCGAACTAAGGTGTTCCATAATACAAGTCTACTTCAAAATCTGTCGAGCAGCAATCAACGGTGAATTAACCAGTGATATGAATAAATCCATATTAGCAGATCACACATATAATGACTGTCCATCACACATGTGTCATCGTTCTGTCGTGTTCTTAAACATGTCAGCAGGTTAATATTTACTTCATTTCATATACATGTATATACAGACGTATGATTATATGATCATTGTTTTCCAGTTACTTCTTTTATGGTTATACGTTTCGATCAAAATTATATCAATTGGATGACACATTAGAAATAAGGGTCCCCAATGCGTCCGGATAATCATCGTTTCAAGCTTGTGTGCTATTAACGACATCTGTTAAATGTGTGTGGCTCTATGGTACCAAGTAAAGGTAAAATGCGAAAAATGTAAGACCCACTTTGCCAGTGAAAAGGCCCTGTGCATGATATTATGGAGAGTTATTGATTGCAACTAATGACTTGATTTATTTGCCTGTGGATACCGAATACATCTTTGCTAAGGATATACTGTTTTTTGCTTTTGCATCTACTATCGTTCTAGTTGTTTAAGCTAATACACACACTTTGCATTAGTATCCATGACATGTGTTAAATTTGCAGCATTGCAAAGTTTAACATGCAGATCGACTTTCTCATTCTTTAATTATAAGAATATAAATCCGATAGTACAGACACCGATCTAGTACCATAAAAATGCAATCGTCCACTTTATTCTTGTTTGTAATACTCACTTGAAAATAGCACGGACTATCTTCTTAGCCTCGGGTCGGCTGTTAATGATAAAACGGGGAACAACGTTTTGCCTGATTAAATATTTTGCTTTACATTGCTATATGTAGAGACAGTAAGAAACTGTCAGGTCACATTAACACGTTTGTACATTTAACGGCACAAACATAATGGTTTTCTCTAAAAACAAATATCATGAGTGACAAAGGTGACTATGTAAGCGGCACTCTTGCCAAGTAGGAATTAACATACAATTATGCTACTTTGATCTCATGGCACACCGTACAAAAGAAAGACTGCTGTTTTAGTACACATTATTTTATATTTTTTAATTAAAAGTACGGTTACACAGATTTCAATTTGGAGAACAGAGTCTGCTTTTAAGACTTATTTTCACGCGACAGGAATTATTCAAATTTAAGTGACATAAACCACTATCAGGTATTGTCTTATTATTAAAAGTATCTTTAAAGCTCTAAATAAGCAATTTTTTTTTATTTTTATAATAAAAAACATTAAACACATACAATATGCTTTGTTACTTAATTGACGACCACACCCTGCATTTATTCGCTTCATAGGACAAGCATGGATAAGAACCTATTTTCACCCACAACTTCGCGGTAAATTAACTCTAATTTAAACCTAATTTAAGAGTGTATATTATGTCTATGCCATACTCCCAGCATCTCAAATGCAGCATACATTCATATGACGTACAAAAAGCCTGCGTAACGAATATTCTTATTTCTTGCTCCAAATCCTCAAATAAAGAAGATTGTTGTTCTTTACTTCATCCATGAGTATGTTTATAACCTAAACAAATGAATTAAGGACTTATCAGGTCAAATATAACTCAGACGACTGATCAATATTAACAAGTTGAAGAAAAGTTTTATAGTTTACGCGTGAGTGCATGATTGTCAGCAATTTCATCTAAAAGGGACAAAGTTTATAAGTAGCGTATAAAACATAATCCATTTTTGGTCTTTCCATCGTCTTGTTTACAATGATGATATTGTGAGCTACAGTTCTGCCTGATTAACTTGATTGCTTTGCACTGACATTATCTCATTTTAAATCTTAGCGTCAATTAGTTTTCGAGAAAGGAATACGTTATATCTTTTTATCATCCGCTTGATTCAGTATGAAAATGTGGAAAATCTTCTTTCTAATTAACTTGATAGTTTTACACAGGCACATAGTAAGGATGAGATGCTTTTATTAACACATATACCTCATTTTAGTCAAAGATTTACAAAGAAAACAGCCGACGGACTAGAAAATCTGATTTTGAAAATTGCGAGGAAGAAATAACACAGTTAATTATGCAAACTTGCACATTTTATGATATATCGATTTGTTTGTGAAATAATTGGTCGTATTTCGACGTTTGGTCCTATAAATCACAAACAAGAATTAGTTTACAACATCACTGTGTTTTATGTGACTACTCTAGTTACATTCTTTGAACTGAATCGCAAGTTCACCATGTTGTAGGTTACAAAATCTACATATTATTATCATAATTTAATTAGTTTCAAAGATGTGTGTTATCATGAAACAGAATATATTGTAATAATTCACTAAAGTAATTATTGCTAATGCAGTGTAATTGTACTTTTACAAACTTTAAATCATACTTGAACTAGCCTTGTCATAGTAGGCGCATCTTTGCTTTCAACCATTACTTCACTCTTTAGTTCAATCAGTAAATAGCAGTTTTGAGGTGAGTGTAATATTTGACTAATACGTTATTACAAAACCATAGTTACAAATTGAGCGAGTAGGATTACCTTCTTTATTTTTTTCATGTTTGACCTATGAGAAGATTTACATTTTGGTGAACTATTAAATCATTTCTTACAATGTTGTTACCATTTTAAAATTTTTTTATATAGATTATATGTGTTCATGTCAGTGGCTCTATATTTTAGTATAGATCAAACCTATTTAGGATATATTTATCTCATGTGTGATTATTTGAATACATAAGTACCAATTATAAATAATTCTAGACTATAACAGCAACTTATCTATCGATCACGACACTAACATAATACATAATAACACAAATACAATACAAACACAATTGAATATCGTCTAATACAGATGTTAATATATTGATAATATAAATAATGAAGATATTTTTTTCAAAGTGGAACGAATAGTAATAAAGAGGGACTGAGAGAGAGAGAGAGAGAGAGAGAGAGAGCGAGAGAGAGATATATTATTTGGGATACAATGATATACAGTTTTCAAGAGTATATGCTATGGTTATGCCATGATGACACGCTCTCAAATGCAGTATATATATATATATATATATATATATATATATATATATATATATATATATATATATATATTACGAAAAACCTGAGAAACGAATACATATTTTTTCTTGTTACTAAGTAATAAGCATATCCTCGTCTAAAAGCTTAATCTTGACATAAAAATAACACACATTTTGGTTCTTAACTTATCATTAGTTTATTTATAACTCAGAATGAATTAGGGACAGAATAGATCAATTATAACTCAGAAGGCTGATCAATATCAGCAAGTTGATGAAAAAAGAATAGGGGTCTCTTATACGCACAAAGGCATGATTTTCAGCAATATCAGCGAAAAGGGAGAACGTTGTTCTGTTATACGCACAATGCTATCATTACAAAATGCCACCGTAGAAAGGATATCATATACTGTTACACATGCACTTGCTCTAATGTCAACAAGATGTCTAAATCAAAAAGTTATAAAGTTGTGCACTGTACTCACGATTACGCTTTTTTTTTCTCAACAGATTCGTGCATAAGGGATAGTGAACTATCTTATTCAAAGAATTCCACCATTGTCAACACGTTTATGTCTATGGGATAAACTGTTTTATCCCACTTCATTTAGATGATTGTCAACATGATGATATAATAAATGTGGTAGGTGATACGCAAGCTTGCATTGTTATTAACAAGTTGATGTAAGAATGGATGAAGTTTTATGTTATATGAACCATGGTTTGATTTTCAAAATATTGATGTGAAAAGGAATACGGTGCTCTCTGATCTTCTCAATTGATCAATGCCAGCAAATGGATCATTGTCAGCAAATTGACGATGTTAAAACGTATACTAGGTACAAAACAGTTTTATCAAACGCAGAACTGATTCACGGAAAACAACCTGATGTAAAAAAGGGATGACATGTTACGATGTATCCACCGGTGCATCGTTTATCACTAAGTCCATGTAAAACCTGATAAAAGTTCTTTGTCACAAATAAATGAGTGTCTAAAACTTCATGTACAATGGGATCAAGTGTTTTGTTATGTGCACAAAGCTACTATTATTGACTAGTTGCTAAAAAACAAGGTCGTCTAAAAATGAATAAAGTATTGTTATCCGGAATAAAAATGCTATTATATAGTCATAATTGCTGCACTGTCACCACGTTATTGGAAAGATTATTGAGGTTTCTGTCATATCACATCTGCATCGTTGTGCGTCACTGGACAAAAAAAAACAGAGACAAAGCTCTCTGCAATAAGAATAGTTGCATCAAATTTTCTGCTTGACGCTCAATTCAGTCCCTGTCACAAACTTGTTTTTTACCAAGCATAAAGTGTCATGTTACACAGGTGCAATAATTTAAAAAAGATGACGTAGAAAGGAGTGAGGTGTTCTTTAATATACACAGTTACATCATTGGCAGTAAGTTGATGAGATAAGGGATGGCATGTTATGTTATCATCACAATTTCCTCAACGTAAACAAGTTGCTGGGAAAAGGTAGAAATTGTTATACGCATACTTGGATCATCTTAATCAAGTACATTGGTATAGGGACAAAGTCTTCATTTAAAATCACAATGTTATCATTACTTAAATTTGTTATCTAAACTAAACGGGTCATTTCATATTCATTGTCAACGATGTTAACAAGTTGATTTAAAATGGGATAAACTGTTCTTGTATACGCGCAATTGCATCATTGTTAACAAGTTTAGGAAAATTGAATGTTTCCTGTTATGCCTATTTTTCATGAGTGTCAAAACTGCCATTTAAGAATGTATAATCTGTACTGTAATGAAGATTTCATACTAGTGAAACAATCATTAAAATGGGGAGCGTGTGTTATTTTATTCAAATGTGCATCATCGTCAATACGTTGATTACAACGGGATAAAGAGTACAAGTATATGCACAATTCAATCACTGCCAACAACTTTTGTGTAAAAAAATATAAAGTGTCCTGCTCTACACACAATTGCATTATTGTCAACAACATGATTTATAAAGTGATTAAGTGTTTGTAATACTCACAAATGCATCATCATCGACAAGTTGAAATGAGTTGGAATCAAATGTATTGTTTTCCTAATATTTCCATCACTGTCCACACGTTCATATTACACTCTAGAGGGTCTTCTGTAATGGTCAAAATTGTTTTTGATTGAAAAATCATTTTAATAAAATGTGCTATTTCATTCTTTTTTGAGACATTGTCAACAAGTTGATGAAAACAATACAATGTTTTGTCCAACGCACAATTCAATCACTGTTAGGAAGTTCATTTCGATAGAGTTATGCTCACAAATGCATCACTGTCGGGAGATAT
>JAQPZY010000172.1:0-59331 GCA_029931535.1 Margaritifera margaritifera
AGATACATATTTTCGCAATTATCGTAAACCTTAACCCGAATTTTTTACAAATAGATTATCAATTTGTAATTTATCTTAAATGTAAAGAGGTCTACGGCATTACTTCTTTGAAAAAATTACAAATACAAAAGTTATTATCTTTCAAAGATGTATGCATGCCGTTTTGTATGCTACATTTTCACCTTAAACACATATGTCGCAAATATTTTTAAACCTTCAACCGGTGGTGCTGCAAATAGAAAAAACCAAATTTGTAGATGTTGTGCCATAATTTTAAGGAGGTCCCTTCGGCATGATCTTCTTGGATAAAAATTAAAAAAATAATGTCAAAAGTTATTATCTTTCTATGATGTTTGCTGTGCCGAGATGTATGTTATGTACATTTTCACATACACACCTATTTCTCATATATCTTTAAACCTTAAGCGATTTTTACAAATAAAATATCAATGTATATGTTTGTTATAATTGCAAAGAGGAATATGAACATTACTTTAATAAAAAAAATAAACATTAAAGAAGGATAGTAATATTTCACTGCAGTAGTGCATGCCGATATGTACTTATATACATTTTCACATACACACCTAATTCGACAAATATTCTTAAACCTTAACCGATTTGCCTTACAAATTAATTAAATATCACAGTTTGTTATATTTTATCATAAATGTAAAGGAGGGGGGTGCTAGGTCTATACGGGCATTTACTTCTTTGAAAAAACTTAAACAAATACAAAAGTTAATCTTATCCTTTCAATGATGTATGCATGCCGATAAGTATCTAAGTGGTACATTTGTCACATTATTACACACATAATTCGCAAATATATCTGTAAACCCTTAAACCGATTTCTGCAAATACAAATATCAATTTGTATAATTTATCATAAATGTAAAGAGGTCTACCGGTCCATTACTTCTTTGAAAATAAACATTTTTTTTAAAGAAGACTAAAGATAGTAGAAAGACATGAAATGATGTAGAGGATAAGATAGAAGATGAGAGATAGAGAGTATAACTAGAGTCAAATACAAGAAGTTATTAAATCTTTCCAATGATATATGCATGCCGATATTGTACTTATTGTACCATTTGCACCATTATACACACCTTCTTATTTCACAAATATCTTAAACCTTTAGAAACGAAAATTATTTTTTTACAAATAGTTTAAACAATATTATGCAATGCATATGTTTGTTATATTTTTTGTAAAAGAAGAGAATAATGGCATTGTACTTCATAATAAACGAAATAAACCAAATTAAAGAAGATATTATATTTCACTACACGATCAGTCTAGTTTTAATGCATGCCGAATATTAACTGTACTTATATACATTTTTTCACATATCTCACCCTTAATTTCACAAATATCCTTAAACCTTAAGCGATGTTTTTTACAAAAGATAAAATATCAATGTTTATGTTTTATTATGATTTTTTTAAAAGAGGAAAAATATGGCTGATAGACATTCTGTTGAAAAATTTATCAAATAAAAAAGTTATTGATTCTTTCGCCTGATATATGTCATGACGAATAATGCTATTTATGTACATTTTCAAACATACACACCTAATTCACAAATAAATCTTAAATGAAAAACCTTAAGCGATTTTTACAAAATTTAAAATATCAATGGTATATGTTTTTTATATTTTTAAAGAGGAAGTATGGCAATGAAACTTCTTTGAAAAATTAAACTATAATATAATAAAGAAAAGTTTAATGATTCTATTCGCTGTTATAATGCATGGCCGATATGCATTTATTGTTACCTATTTTCAACATACACACCTAATTCACTCCAAATTTTATTCCCCCCCCCCCCCCCCCTTTAAACGCACCGGTCTAAATCCGAATTTCTATCAAATAAAATATCATATGTTTATATTGTTTTTTATATTTTTTAAAGAGGAATATTGCTATTTCTTCTTCAATAAAAAAGAAAACATTTATGAAAGAAGTTATTATATTTCTACGGTTGCGCTGGTCGCGTGGTTTCTGAGGTGATAATACTCCCATATTTGCGGGGTTGTGTTACCTGCCAATGTATAATTTAGGTTGTTACCTTGTTCTCTGCTGTTCTAATAAACATCCCGAGCCATATTGTTGGCAGAAGCCCCCTTATCTAGTTGTAAAAGTAAAAGAATTTCACCAAGGAATACCGGCAGAAAAAAGAAAATGTACTATGGATCAACTTATATTCGGGAAATGCCCAAATGTTATAAAAATTCAATAAAACTTTTATTTCATATATATTAATACAAAATCAAATATAATTTAAATATTCAATACATTTGTTATTTATTTATTAATTCCCCAAAGCATAAATAAAATAAACATTATATATACGTATGTTTCTTTCTGTCATCTAGATATACATTGTCATTCATTCATTCATTCATTCATTCATTCAGTTCCTCCTCTGTTCATTTATCCCATAGTCTATTATTTCCTACTTATTGCTTAATGTATGTATGTATGTATGTATGTATGTATGTATGTATGTATGTATGTATGTATGTATGTACATTTGGGTTAGAAATTACCTCTTTCAATAGGCGTATATTAATATCAACTAACACTTGGTGTATATTTAAATACACTTGTCGGGATATATGGTGGACTATACCATATTACTATACTACTCGCTAGGAACCGGGCTTCACGCAATCTCGGAAATGTCGACTTTTCCCGACATTTCCGAGATTCATATAGCGGAGCAACTCTTTCACTACTTTTTTGACAATATTGTCACTAAATATGTTTAGATTTAATATCGCTACCCACCCACGGGAAAGTCTTTTAATTGCGCGTATATTGCTACCAAATAACACATGATATCTATTCAAATACTTTAGTGGGGCCTATCTGACTATACCCGACATTCGGCTTGACAAAGTTGACCAAATTTGCGCCCACATGTTATACCAATATATTCCCCATATATATATATATATATATATATATATATATATATATATATATATATATGATATATATATATATATAAATATATATATATATATATATTAAATCCGAAGACGCTATCCTAAAGGTCTTTAAATTGCGCGTATTAATATACCCATTAATAAATACTATCTATAACTGCTGTATGCATGTCGGTATGCATTTATGAACATTTTCACATACACACATACTTCGCAAAAATATTAAACCTTAACTGATTTTTACAAATAAAATATCAAATTATCTGTTTTTCCTATGTTTAAAGAGGAATATGGCATTACTAGGAGAATAAATAAACTAATAAATAGTTTAATGCATGTTATATATATCTGGACGCATGCCGGTATGCATTTATGTACATTTTCACAGACACACCTAATTCACAAATATCTTAAACCTTAAGCGATTTTTACAAATAAAATATCAATTTGTATATTTATCATAAATGTAAAGGGGTCTACGGCATTACTTCTTTGAAAAATTAACAAATACAAAAGTTATTATCTTTCAATGATGTATTCTTGCCGATAAGTATCTTCGTACATTTTCACATACACACATAAATCGCAAATATTATAAACCTTAACCGATATCTGCAAATAAAATATCAATTTGTATATTTATCCATAATGTTAAAGAGGTCTACGCATTACTTCTTTGAAAACACTATCAAATACACAAGTTATTATCTTTCAATGATATATGGCATGCCGATATGTAGTTATGTACATTTTCACATACACACCTAATTCACAATATCTTAAACCTTTAAACGATTTTTTACAAAGAAAAAATATCAATGTATATGTTTGTTATATTTGCTAAAGAGGAATATGACATTACTTTAATAAAAAATAAACATTAAAGAAGATAGTATATTTCACTGCAGTATGCATGCCAATATGTACTTATATACATTTTTCACATACAACCTAATTCACAAATATCTTAAACCTTAAGCGATTTTTACAAATAAAATATCAATGTATATGTTTTTTATATCTTTAAAGAGGAATATGGCATGACTTCTTTGAAAAATTAACAAATAATTCCCCAAAGCATAAATAAAATAAAAATTATATATACGTCTCTTTCATTCTGTCATCTAGATATACATTGTCATTCATTCCTTCATTCATTCATTCATTTCCTCCTTTGTTCATTTATCCCATAGTCTATTATTTCCTACTTACTGCTTAACGGTAGATATTATATATTTGAATATTCAGCACAATCACACGTAGAGTTTGCCACGCATTCTTATTACATTTTCATTAATAAATATATGTTTCATATGTTTCTATGCATGCCTGTATGTATGTATGTATGTATGTATGTATGTATGTATGTATGTATGTATGTACATTTGGGTTAGAAATTACCTCTTTCAATTGAGTCTAACACTTGGTGTATATTTAAATACAATTGTCGGATATATGTGACTATACCATATAACTATAATCCTCTAAAAGAACGATCTTCACACAATCTCGGATATGTCGACTTTTCCCGACATTTCCGAGATTCATATAGCGGAGCAATTCTTTCACTGTTTTTTTTGACAATATTGTCACTAAATATATTTAGATTTAATATCGCAACCCACCCACGGGAAGGTCTTGTAATTGCGCGTATAATGATACCAAATAACACATCGTATCTATTAAAATATGCCGGTGTGGACTATCTGACTATACACGACATTCGGCTTGACAAAACTTATCAAATGTGCGCAGATATATTTTGTCAATATCTTCACTAAATATATATATATATATACATTATATACATTATATATATACATATTATATACATTATATATATATATATATATATTCTAATATATATAATATAATTATATATATAAATATTATATATATATACACACACTATTATATATATATAGTATATATATATATATATATATATATATATATATATGTATATTATATATAATACTACATATATAATGTGTGTATATATCATATATAGTAAATATATATATATATATATATATACATTATATACATTATATATATACATATATATAGGTGGGAGATAGATAATTGCTCTTTTTTTGTTGTGAAGACCCAAAACATATGGGTCTTCTTTTTTGTCATGTCTTTGTATGTGACTATGACGCTCTTGTTTGCGTATTTTGTACCTGAATTTTTGTTGGTTTTCTTTTTGTCTCAAGTTCATGGAAGTTTTAGTACAAATACGGTAGAACGTTGGCTATAATAATTTTGGCGAACCATGCATTTCCCCGTTCCGATAGATGTACGCCATCATCTGCCCAAAAATTAGAACGGAACCCAGGATGGCGACAAAACACAATCCTGGGATTAGAATTTAAAATTGCAAATAGTCTTAAATTTATCCGTTTCGCGCACGAGTCGTATTGTCGTCGCGACATGTACCGAGGTTTGTACCGTGGGAGCATGTTCCCCACGAACACTCTGCGTACACCGAGACGAATTATATTATTTGCCAAATTTGCAATGGCGTGAACTATGTCATCATTGGGTAGTTCACCAATATCGTTTTTCTCCAATTTGGAGAAAGACGAAATCTGAATGGTACCCCATGATGAACAAGCATGAAACATACTATTTACAACGGGCACGCCGATCTCCCATGGAAATCAACCTCCAAATTAGGTGGGTTATGGTTGCCCTCTATTAACTTCCATGAACCGACTCAGTCTACACACAAGGCTATGTCCTGTAACAAGGAGTTTCATGATTAAAGTGATACAGATCAAAAACACAGTGCCTTTATATACCCTATATGCCGTATGTAGCAGTTAAAATTGATATATATTTAATAGAACAAAAAATATCTTTCGCATATTCAACACATTCCGTTTTCGTATATGAAATCCCGATATATATATATCTACATATATATCTATATCTTAATATATATATATATATATATTATAATATTTATATATATATATATATATATATATATATATATATATATATATATATATATATATATTATTAATTTATATATATATATACATCGTATGTATGTCTTTTCTATCTCTCTTATGGAAGTAAATATCATTAATTCATTCATTTAATCAATCATTCATGTTTATTATATTATAATTACCAGTTAAGCGAATTTATTATATAATATCATACAATTAATTATTTTGTATGTATGCATGTTGCATGTTACATATATTATATACATACATTATCGACGTTAGGAAACGTTTTATAATATAATAATAATAATAAGAATAAGAATAAGAAATAAGATTAATATTAAGAATAATACTAATTTTAATAATATGTTACTCTAAGTTGAAATTTTGCTATCGCCATCTGCTACTCGGTGAGTAAGGAGGTGTGAAACCAGGAAACCCCTTTCGGCATCATGGCTGGAAAAAAGGTGTGATGCAAAAACAACATACGCTACCAAAATGGCGACGAACCCCAGTCTAGTCGGTGCAGTACGGTATAGGTGATAATTCTTATACAAGCGTGCTTACCATTGGTTACATTTTAGAAAAAATCATTTTGTTACGAAATGAATAAGCATGTGCTCGAGTGAAATAAATAGTCAGGAAAACTTTAGTTTTACATCATTCCGTTTAGTGATTCATTCGTGATTCATTTGGATTATCTATTCCTTTGGAATTCCTTTGGATTTACTTGTTTTATTCTTGGATTTTCTTGAGCGTCAGATTGGTAAGTCATATTTAAATACTTATATTTTTGTATTACAATAACGATGTATGTATTAATTTATATATGTATGTATGCCGGTTTTTAATTCTAGATAATATTAATTTCTATTTCGGATAGAAAATAAACGGTGCTGTCTTCTTTACAAACGTGTACTCCATACATATTAATATTTTCTCTTTCAAAATCGCCTCATTTCTAAGCTTTCAGCAATATACAATATTATTCCACGCATTCACAGTACAAATTACTAACATCCAAAACATACATGGCTATACTAGTATTTAAACAGTACCTATCATTTAATCGCTTGAAAATTGTCTAAGTCAAAAATCAGCACTGCTGTAATACTATTATCCGAGTTATATTACCTAGCTATCATTGACTCGCTTTAAAATTTTCTAAGTCCAAAATCAGCACGGATATACTAGTAATATTAGATATATATCATTTCATCGCTTAGAAATATTCTAAGTCCAAAACATGCACGTCTATAATAGTATTGAAATAGTAATATTACCTACATATCATTCAATCGCTTGAAAATTTTCTAAGTCCAAATATAACGGTATCTTACCTCCCCTTAACAAGTAGCTACTTAGCTGTGACATATTGACAATACAGGTAGTTCAAATAATATGTTACCTCCCCTTGAATAGGTAAAACCCCTTATAATTACAGGTAGAACTTCCCACACGTGGTATAATCCTTTCACAGTACAAATTACTAATATTTTTATTTTCCATTTTTACCAAAAGTTATCCCTCATGTCGCTTTAATACTATTTTAAACATACAAATTGATATTTTATTCTCAAACATCCGATAAACTTTAAGCTTTACGTGATTTATTATTTAATATGAAATACTATCGTAATCAAGCTTCATCGCTTGAAAATGTTCTTAGTCCAAAACATGCATGGCTATAATAGTATTTAAACAGTACCTATCATTTAATCGCTTGAAAATTGTCTAAGTCAAAAATCAGCACTGCTGTAATACTATTATCCGAGTTATATTACCTAGCTATCATTGACTCGCTTTAAAATTTTTTAAGTCCAAAATCAGCACGGATATACTAGTAATATTAGATATATATCATTTCATCGCTTAGAAATATTCTAAGTCCAAAACATGCACATCTATAATAGTATTGAAATAGTAATATTACCTATCATTCAATCCATTTACTTTTTAACTTTTAAAAATCACATAACTTAGGCATTACACACACACACACACACATATATATATATATATATATATATATATTACCATATTATTCCACGCTATGTTTGGACTTAGAAACATTTCAAGAGATTAAATGATAGCTGTTTAATATTACCATATTATTATTATTATTATTATTATTATTATTATAGCCGTCCATGTTTTGGACTTTGAACATTGTCTAAGTCGGACGGCTAAAATAATATTATAATACTAATATTCCGTACTTATCCTTTAATCACTTAAATATGCTTGTGGGATAAATTTGACTATACCTTAACCGGCTTAATCTTACTGGATGCGCGGGTATTGCATAATACATCGTAACTCTCCGCTCCCCACCACGCAAACATATACACAAACCTCGCCCGTCTCGCTATGTACATTCGAGCGACAGTAAATAAATGACTAAACCCGACATTCGGCTTCACAAAACGTATCAAATGTGCGTAGATATATTTTGTCAATATCTTCACTATATATATATATATATCTTGCAATATTATTCCACGCTATCTTTGAACTTAAGAAACATTTCAAGCGATTAAATGATAGCTCTTTAATATTACAATATTATTATTATTATTATTATTATTATTATTATTATCGCCATCCAGGTTTTGGACTTTTAAAATTGTCTAAGGCGGACGGCTAAAATAATATTATAATACTAATATTCCGTACCTATAATTTAATCGCTTCAACTTTTTCTAAGTGCAAAATCAGCTGGGCTATAATAGTACTATAATAGTAATATTACCTAGCTATTATGGAATCGCTTGAAAATTTTTAAGTCCAAAACCGGGTAGTCAAGCTATCCCATTTCTCGGAAATGTCGGTAAATGAGGAAATTTCCGAGGAAGGAGGCAGTAGCACATATAGTCGGTTAGAATTACAGGTATAACACCCGCAGTCACTAACATTCACATACTACCCAACTTTGTGACAATTACTATTTCTATTAGTTTCCATTTCGCATAGAAATCAATGGTGTAGTCTTCTTTAGAATTATGAAATAAATACAAATTCATATTTTACTTTTAAAAATCACATGAATTGAAACTTAGCAGATATATATATATATATATATATATATATATATATATATATATATATATATATATATATATATATATATACAGGTTACATTATTATTGCACACTATGTTTGAACTTAGAAACATTTCAAGCGATTAAATAATAGTTCTTTAATAGTATTATTATTATTATTATTATTATTATAAAATTTTAAAGCGATAAATGATAGATAGGTAATATTGCTATTATCCTATTAGTATAGCCTTCCATGTATTTGGACTTGGAAAAGTGTCTGATGGCTATAATAATATATAATAGTAATATTATCTAGCCAGATATAGTTCGTATGAAATACACATATACTTTGCGCTGTATACGTCATTGTAATAAACTTTAACACAGCATTACCATGGACAACATTCCTAAATCCGGAACCATGAAGAAGGCAGAGGACCTAGCTAAAATACCATTGATTTCGGCTCCCGGAAAGTCCACGCCCGGCCGATTTATTGTGAAGAGATGGAGACAACATCAGAGAATTGATGAGGCAGTGAGGAGCACACCAAGTGTGATGATGCATCCGCCTACATACCAGGTACATGTACATACTTTTCTTGTGTATGTATGTCGGTATGTATGTATCTCTGTCTGTATATATGTATGCATGTATATATACATATATTAGTATGTATGTAGATAACACGTATATGCAGAAAACATGTTAGGCTTTGTATCCACACATACAATAAATTTTCTTTCTTTGTATCTCACTCTCTCCTTCCCTCTCTCCAAATTATTTTTACTTAAAAAATATAACTGAGTTTGTCATAATACCATTGTAATTATAATGGTATGAGATTATATTTGATTCTGCTTATTCCTGATTTTGTTACCCTTTCCTTTGTTGGCAGCTTGATCAGCGAATTAGTTTCATTTAGATACATACTGTAATCAGTAAATATTTTTCTGGGACATAGTGTTAGTCCACAAGTAAATAATCCATTTAATCAGTATCCTGGTAATTGCTGTTTTACTGTGCTTCATAATATTACTGGGTGGCAGACTTCAAAGAGTACACCAGTCATTTCAGTTCTGTTGTATCTGCAGAGACTGGCACTTATCAACCTGGCTGAATACCATTCAGACCCATGTAAGACAACCTCACCAACTTTAACAAGGAATAAATCTCAGCTGTGCAAAGCTATGTCAGTAATTGTGAAAAACTCACAAAACTGAAGAGAATTATGATGAACAGATAATACAGAATTTGGAAATTTGTCCTGAAACAAAATATATATTCACAACAATAAGGAATATATATGGTAACATCTCTGAAAGACCGATTAATAATGAACTTTATTAGGTATCTTGTGTATGGCCTTGAACTGTAAGATTCATTAATTTTATTCTTTATGTAATCAAAAAGTATATATCTCCTTTAGTATTTAATACATTTGCATCAATCAAGTGCTATTCCAAAATAGACCTTAATCACAGGACAAGGTGCAATATATATATATATATATATATATACCAGAGTTCTGTGGACTATAGGCATTTAACATATAGCCATATGACACTCAAATCCTAACATGTGCCCGTACATATGGATCAATGACCAATGCTATTACTGGCATTGGTGTGAACATCATGTAATTGACAAAGGCACTAGCAGCTTGTCGGATATTCAGGCTTAACGTTTGTCACCCATCTGACTGCCACTATATATCATATACAAATTAAAATTATCTTAGCTATAACTTACACTCAAAAAGTTAATAAGATAAAGTGAAACTTTTTAATGGAATGAAAAATATAGTAATAAATATAGTCATAAATATAGTATATAAATATAGTTATAAATATAGTAATAAATATAGTCAATAACTGTAGATACAAGTATTATGTAATGAATACCATTCTGAAATGGATAAACACAATGCATACCATATATGCATTTGTGAATGGAAATAGTGACATGAAAATGTAAAAATATGTGAATGGACAGTATTTTTATGTACTGCAAACAGCTAGAGTTCCAACATGACCTCTAGATTTATCAAATTTTTTTGTATGTCACATTTATAAGACGACCCCTATCCTACACGAATAGAATTTTCAGTGAAAAATGTTGACTTGTACATGAGTATATACGGTAATGTATTTAAAGGAGAAACACTAAAACTGAAAGAAAGACATATTTTAGAGGCAGTAAAACATATTAGGATATTTAGCAAGGAGGATAATCCATGACTGTATAGTTCAAATGTACATTCTGTTTTAAATGTAGTGGGCTGCAGTCAACCTGTCTGACATACACAGTACATACTCACATTGAAATTGATGCCATATACATGTACTACTTAACTTCAGTGTAAGAGAAAGACAAAATTTATAGTGAACTTTGTTTTTAACTGGTTGCTATTGCTCAACTCCAATCACATGAACCTATTTGGTTTAAACTATATATGTAAGCATCATGGGTGAACAAAACTCTAATATGTGTGGTAGTCTGATGGGCTACAAAAAAGGTTTGGTTTTACGGGTTTAACGCCATTTATCAGCACATGATAGGCTATACATGGTGGCCAGTATATCTGGTGGAGAATGAACCCGGGAAAATCCCGGGAAGAACCACCGACCCACTGGAAGCTAATGGCAAGCTTTCTCACATAACCACATTGGCCGAACCTGAGACTCGAACCAACGTGGACAGAGGTGAGATGGCAGTGATTGGTAAAGGCGAGCACCTTAGACCACTCGGCCCCCCAGGCCCCCCCCCCTACAAAAAAGGGAAACTATGGTAGCCCACAGGAAATTTTGTTGGCCAATGATTTTTTTATAATTTTTTTTAAACATTCAGCATTTAAATGTTTGTAATTTAAACTTGACAAACAATCAAGCGAAACTGTTTTTGCAACATGGCTACAAGAAAGTATGCATGCTTGAAACATTAGAAATCTGTTTTTAATTTGTTCAAAATAAATAAAAGAATTAAACAGTGTAGCCTAAATAATAAATCAAATGAAAGTAAAATGCTAAGCCGGGATAAAAAGGCCTAAGTGGGTTTTTATACCACAATGCCACAGTTTATACTTTACTGCTATGCTGTATTCAACAACAACCCCTGGCAGTTTGTAACCCCTTCAGATTTTAAAACGAAAAGCCTGAAAGATATAAAAAATGCATAAAACTTAAGTCATTTCATTCATTAATTTATAATTTCAAATCTGACTGCCACCAGGGAGTCCCTAACATTGTCATCTTCACATTTCAAACTCAACGGGAGTTTCTATGCTAAAACCGCATCCATATTTACTTAGGTGAGTCTGTTTTTATGAATCTGTACAACAAATTTACATTTCTTGAAACTACTTACTGTGCATGTTTTCAAATTTGAGAGGACATTTTTTCCATTTCTATTTTTTCAATTTTATAAGGAAATACTGGAACTAGAAATTAAAAATACTGATGACACAGTGTTTACCTTCTATTTATGTGTAGTCCAAAGACTCCACCCCTTCACTGAAAATGGACTTTTCCAGAGATCGGAAAATGACAGTAAGCATGCTCATTTTTTACATCGGAAACTTCTGTTTGGTCTGACACATGAAGGAGATGACATTGTTATGGACCCCCTGTACATAATTGGGTTATAAATGATAAATTAATGAATGAAATGACTAAGTTTTGTTCATTTTGTTACATCCTTCAGGCTTTTCAATTTTAAAATCAACAGATGGGGTACAAACTGCTGGGGGTGGGGGGTTGCCTAATTAAAAAAAAACATGCATTAGATGCAACCAGTAGTCCCACGGGCTTGAGAACCTTACAGTTAAGTAGCCTGAAAACAAAATTATATAGTCCCAGGCACACAGACTACCGATTTGTCCACCCCTGAAGCATGCTTTTGAAATGCATCAACATCCAGTAGATGTATCAAAACACCAAAAAATTAGCAACAAGCATGCATGCTCATTTTAAGCTCTCTCATCAAGTTTCTGCTTTAGACATGCAAAATGTTTTGTTGCCTTACTTTTTACTGAACATTTCCTTCAAACGATCCATTGGTGTTTCCTTGGCTAAATACTTTTGTATGGCTACCTCAATCTCTCTGTCTGTGTCATTCAAAGGTACATTCATTGGCTGTTTAAGATCCATAGCTGTCTCCATACCTAACTCACTTGCATAAACCCTGGGTAGTGAAAAGAATGACCTTATATTTTTGTAAACAGACCAAGTGTTAGGAATACTTTGTCTCAAATTAATGCTCCCATCTGGGTCTGTTGAATTCCATAGAAGACAACATGAATTTGAATGCATAAAAACAGACCTTCCTTGTTCACACTGTTTGTACACAGACCAAAATTTAGTTATATTTGTTGATTTTTGGATTGGGTTATCCATTTCTTTATTACTGTTACATGCTTGTTCCTCCTTTGTTCTCCAGGGATATATCATGAAGAAAATGTTCTGTTCTTATGTGACCTGTAAATTAAGAAATTAAAGAATTACAAGTAAAATATTTAACAAAAGCAGCAAATATCAACATACTCTAACCGAAAATTAATCTGAAAATTTGGTATCATTGATAGGGACACAAACCTACTTTTTTCTTTGTATATGTACTGAATACATAATAATAAAAGCCTTCAGTTTTCCAATTCTCTCCAATGCACCAATCAAATCCTAATAATGATATCTGTGATAGTTTAATGGGAATCGTTGATTCATGTATCACCCAGATCTGTTTGGGATTGTCAGTCTCATTACCATATATACTCGCTTTTAAGTCAAGTCCAACTGCAAACAACATAGACCCTGATCTGCCATCACATAATGTGCCAGCAGTTCAAGGTCTATGTTGTTTGTTCTACTGATTACTCCTAACAAACTGCATAGACCAGATCTGCCAGCACATTATGTGATTGGAAACCTGGGTCTTTGCAGTTGGACTTGACTTATAAGTAAGTATCGACAGTATATTTGGTACTGGCACAGCAACACATGAAGGTTACTTAGCGTCAAGGCAATTAATAGCAAAATATCTTGCCAGGGACACACCAAGGCAACTGCCCCAGGCTAATCCATTGAAACCCATACCCTTCTGGTTGCAAGTTCTGCAAGCTATCCACTAAGCTACTATGGCTCCCATCCCATTATATTGATACAAAATCCAATCTTTTTTCACTAAAAAGCAATTTTAAAAAAAGAAAGAAAAAAAGACCCAACTAAACAAACAAGGCAACTCTTGAGGAAGTAAATGTTGCTGGGCCTATATAGTGTGTTATATAAATGTATATTATGTTGGTGGGCCTGTATAGTGTGCTATATAAATGTATGCTATGTTGGTGGGCCTGTATAGTGTGCTATATAAATGTATATTTTGCTGGTGGGCCTGTATAGTGTGCTATATAAATGTATGTTATGTTGCTGGGCATGTATAGTGTGCTATATAAATGTAATTTATTTTGGTGGGCCTGTATAGTGTGCTATATAAATGTATATTATGTTGGTGGGCCTATATAGTGTGCTATATAAATGTATATTATGTTGGTGGGCCTGTATAGTGTGCTATATAAATGTATATTATGTTGGTGGGCCTGTATAGTGTGCTATATAAATGTATTTTATGTTGGTGGGCCTGTATAGTGTGCTATATAAATGTATATTATGTTGGTGGGCCTGTATAGTGAGCCATATAAATGTATGTTATGTTGGTGGGCCTGTATAGTGTAGTATCTGGATTTTATTATATACTAAAGCATGAAATATAAAAAATGATTGGTGCAATAGTTTTCATAATTTTTTAAATACAGTCAAACCTGTTCTAATAGTCACCTGTGTTCAGTGGTCACCTGGTGACAACGGTCATTCTAATTTCCCAGCAACAAATTTCTTATATAAATGCCCTGTATTTAACGGTCACCTGCTTTCAGCGGTCAGGTGGTTCCTAACCAAATACTAGTTTCACCCTGCCTTAAGCAGTCACTGGAGCATATCAGCAGTGACCACTCCAAGCATTTCATATCTCGATTGTACTTACCGTAGTCCAGTCATGCTGTCAAACTCAAATGTGTCAACATATCGGCTTCGAAAGCAAGGCAGTTTTTGTCCTTACATGAAAGAATTGAAGCAATTCGTTTGCTGGATAGTGGACAAAGTAGTCGTGTAGTAGCAGCAGAAATGGTAGTCAAGCGAACTCAGATCCAAGGGATTATTAAGTGTAAGTGAGATATTATGGCCTATTTTGAGAATAACATTAATCCAGATTATAAGAGATTACGTACAATCACACCAAATGAGTACAGATTCATGTACACTACACTTGTGATATCCCTTACAGTTTACATGCTACTAACAATAGCCGCAGGAAGCTTCTTTTGATTCCCTAATCATCAAAGGCACAAAAGTTGACCGTCTTTTATCTCAGTGAGTTTGAGCAACTGCTTAAATCCATCAATTGTTTGAAGTAAGAACACCTGTTTTCATGCCTAATTATACCAGTTGACCTAACAAAAAGCCAGTCCTGTGTCTGACAATCACAGGTAAGCTGTCAATTAGTAATTTTATTTAGACACCATTTCTACTGATAAGTGACGATTCAATGTTCATGATGGATTAAACTGGAACTTTTTATTTTATTATTTTGTTATTTTTCTTGTTGCTAATAGCTAAACTAAATCTATGTATCTTGATAGCATACTACTACCACTAATAATGCTAATGCTATTCTGTGCATAGTACATGTATTTGTCATGAACCAAATTTGAGAGCTGAACCTGCCTTCAGAGGTCACCTGTCTACAAAGCTACTTTGGTCTTTTCCCATGGGTGGCCACTGTAGACAGGTTTGACTGTAACATTTTCACATGTGAAAAATATATTCTTATATTTTCACATGTGAAAATAAAAGATTTCCCATCATGCCATGTGATGCTTGAATGTGTGTGCCTATAGAAGTTATACTTGCTACAAGAAAAACATGCATTTTGTGAGCTTGATCAATAAATAGAAACTGCATTACCTTTCAGGTATGGAAATTATTTTTTGACTTGCCACCATTTACTGCTTTATGAAGTTATCTTTCTCTAACAACAATGTAAAAAAAAATCCAGTGTGCTGCATCACTCAACTGGTCTTGCTTTTGTGGTCAGCAAAAAAGTTGACAAAATGTCAAAAATTTAATCTATTGCAACATATTAAGTTATCCCAAACCTACTGTTCTCTCAAATTGCTGATATTTTTAAAATGCAATTAAAACTGATGTGAACTTATCGAAGGGTGGCGGTGGGTGGGTGGGTGCTGAAGAGTGAACTGAATCATAAAAGCTTTAAATCAGAATCAAGTTTTTCGTATATAATAAAAAGAACATTATCTTTTCCTGCATAAATACCAGATATATTTCATCCTGTGGTAAAAAATAAATTACATTTTAATTCGTCGTTTCTCCACTCATTGACATATTACATTTTTTGTACCATACAATGAAATATATCTGGAATTAATGTATGAAAAGAAAATATCCTCTATTTACCATATATACCAAAGCATTAATCAATACACATATATACGTTAGTATTTAATTATATACAACACCATATTAATTCAATCTTACCTTGATGTTAATGATATATACTGCTGTATTAATTAATTTATACCTTCATAAGTAAAGATAAACAGCAGTAATAAATAACACAAACCTTCATGCGAACCAATGAAAAACCAGAAGGCTGTTAACAAGTTTTATTCTGATCTCAGTGGTCAAGATACACTTGAATTGTAGGGAGAAGTGACTTCTCCTTTTGGATGGAATAGGGAGAAGTGAGAGCAGAACTGGGAGAAGTGGCAGCAAAGCAAGAAGTGCAATATATATATATATGTGTGTGTGTGTATGTGTGCTCTGGTTCTCTTATTTTAACTGTTTTTGTATTTCTCATTATGCATATTTGCATTTTACATTGGTTTTAACCACTACTTTATCTTCAAGCAGAAAATTCTCTATGTTGAATGTATGTTATAAATACATTTTGTAAGTGTATGAATGTATATTACTCATATGCAGTGTATTCATACTTCAAAGTGTGCATGTTTAGATGGAGAAATATGCAATGTATTCTGGCCATATGACTTAAAAAAAAGCATAGCAGAAACTATACACTGTAATTAATTTTAACTGACAGAAGCACCTAGATTACAGTATTGTAATTACAAATAGGTAAAAATACTTAAGCAACTGCCACTTAAAAAACAAACTTTTTGTGTGGTTTCTTCACTAGAAAACAGCAGTCAAACAGTTCTAAACAAGTTTGAAACAACCCCTAAAACATGCACATGAGAGCAAATGTACATGTGTCTTCAACATTATAGTGTTCATCGATTCAAACCACAATGGTCACTGATGAGTAATCTCAACTTTACAACTGCATTTTGAGGAAGTTGATTCTACAGTAAATGTGAATCTTTTGACTACTATTTTGGTGAAATTTTTAAAAGTATAAAAATTAAATTGCTTGTTCTTGTGGCAGTTGATTAGCTATTTATGCCGATTGATAATTACAATGATGTCCTCTATGTGAAACGATGAAATGAAAATTAAAGTAACTGAATCAGTATACAGCTATGTACACATATGAAAATATGGAGCGACACATGCCATGTAGACGTATCTATTTTTAGAAACAGGGATTTTATTTATATGACCACTCACTTTCTAGCTTCATTACATTAATCCCTAGATAGGATTGAAAATATGTGGTTTTAATAACTGTCTACATATTCGTAATAATGTTGCGTATTATATATTTTTTCTTTGCTACTTTATCTTGAATTTTCACATAAATGAGTGATGTAAGAAAACAACCTTGACCTTAACTTACAGTGCTTATCGTCCATTCCACAATATAGCATTGTCCCATATGTTTCTGACCAAAATTTTGTCATTTTTAAGCTAAATCTTTTATCACATAATAGTTACACTTAGCTTTCTATGAACCGTATAATTTCTTAATTTATGTGCCCAATGAATTATGAAAACAGATAGTCTAATGAAGAGGTTCTTCCAAGACACAGCGATGTCCACCATTATTACCCCTTAGCAGGTTCACTTACATTTCAAACTGATTTTATGAAGAAAATAATCCAACATGGCAGTTAAAATCGTCAAAATATACATTTAGAAAGATTCTATTCTTAAAATACAAATTGTTATTTACATATAGATGATTTAGTTTTGAAACTAGTTGCAAATTTTTCATCATCAAATGATAAACTGCAGAAACTGAGCAGCGATATCTTGCGAGGGGGCAGAGTTAATGGCCAGTCAGCTATTAAAACACAAACCTGTGAATGTGCATGAGATTGTTTTGTCTGCGCAATTTATATTAACACCTGCCAAGGCAAACATGCATTCCATTTCACCTGGGGCTTAACACTAACTACTTGGCTTGGTTGAGGAAGCATCTCAAAAGCCATAAAGTACTGCCACTCTGTGTCGATCTAAAAAAAATGACACGGTGAAGTCATTTTCGCTTTCCTAATAGAAGAGGGTGAAGTTTACATTGTTTCTGCAACTTAGTCACCCACTTTGCCTAGTAGTGTGACCCCTGCAATCTCTCCCAGAATTCAAGCCATTTACATTTTGGAGAACTACAGTATATATCAATGATTGAGGTGAAAAACACCTAATATTGGTAGGATTGGCCTTATCACTTAAAACCAAGACATGTTTTATTAAACTCATAGTATTTATTATTAATACCACAGTTTCCATTACTAGTAATGCAGTATAAATTAATACAACTCTATGTCTCATTATATATGAAGGTATATGTTTATTAATACCACAGTATGAAATAAAAAATATCATGTTACATAATCCCTTATACAAAAATGGATGGCTTGCCACATGTGTCGATATGTTAATTTCTGACGTGAGGAAAGGATTTCAAGACAAATGAAGTGGTGTCTGGAGGTATGAGCATTATCAGAGTCAACTTTTCCATGCAAGTAGCCATAGTTCAAAATCGTTGGCTTCTAATGAGACTTCAGTAGATGCTTTACACTGCATTTGTGTTGAAAAAGTCACAACGTTTGGGTTGAGTTTTCTAATCAAACACAGAATACAACACTCGTGTTGCATAGCCACATCAAGAACACACTCCCCATTTTCCAGAACAGCCAAGAATATGATGTAATCAAGTTGGCAGGAGAAACAAAGAAAAATGTGCATGTTTCAACTATGCCAGCTTCAATCCTCATGTTGTGTTCCTATTTTATTTCTTTTTCTGAGTTACATTCAATACTCATGTGCAAATAGATAAGTGACAAAGCTTGAAATGGCCCTTGTGTTTCCAAAATTGAAAACATTCTAAGATTTGCTTTAACAATGTGTGTGAGCAAACAGGTCTGGGAGGAAACTCCAAATCTGACTATGCCACTCCCATGTACCTCTGGTGAACATTGGCATTTCTTCACTGGCAATGAATTGGGGGTCAGGAGGGCACTTTCTCTAGAACAAAGCTTTACTTGTTTCTCAATAGGAGCAAATTATAGTTCAAAAAGACACCAATGTCCCTTAGATCTTCAGTGCTAGTATACAGTAGAAACTGTGTACACTCTAAACTACGATGTCCTATTATTGCATCATGCATATTACCATGTAATTTTAGCATTTCAGAGAACCAGACATCATGCATCACAGACCTGCAAGTCAACATATACTCAAGAAGTTCACATAGCTGTCAAGTTTAACAGATGGAAGAAATACTCTATTCAGAGTAAAAGAAACAATGTTAGATTTCCCTTACATGTATACATTCAAGTAAGTGATCAAATCCCATTCATACCATATCCAGTGCCTTTTTGTTCTTTTCATTCATAAAATCATGCGAGCACAATGTCAACAAATTGCCTGCTTCACAATTTAAACAGTACAAGCAGAATTGTTCACATGTGCTCTCTTTAATACAAAAACTGTTATCTAACTTGTGGGGGGCTCATTAAGGGTGCATTGTCAAACTTTTGACTTTTGTTTCAGTGCGAGTTCTTAGATCAATAATATAGAGTCAAGTTAATGAACACTGTTATGCCTTAAGATTCATAATAGGTTCTTTCTAGACATGGGGCATACAATTTAAGTTTATAGGGGTTGGAGTTAAGTACAAATATGCCATGTAATATAACACAAGAACATCATAAATATTTTTAAAAAATAATTATTTAATGGATCTACTGAAACTCGGCATGCAAAGACCTCAATTAAATTTATGAATTTACTTTTGAAACTCTGTATTAAATGTGTTGCCTTTGCATATCATTATTTCCCTATTTTTTATATATATTTTTTTTTTACTTTGATACCATACTACCAACGGTCACCGTATTTCTCAACTGCTGCGGTAATAGGACGTTCTCTTGCGAGGGTCTTCCGTCAGAAGTCACCTCGGAATACCCAGCACACTGGCGGACCCATTGATTGGAAATAAAAATCATTCACCGTGACCAAAGCCTCACACGTTGATTACTGATGCAGTAGGATAAAAATGAAAAAGTAAGTACACTGAAACTTTTTGGGTATGTTTTCTTGCTAACACAGTAATAGAACCGGCCTACGTTTACAGAAAACATTTCAGAACACGCATCACACTTGTGCTGCTAAACCCATGTGTGGCAATCACAGTGATAACGATGTACTGTACAGACAACCTTAAATAATATTTTTGGAAGGAATACGAAAGATGCGAGGAACAGACGACTCCAAACTTGTGAGCTTATTCCACTGAAGTTCGCATGTGTTCATCCCATCTGAAGACTTATCCATCGGAACTCCTCTGTGAATTTGGATTAGTAACAGCATGATTTCGTAGACTGGTGCCTTATCGTACTTTTGACTAAAGTCAAGCTTAGGGTTAGGGTAACATATGTGCGGTAGCTGCTTACAGGCCGGGACCCAGGCTACATCAATTTCGAGGTACATCTCGGTATAGGTGGCGCTCTACAGATATTACGTACTTCTGGGAGAGTTACAGGTGTAAGGTGAAGTTGTTTTCATTTGCAACATGCACAATGGAGAGAATGTTGGCATACCTCTATGCAATTTTCATGCATCGTGGCTGAAATTTCTTTACATATTGTACTTGTGGAAATTATAGATGATCTAAGCACACATCTGACCAAAATGGCTGCTCCTATGTGATAAAAAAATCGGCATGAATTAGTCCAAAGTACACTAAATTTAGCAGTTAGTGAAATAGGGAAAACTAATTTTTTAATTTTGTATAAAAAGTAAAAAAGTTATCAGCTCGTTTTTTTTACAATTTACCTTTGAAGTCCAGGAAGTGGAATTGACCAAGTGGAGCCAGCAACACGCACGTACACACAAACACGCACACACACAAACACGCATGCACACACAAACACGCACGCACACACACATGCACGCACACACAAACACGCACGCACACACAAACTCGCACGCACACACACGAACACCCACGCCCGCACACAAGAACAGGCACGCGCGCTCACGCAAACACACTGCACGCACACGCAAACACTTCACGAGCACACGCACGCACCTCACACACACACGCACCACAAACACACACAAACGCACATCACGAACACATACACACGCGCACCTCACGAGCACGTACGTACACACAAACACGCACGTACACGCGCACACAAAAACAGGCACGCGCGCACACATAAGCACACATGCACGCACACTTAAGCACACATGCACGCACACCAAAGCACTCACGCACGCACACGAAAGCACACATGCACGCACACCGAAGCACGCACACGCAAACACGCTGCACCACACGCAAACGCAACCACACACACCATACCGCACGCACACGCAAACACAACTGCACACACCACACCGCACGCAAACACACTGCACACACCACACGCAAACGCAACCTCACACACCACACTGCACGCACACGCAAACGCAACCTCACATATCACACTACACGCAAACACACTGCACCACACGCAAACGCAACCACACACACCATACCGCACGCACACGCAAACACAACTGCACACACCACACCGCACGCAAACACACTGCACACACCACACGCAAACGCAACCTCACACACCACACCGCACGCACACACAAACGCAATCGCACTTGCCACACCACACGCACACAGAAACTCAACCGCACGCACCACATCGCACGCACACAGAAACGCAACCTCGCACACCACACCGCAAGCACACACAAACACAACCGCACACACCACACCGCACGCACACAATGGCAGCCGTACACACCACACCGCGCACACTAACAAACACAACCGCACACAGCACGCACACACAAACGCAACCGTACACATCACACCGCGCACACACAAACGCAACCGCACACACCACACAGCGCGCACACACAAACGCAACCGCACATACCACAACGCACGCACACACAAACACAACCGCACACACACAGACTCATTGCATGCGTACACATACAGATACACCGTACACACCACATCGTTCACACACAAACACACTGCATACACCACACCGCACACCCCCCAAGCCGCATACTACACCGCACCATGCGCACACACCACACGCACACACTACAACGGCACACACGCGCTACAACACAACGCGCACACAAGCACCACGCCCCACATCGCACCCACGCGCCACGCTTCACGCACGCACCACACCGAACACACCTACCACGTCACAGGTACCTACCACACCACATCCGTACGCAGCACACTACACATACACAGCACGCACGCACAACGCCACACACCTCACCACACACGCAACACAGCACATACGCGCCGCAATGTACCGCACCTACATATACACCACACCACAGGCACACGCGTTGTATACCTCGCACAAACACACAGACCACACCACGTACTCCCCACGCCTCACAGCACCACACACGCACCGCACAGCACATGCACGTACCATACCGGAACACACGCATCGACCGCACTGCACGCACACTACACCTCACGCACCACATTTCACCGCAGCTCACACAAGCACAACACCGCACCTCACCTTGCCTCACTATACAAGCATGTACACCTCACTGCAACACGCACACACATACACACACTCACACATCATGTCGCACCACAGACACCGCACTGAATGCACACCACACCTGACGCACCACACGACACCGCAGCTAACACAAGCACAACACAGCACCGTACGCACGCATCGCAATGCACCGCACGCCTCACCGCACGACGTACACATACACACATACGCACGCGCGCGCGCATAACACCACACCACCCACATACGCCAGGAGTTTAACACAGGTTACAATGATAGAATCGGGTGGCCGCAAATGAGGCTACATTGTTACATTGGTAGAGGTTGATGGCCTCAAAAGGTATCCTTCACATACCACAGCACATACAAGGTTTTTTTTTTAAAAAAAAGAAAGAAAAATACATAAAGTAGCTTTGTCACAACTGTCTGATCCAAGAATCGATGCTCACCCCCCACCCCCAAATAAACTTGAAAATTTTTGAAACCAGGCACTAACATAGTACCACAGTCATAAGACATTCACAACAACGATCGATTCTACAAGTATTTTCGCAAACCTATCAAATTAAACCAAAGACTAAAATTGATGTTTGTGTACGCTGATGTTGTCAAGTACAACGTCGTAGGAAACAGCTGTTCCGTTGCTTAGAGTCATTCCTTTCAAGGTGGATTCTGCCATATCTACTTGTAAATCCTCATGATCTTCCTGTTAGTAATTTGACAGTGTCAATGTTAGTATGGAAGGACGATTACGATGGCAAAGGCACATAATTTCTTAAGCAAGATTTTCATAAAGAATTTTAAAAAAAACAAAAAAAAAAAAAAAACATTCATTTCTTCACCTCTGAAAATCCTGGAACAAAAGCTAGTGTCGTGGAACGCTTTCAAAGAACTTTGAACGAACGTATGTGGAAATATTTTACGTGTCAACATACTTTCACGTACATCGACGTGTTACCACGTCTAATCAAAACTTACAAGCAATCGTATCATCGTAGCAATGGGTATGCTTCCGAAGAAGTGACGCCTGAAAACGAAATGATGGTGTTTAGTCGATTGTTTGGAGCGTCAAAAAAAAAAAAAAAAAAAGAACAAAGAAAGAAGTGTTAAACACTGGAGATTGATTTCGCATTGGAAAAAATAAAACGCACTTTTGACAAAGGTTGTTTACCCATCTGGTCGTCAGAATTGTTTCGTGTCACAGGACAAATGAGTGGACATGATCATCCCGTCTATAAACTGGAAGATATGAACGTAGAAGTGTTAAAAGGAACGTTTTACATGTGAGTTACAACGAGTGACCGAGCAAAAGACGACCTGTACGATATCAAAGCATTCTCGATCGAAGAACACGTAAAAACGTCGACTTCAAGAAGTGAAATTTTGTTGGAAAGGATATCCTCCCCGTTTCGATTCTTGGATTGCAGCTTAACAAATCATCGACTGAAAAAAGACGCTAAAGTTACCACCTTGTCGATAAAACACAGCTCCTTTTCAGAGTTCCTCTCTCCAAGAACTAGAAAAACAACCATGTGAGTGCGCTGTGGAGAACGTGTCCCTAGCAATCAAATTGTCTTTTTCTGCAAAATTTTTGTGGTGTATTATGTCATTAGAGCACCATTGGAAATTTGAGTTTGCAACAAGGAGATAAAGAATTGTGGACTATTTTACTCAGCAGTTGTATTGATTATTTTCTTCCCAATCCTTCGCTGAAATACACCGACAGTAACAACAACGGTAGCCTAGCCAACGCCAGTCACCACTCTTCTTCCAATCACAGCAGCAGCCCTCTTCTGCAATCCTCTTTGGAAAATCATCCTTTGACATCGAGTGACTCCTCGGAGACCATAACCATCGAACTATGCATAACCAATTTTAATTAACATTACCCAGTGACATTTCTATGAATGTGTTTCCCAGGATAACATTTTGTTGTTTCATAGCCAAATTACCTTAATCCATACATTTTAAACACTTCTTGAAAACTTTACGTTGCTGAAGGAAAATAGTCATCAGTTCATCTGCTGAAGTAGAACTGACGTAACATTATGGCAGTCCAACCTAAATTTACCTATAAACATTATGGCAGTGCAACCTAAATTTACCTATAAACATTATGGCAGTCCAACCTAAATTTACCTATAAACATTATGGCAGTCCAACCTAAATTTACCTATAAACATTATGGCAGTCCAACCTAAATTTACCTATAAACCATTACATTGTTCTATAATCTGGAACATATTCATATTGCGTTAGAATGAGTTTTGCGGAATTTATACCTGTAAAATATTGGCAAAATTTATCCAACTGAATTTATCGACAACTACACTATAGCAGGGGTCCCCAACCTTTTTGTGCCACGAGCACATTTGTGAGTTTATGAGAGAATGGCGGGCACCAACGAATTAACTTGACCCATCTTTTTATTATTTATTATTCATGATAACCTCTTCCGCGGGCACAAAAAAAAAACCTTGGCGGGCGCCATGGCGCCCGCGGGCACTGCGTTGAGGACCACTGCACTATAGTATATTTCTGGACTTCATTGTTCATTTACAGGATGGCACAATAATTACAATCAATTTTCAGTGTGCATCATTTCTTGTATTTGCTGCCCCCCCCCCCCCCCCTCTCTCAATACATTGACAAGCAGACTGGTAAGCAGCTAAAATCCCGAAATAAAAACGTCAACTATTTTTGGAAAATGTTAAAGTCATGTGCTTTTGGGAAACACTCTAAACTTTATGCTGATGAATTTGCAAACTGTTTGAAGTCAGTAAATCAGCCTGATGACCCTTTATTCGTTGTACCCAGTGGCGTCACTAGGGTTGGCGTCACCCAGTGCGGTAAACTCATGGTGTCACCCCCTCCAGACTTCCCCCATGGACCTCCTCCGAGTCCTCCTGTACCAGACCATACAGAATCGCCTATAGTAATGTTTGTAAATTTAAATCCTAAAGTTACAAAGGACATAAGAAGAAAACAATAAAATTTGAGGTAATAGCGTTTAAGAACTGCAACAAAATTATGTTATTTTTTATTTTAACATTAAACATTAAACATTAAACTTTACAGTTAAAACTTTCCTTTCCTGGTCTTCAAAGCTGCAAACTTGTCAATCACTTCATCAAAATCAACATCCTTCACCATATCACTTTCAATTGATAATATCGCAAGATCAGAAAGCCTTGACAGTCCCATGGTAGATCGCAAATAGTTCTTTATAAGTTTCAGTTTTGAAAAGCTCCTCTCACATAAAGCCACAGACACACAGATCGTGAGAAATAATTGTAGGCTTAGTGAGAGGATTGGGAGAGATTCTAGGAAGTCCCATTCAGCTATTAATTTCAAAACGTCAAATACTGACCAGTCTTTGGCTTCGCAAATGGCACCCTGCTCTTGCATTTAACCACGATCGGTTATGAAACCGACTCGAGCGAGCTCTGTCTGCTCTGCTCTGTCGAATTTGCATTTTTCCATTTTGGTGTCACCCCCCTGTGATGGTGTCACCCGGTGCGGCCCGAACCCCTAGCACCCCCCTAGTGACGCCACTGGTTGTACCAGAACGAGAAATTCATTTATATAATACAAGGAAACTTTTATTTGATGAACCTAATAGATCTATAAGTAGTGTCGAAATTTATAAAGCTTCTATGCAATACAAATCTGGGAAAAGTACTGTTCTGGATAAAATATGGAATGAATTTCTAATACATGGTCCACCAAAGTAGTTGCCTTATTTGCAGTCTTTATTTAGTGTCAGTTTTGATACTGGTATTTTTCCACAGTTAAAGTCAGAATGTTATATCATACCCTTACATAAAAGGGGCCCGGTTAGTGACGTTGAAAATTATAGAGGAATTACCTTGCTTACAATATGGAAGTTTTTTTTTACACGTGTTTCTCCCCTCCTCCCACAAGAAAATATTTTAAATCAGTGGGCAGAACAAAACGATAAGTGTGTGTGTTGTGTGTGTGTGTGTGTGTATATATATATATATATATATATATATATATATATATATATATATATATATATATATATATATATAATATGTATAGTATGTACGCTGTATCATTGACATGGCACGATATGTATACATTTTTCATTAAAAGGAAACGAGGCTTGCCGAGTTTCCTTGTAATGAAAAATGTATACAACGAGTGGTATATCAAAGATACAGTGTACATGCTACACATGTTTTATTTATATCACATACAAATACACATACTTGCATTTCAAACGGAGTTAAGACTAACTACAGAAAACTGTATTGACGGAATGAGTGAACTCTTCACATCCCTGTCTAGTGTGTCCGCTACATAATGTAGTTCTGTATCTATTGCGGCTATTACAATTCTCTTTGCAAATTGATAAGTTGCTTCTTTTCTTTTTTAGCTCCTATTTTTATTCATATTGATTAAATAAATATAAGACACACTTATGATTTAAAAATGAAAGATAGTTTAAGTGAAAAAAGTAGAGAACTACAAACACAGCATGGTTAGCTTCTTGACCATCAACGAGTATATTGAAACAAGTGTGGAATATAGACTAAGCTAAATGATGAGCCAACAAGAGGTAATTCAAACATTTAAATTTATTTGAAGTTGATTTGAGTCATTATTATTTTTTAATTAACATTGATACGGATCATAAGATTGGCTTTATCCTCCATCTCTCTCTTCCCCCTTTCCTTTGGTCGGTTTGTCTGTAAATGTTACCATCATTCATAGGTCCAGAGACATCGTCGCATGACACAGGCGAAAATCCGCTACGCTCGTTTTTTTTACGGATTTTTGTTTGTAGCTTGCGACGATGATCCAGAGAGAGAAAGAGAGAGATACACTGTGATAAAATACACTGTGATAAATACACTGACAGACCAACCAAGAGAGAGAGAGAGAGAGAGAGGGGGGGGGGAGCGGCCTTCGGGGATTTTAATATTTAAAAATAATCTCTTTTTAGAACCCTAATATAGGTTCAAAAAAAAAAGAAAAAAAAAAAAAGCATTGTATAAATTACAGTATGTGCGTGCCTCCTAACCAAGAAATTTACCGTACAGTCTCGACAGACTATTGCAACTTTGTATCATTCGTAATGCGAAAACTAAATAAATTCCATTGAAAGTCTACACATACCATTACGACGACCCATGTTCTTGTAGGTTACTAGGTGTAAGTTCAAATTCAATGATTTCATCCAGCTCAGTTTTTTTTTCTCTCCCTCACTCTCTCTCCACAAATTTCCACGTATTTGTGTCCCTTATGCACGAGAGAGAGAGAGAGAGAGAGAGAGAGAGAGAGAGAGAGAGAGAGAGAGAGAGAGAGGGAAAGCAGAGGGGATTTCAATGTAATTGTGCACCATATATAATTCATTTAAAAAACGGGGATTATTAAAATTTTTCTCGTTATTTTCTTATGTCGATAATGATTAATTAGTGGAAATTCATTACTGATCTAGAGAGATATAGAAGCAATAACATACTGTTGAAACCAGGTATATATATGCGTATTTATTCGCCATGGGTGGATCACAATTTTATATACCAACAGTATTTGTATATTAAATTTCTTTATACCATCCCTTTAAAAGCCATGTTATTTTTAATGTGTGTGTATATATATATATATATATATATATATATATATATATATATATATATATATATATATATATATATATATATATATATATAAGCAGATATGCTACCATTCGGCGACACACAAGCAACCTTTGGGCGACCGCGGTCGCGAAGAGGATATATCTAGTGTCGCCAAAAAGTAAAACAATATTCCTTACTATTTATGAATGAGACAGTAATAAGGTTAAACCTTACTTTAAAACCAAGTTTTTTTTAAAGAGATTCGTAGATTTTTTCATTTTACAATATATATATATATATATATATATATATATATATATATATATATATATATATATATATATATATATATATATATATATATATATACGCGGTGCAACCTTCCGGAGACATCATGTATACTATGGATATCTCTGTTGATAGGATATATATTTACATTACTAAAGTAGGTTTTAAAATGCATTTTTATCATCATCGTTGTTACGTATCGAACCGTTATCATAAATAATGTTAAAGTAAAAAACCCAACATATTAGCTAAGTTTAATCCCACTTCTAAGCTTAACAGCTTTGGTCATACATTCTAATGTGATGCGCATGCTTATAGTCAGCTTCCAGACAAGCATCCTGGATATTATTCGCAATAATAGCTGGCTTTACCATTAAGGGGGCGCTCTACAGATAACACGTGCTTCTGAGAGAGTGACAGGTATAAGATGAAGTTGTTTGCGTTTGCAACATGCACAGTGGAGAGAATGTTGGCATACCTCTATGCTACTTTCATGTACTGTCGCTGAAATTTCTTTACATATTGTACTTGTGGAAATTGGACAAGATCTAAGCACACAACAGACAAAAATGGCCACCCCAAAGTATTCTAAAAATCAGCCTGAATTAGTCAAAAGTACACTATTTTCAGCAATTATTAAAATAAGGAAACAAATGTTGCCAGAGTAGGCAACATCAGCCTCTGAAAGTACAATGAATGAATTACAAAATATATAAAAAGTAAAAAAAAAAGTTATCGGCTGTTTTTTTTGTGTGTGTGTTTTTTGTTGTTTTTTTTTATTTACTTTTTTTACTTTTGAAGTTCAGGAAGTGAAAATGACCAAGAGGAGCTAGCAGTTTTTTGAGAGGTGCACATCTTAAGACAAATATGAAAGTTTGTGCAATTACTTTTCTCTTTCTCATATAATCATGTATGCTTTTCTCAACAAAATGGTATATTAACATTGATGTTATGCCTGAAAATAAGATAATTATGCCTATTTTGCTCTTGCTTACACAATATGCCTTGTGGCAGTATTTTGTGTACAATGACCTCAATTATGGGGATATTAGAAGTCTTAGGACACAGGAGTAAAGTCAACTTAAATTTAAAACTTTTGTATTAAGTGAAAGAAAAATGTAGCAAAAATGTTTCTTTTCATTCGCTTGTAATAAAATTAAGGAAAATAATTATGATAAAGCAGATTCGCTTTCTTCCATATACTAGTGTTAGAAGAATTATCAAACTTTGTACACTTTGACCTGTGAACCTGAACTCTTCCATTACTGTTCAAACTGTAAATGTTATTAGTGACATTTCAGAAATAATTGTGGCAAGTTTCATGTTCCTGTCCTTTACCAAAACATTAGTTGCTATTGTTGAGAAAATGCAATGTGTATTTTTTAAATAGCTCACTTTTCATCATAGGGTGGGGGGAAGCTGGGCTTGTGTGGGACTTTACTACTAGTGAATACTATTCTGTGGCAAAAATACATGAGAATTATTCAAAAGGACTGTTTAGATGCTTGCGACTTAAATGTTTCAGCTATACAACCAAAATTAAATCATATAATAATACATATGTGGTCTTTATGGGGGAGCTCTACAGATATTACGAACTTCTGAGAGAGTGATAGTTGTAAGTTGAAGTTGTTTGCATTTGCAACATGCACAATGAAGAGAATGTTGGCATACCTCTATGCTACTTTCATGTACTGTGGCTGAAATTTCTTTACATATTGAACTTGTGGAAAGTGTATATGATCTATGCACACAGCAGACAGAAATGTCCACTCCAAAAGTACTTCAAACATCAGCCTGAATTAGTCAAAAGTACAATATTTTCAGAAGTTATTAAAATAGCAAAACAAATTTTGCCAGAGTAGGCAACACCAGCCTCTGAAAGTACAATGAATGAATTACAAAGTATATGAAAAGTGAAAAAAGTTATCGACTCTTCTTTTAATAGTATTTTTTTATTTTAATTTTTTTTATTTACCATTGAAGTCCAGGAAGTGAAAATGAACAAGCGGATTTAGGCATTTTTTAAAAAATTTATTTATTTTTTTTTTTTAAATTTTTTGTTTTTGTTTAAGTGCACATATTCAGTAAGACCAAGCTGTATACTCTATATCCCAAATCGCACCCATCAATCATTCACCAAAATTAAGGGAATTCAAAGTTCTTTTAACAATACCTAAGATATACAATTTTTTTTTTAATAGTCAGGATAACCAGTGAGGAAAACCAGGGAAATTCTTTTTCTTTAAAAATCTACCTTGTTTACAGTACAGCCTTTCAAAAAAAGTGCCAGATAATTTATGATAAGTACTTCACCATGAGTTCATCTTTGAAGATACTTAGACTAACATATGATTTATTAGGATTTGGACACAGTGGAAAGTTCAGTACTGACAAACAAATGTTGGGACTATATAGGAAACATAATTGTGATCTGAGTCCATTTGTTATGACGTCCCAGGATGAATATAGCAGCTGTTGACACATTATCATAAATAAATGACTTTAGCACTGCCTGAGAAAAGAAGTTAAGTACGCAGTTTAGCTACTTCCCAAATACTGTTTCTTTTCTTCTTCTTCGTTAAAGAACAACAATAGGGCTTACACTTCATTTCTTGTTTTCCCCTTTTTTTGGTGCTGCTTTTTTCAGGACAACAAAATAAAAACTCGAAACCGATTCCTTCTTTATCATGCTGCAACCTATAATAGACACACTGACTTTTCGTTCTTTATTCACAGAATATCCCCAAAACAGCTGCAGGCATTGGATTTGATAGATTGATTGAAAATTCCTGGATCATATTTGTGACACCAAAATCAAAATAATAATAATAATAATAACAACACCAACAACGATCGAGTTATTTGGCAAAAGTGTTTTAACATGTATTCATATTTAGAGTTAAGTGAAAAGAATGTCACTTAAGTACAAAAAATTTACTTGAGTGAAATTGACTATATTTTCACTTCCATGTAAGTAAAAACTATTTCATTTAACTGAAATTCTTTTTGACTTTAAAAGTGAAATAAGTTGTGCATTTTGGTTATATTCTTGTTGCTTAAATAAAAAAAAAATAATATATGTAAGTCACCTAAATAAAGTACGATTGGATTTCACTTAAGTGAAAAGGTTTTCGTCTCAGCCTCTACGGTAGTGGGGACTCTTTCAAATGGCCTAAGCCTCCGTCAAACAAAGAGGGCAAATAATAGTAGTATTATGATTAATGGCTAGGACACTACTATATTCCCAGGTATTGGTATTCCGCCGCTTTCTTGAGGCTACTGGACTACTTAATAACGAGGGCTTGGCACCATAAAAATATAAAAACAAATTATAAATAGAAAGAAAGTGCTCGAATAGCAATACTCATGACCACACTACCCTTTCAACCATTATTTACCAATGTTTATTACTTTGTAAAATTTGATAGTTACAAAAGTGAAAAGAGAATAGAAAAGTTGGAAAAACGTTGAACAAAATACAAAGGATATAAGAACTGCTCAAACATCAAATATGGGATTGTGGATTTTACAATTACATTATCTGAAATCATTTATGATGAAAGGTTTAAATGTAATTGAGGCCCGATGATAAAAGTTAACTCATTTGATGAACGTTGCAAAACAAAAGTACACTAAAGTTATTCGTAAGCAAAGTCGAAATAAATATAGAAGGAAAGAAACGATTAGAAGAGTAAAAGAAACGAGAGTAAAAGTGTTATCTTTAATAATTGTGATGATATATGCAAATTAGTGATAATTAAATAAGAAACAGACCTCTAAGAGGTTTACGTGACTTTGGTTTCAGTTAAGATGAGAAAGATGTAACACTTGGTCAGTCAATTAACAATGACTTAAACTTGAATAACAATCGCATTACGCATTCTGTACCTAAATCCGATACATCTAACAGAGAGTTTACAATGAAACGTATTGATGTTTAAATACGTAATAGTCTAGAGCAGTGGTGTCCAACATGTGGGCCGCGGACCCCTGGGAGGCCGCGTGGTTATTCCAAGGGATCCGCTAATTCACATAGCTTCGCAACGAGTATTGATCCTCCAGACAGCTCTTGCTTTCCTGTTATCAAATCATGTTCGAATTTAGCGCGCCAAGCTGATAAATATTTATCCCCGCCACAGCCTAAAAGTACAACTATTATCATGTGGGGGTCCGTGCAATTTTTTTAGGTTAAAAAGGGGTCCTCATATTCAAAAAGGTTGTGAACCACTGTTCTAGAGTCATTGCAATGCATGGTATCAAAACATGGAAAGAAGATGCAGACAATAAATTAACATGTATTGAACAGAATGGTAATGAGAGAGAAATATAATTCAAGAGTTTTAGAAACAGACTGATAACAACAGAAGAGAAAAATGATTTTATATGCACAGAACTGCTTTAAACATAGGTTCAACGCGATATCTGATGCAAACAATACAAACCGGAAGAGAAAGAACTGATCAAATACCAGACATTCAATAGTTTTTTGCCACCTGTTGAACACGTGAGAAACTCGGAGGTAGATGCGTTACAGAGTGACATGGGGAAAATGTTTGAAGAATTCTAAAAGTCTCGAAGACTTAACAATCTCAACTGGAACCATTACAGAAAGACTCGAATTGTGAAAGTAAACAAAAAAAAAAAAAAAAAAAAAAAGATCGCCATGAATGGTTGTAGTACCAGTAATACAAACTTCAACAACAAGATGTCTGCTAAAACTTCTTTGCCAGTACTGCAGAAAAGTGAATGTTTTAGCATCAATACCTCAAAATTCAAAGAAAAAAAAAATGTGAATAAAATTGTGATAAGCAGAATAAGAACAAATATCAGTTATATATTAGTGATTCAAAGAACAAAATCAAAATGTTAAATGTTCAGACCTTACCAACTGTCAAAGATAAGGTTACTGCTGGAATATAACCATAAAATGGGCTACAACTGAATATTTCGACAGAGATTTGGTTATTAATATTGGTGTGTTACTCAGTAGTATTGACGAATTTGACAAAATGATAAAACCTGCGACAAAAGATTTATTAATTTTGAATTTAAAAATTTAAACTGGTGCATTCAAAACTAAATTGCATTTAAAAAAAGATTCTTTCATTAAGTATATTAAAAGAGGAAATTTATAAATACAACCAGGAGCTGTATAATAAAACCAATCTAATTATTCATGACTTGGTGGTGTTTGGCGACATTTTCAACACATTATTTTTATATTATGTCGAGAAAATGGGAACTAAGCGCCTTTCCCAAGACCACACTTAGACAGCTAAACCGGGCTGGCCAGGCGGGTATAGAACCACAACTCTAGGATTAAAAGCATGATGCTCTATTAAGTGAACTACTGCGGCTTCCCCCGAAGTAATGTCCAATGTATAGTGCTTTTTAAAATGAGATGAATCCAGATGGTATTGATACAATATTGTTTACTGAAAAATGTTTAACCGGAAAAAAATAGGGATGCCTGGTTCATCAGTAAATTATCGGATAACGAACCCCGTTGTGAATTAATGTACGAAGAAGGCGAGTTAATATATAGAACATAATACTGATATGGAACATTTATCTGTATATTTGTACATATATCACATATTATAAGATATATCCCCAAAAAGGGTTCTTGGATATTTTTAAGGCTGAATTCCACTTCACCCACTGGTTAGTATTTTTGTGCTTAACTATGCCCCATCGATCACTGCTGAATACAAAGGAGATTATTATGGTAAGTGTATTTGCTTCGGCAGTGAGATCTCCAGTTTGTACATATCCTAATGAAATGGTATTTTAATCACTGATAAATTATTATGTACTAAAACCATATACAGTGATGCCCTTATGATGCTTGTAGTGAATTGAATGCTTGTATTACAGATTTATTGGACTATATTCGTGAAGATAATTTTGATCTGTGTTCGATGCAGATTTTTCTTGTTATGGTACAAACTACTGAAGTTAGGGATTAGAGGAAATATTTTTAATATTATGCATTCTACGTATGCATTCTCTGTATGCGTGCAGCTGGGGTACGGTCAGATGACTGTTTAACACCGCTTTTATTTGTTATGTTTAATAACGATTTTGAAGTGAAATTTTCAGAAAATGAGGTTCCGTGGATAGATTTAATTACGTTGCAGTTGTTTTTGATTTTTTATGCAGATGATATAGTAATTTTGTTTCCGAAATAAAAGGTTTCCAAATTTGTTTTGGATACTCTTGGATACTAATGGTAACTATTGGTATAAATGGCGTTTGAAAGTAAATACAAACAGGACACAAATTATGTTAATTTAAAGGGGTGGAAATATAGTAGATAATGCTAAGATTCGTTTATAGGCTATGAACCAAGAAACTAGTAAAAAAAAAAATCTTTGCATAGATTTTATGTTGTAGATTTATATCGGATTTTAAAAAGTCACACACACACACATACATATATATAAGGTGCACGTGGACTAAATGAATAAAGTCCTCTCCCAGATGGATAAGGCAGATATGCAGCTGTAATAATTTATATAGATACCACCCAAGTTTTTTTTTTTCTTCTGTGCCACCTTCCGAATTCATGTATTATATTATGTACTTGCCATGGTTTGGTTATTGACTTTATGCAATAAACTGTATTAATTCATTGATTCACCTGATAATGTTGACTTTTCTGTACTACGTAACACGAAATATTTTTTTAAACCTATAATAATTTCAGTTTTTTCTCTGTACAATTGTGCACAACTTTTAACATACGTGTAAAGTTGGTTATATAACGTGTATTACAAAATAATAGCTGCAATACAGCAGATTATGTGGTAGCGTGAACAGAGTTGTTTCCCTTTATTACAAATTTGGACTAGTTGGTTACAGAATCGCCAACCAAGGATTGTCGGATTCGTACCAAGTTAGCTTTCAGTGTTATGTACTATGGGACATATGTGTTTGCAAACGACATAGCCACCTTTAACTCCTCCTACTTCGTTAGCATATTCATTTTTATTTTTGTTAAAATTTGTTGAATTTTTCAAGCATAATAGTATATATGAAAATGATTACAACCTATGAATTTTGTAAAATTCGGCCTTTAATTTTTGTAAGATACTTATGTTAAAAAATTACTATTTAATTCAACTAAAACATAGTCAGTTGTCTAACTGTCTAAGATTGCGTGCAGGTAATTAGGTCTGATCAGCAATTGGTCAGTTCTTAGGTGTGGCAGACAGGTGCGGGGGGGGGGGGGGGAGTGGCGGTAGGTTCAATTGTCAAAAAGTATGATTTTATCGTCAAAAATTTCAGAGAAAATACAAGGTTCCTTCTTGCCTTCTATTCGAAGGACATGAAAGTATTAGAAACCTTGTTTGAAGAAAATCATGTCTTACCTGATTGTATGAAGGGACAGATAGTATATACCGCCTGTACTGGCGTATAAGAAGGGTCCAATTGCAAACAATAATGACCCTGATCTGTCATCGCATAATGTAGCGGCAGACCAGGGTCTGCTTTGTGTGTTCTACTGATTATTCCTAACAAACTGAATAGACCCAGATCTGCTGGTGCATTATCTGACAGCAGATCTGGGTCTATGCAGTTTGCAGTTGGGTTAGACTTATAGGCAAGCATACCCTTAAACACAAAGAAAGAACAAACTTATAACGAAACAATTTTTTTTATTTGACTACAAGATGACTGAATACATCCATAGAGCAATGTGTTTATTTTATCCATTAAATATATATTATTTTCACAACAAGACATTATTACATTATTCGTCTTGATTCTGCAACTCTGATGATCATATGATCTCAGGAAGTTGATCGCTTTATATTTCTGGGTATAGTTAAAGAGACAGTTTTGGTGCATCTCGTACATTCTTGTTGACTACATACTTTTTGATGCATTTTCACGCGTCCTTTTCTCTGTTTGTTTGTGACCTTGTCGTAATCAAGAACTCGTACATGAACCATTTGGATAACTTGAGCACAGCAGAACCTCAATGAACATTTTATTTTGCTGTAATGCATTCATGGAGTTTATTTCATTCGTCAGATCTGTCTGGAATCTACATGTTAAAAATAAAAGCCGTTTTTGATTGAAATTAGCTTTATTAAAAAAAAAAAAAAAAATAAAAAAAAAAAAAAAGAGAAACAGATGGTTCCTAGTCCAAAGGGGGAAACTGATTCAAACAGAAATATAAACAATTGCACCCTAAGGTGACAAGAAAAACATTGATATCGGACAGCGAATTCCCATTTCAAATATCACGCGTAACGTTTACCGGATTGTTTGCCTCTGTGTGTGTGTGTGTTCAAATTAGTATCTCCTGATGAGTTTCCTTTGTATTCATTACCAAATAAACTTTAGAAATGTATGCCGCTGTTATCATAATATCATCGTATCGTATCTTGCTCATACTGATCAGCCAGCACACCCATTTCCTGTTACTTCAGCCAGTCGTAGGAATAGAAGTATGGTGAAATGTTAAATATTTTAAATATCATATATCAGTGTATCGAATATATCACTTTAAAAAAACCAAAAGCAAACTGAGAGCCATTGATAACAGTAGACGTAATAAAATAGAATAACAACCCTTGCTATACTAATGGAAAGAAATCGGCACAGAGCTTTCTTGAAGAAATAGACAAATAAAACCTATTTTACATCGGAATTCGCCAACTGTGTGGAAAATTCCATGAAGTGGCGTTCTTTTTAGGGCGGGTGTGTTTATGCGGTCTCCAATAAGTGTATCTCCAATAATGGGTCCACAATTGGCAACCTTGTATTATTATACTCCGACTATAGTGTAATCAATGATACACTTTCATTTATACCTTGTAACTGGCTATTATACATTTTTTGAAGGCGTCAATAGCAGGTTACGAATTTGGCAGGAGTTACGCCACTCATAATGACCTCACGCCTAAAAATAGCTTCGCATGGACGGTACCTTAGAACCTGCATAAATTTATGCCTTTAGGTGTACGGGGAACCAGACTGGATTCCGGTCTGATCTAGTATGGACGATTTCCACACATTATTTAGTTCCGTCGTTTTACCTGCATGAGTGAATATTGTTAATACATCTCGTGTTCCACGTGCACATAAGTAAATGTACATTTTTGTTTCTCGTAACAATTCGACACCCTCTTTGTTATTGGACGTTCCAGTTACCTGGTTAGTCAATCACGTGGTTTTAGGAGGTATAATACTGTGGCCAGTGTATGATTTCCTTGGATTTCAAGTTCTGAGCTGGTGAGTAAACATGTTTCTTTTGGTATGCCAATGTAGAACCGAAATGGCTAGAACATATATATAGGATTTAGCGTTTAATATTTACTGGGGTAGGGGTATTTCTGCCAATGGTATTGAATAAAATTAATAATAATAATAATAATAATAATAATGACTTTATTTAGAGAAGGTAATTTTGTAACAGGAATTAATCTAGCACGAGTCCTTCAGTTATTTACAATATAAACAGCATATACAGCACAATGTGACAAAATTTAGCTTAACACTAAAGAACTGAGTTATTCTGAAAATCAAACAAAGTTTAAAGCCTGTAGCACGTGCACAAGTATCGGTGAGCACAAAAATATAAAATATTGTATTAAAAAAATTCATACGTGAAAAAGATCTATAAGCAAAGAAAAACAGGAGGTATTTATATTATAACTGTTTGACCGTCTTAAGATCTCATCCATTTAAGACATTTATTATGAAAAGAAGAAATGCCAGGGCCTGCCTTATGTCATTGGGGATGGTGTTCCATACCAGTGGATCAGTATATTGAAAGTTCTTTTTAAACAATTTCTTCTTTGGCTTTGGTATAATGTAATTTTTATTTCCAACAGACCTTAAATTTGGATTACCATCAGCATCTCTTTCTTGAAAGATATTGCTTAGATAGACCAGAATGACTTTTCTGCACACTTTAAACATGAACTTAGCCTTCCTAAAGAATATTCTTTCATATATTTCTAAAAATGTTATACAATTCATTGTCCTCAAAATTGTCTATACATTGCTCTAAAATTAAATGGCATTTTGGAGTCTTGAAAGTTTTGTTATGTTTGAATTGGAGGAATTATATGTACCCCAAATTTCATTACAATAGTCCAAATATGGCTGAATTTAACTTCTATAAAATGTGACCCTATACTGAAAAAGGAATGAATGTTCTGATGATCTTAAGTAGCCAAAGATAAGAATTAACCTTTTTTGAAACATGTTTAATGTGAATAGACCAGGTTGGATTGTTGTCTACAAATACACCAAGAATTTTGTCATGAGAAGTCATATTATGGTTAACATAGTCAAACAGAAATTGGGAGTTTGTCACTATCTAGCCTTACTCTTGTTGTTTTGTTGTAGCTAGCATGACCTGTTTTTTTTCTGTATTTATAATCATACTGTTTTCCTAGTACCAATTTTCAAGCCTGTTAAGATCATCTTGTAAGTTATTTTTATGTCCAGTTTTAATTTTACTTGACTTGGATAGTGTGGTATCATTTGCATAAAGGTCAGTGGAAGAAATTGAATTTCATATTTTAAAAGGTAAGTTGTTAATAAATAGAATGAATAAGAAAGGTCTAAGGATAGATCCTTGTGGTAATCCACAGTATTTTTTATTTCAGAAAGGGGACCATTTAAAGATACTTTTTGCACTCTATCAGTTAAGTAAGAAGTAAATCAGTTTAGGGAGTTTTCATTACATTGGTAGAATGTCAGTTTTTAAAGTGCATTTTTATGGTCTACAAGATCAAAAGCTTTAGAAAAATCGACCACAATAGTGCCATCCATTTCTCTTTTATCAACTGCTTGTAGCCATTTATCAGTCATAGAGCCAAACTGATCATCCTGAATCAGATTACAAGTGTTGAAATAGTTGATAAAAGAATAATGCACCATTATTCATACATGCCAGCCTTCCAGACAGTGTTGGTGGATGTCTATGTCAACATGGGGTTTTCACTCTTAAAGACTTCTTATGATGCCTTCTTGGTCCTAAATGAAAATGGTGCTGAAATTACATCCAATATGGCAGCCATCACAGCCATCTTCAAATCTTGTTATAGCTACTCCTCCTGAACAGAAATTCATATTGGGATGGAGTTTTACCAGAAGACTTCTTATGATGTCTATTTGGTCCTAAATAAAAATGGTGCCAATTTGATTTTCAATATGGCAACCACAGCATTTGTATTGAAAATCTTGTTACCACTACTCCTCTTGAGTGGAAAGTCATATCAACATGGGGTTTTCACTGCTAGACTATTTATGATGTTTAGTTGATCCCAAATGAAAATTTTGCCACAGTGGCCAACTTGAAAATCATGTTATTACTACACCTCAGCGGATTGTCATATTGACATGGGTTTCACCAAAAGACTTATTGTGATGTCTAGTTGAACATAAATCAAAATAGTGCCAGTCAGACATCCAATATTGCCAGCATAGCTGCTATGTTGAAAATCTTGTTAAAGCTTTTCTGCTCAACAGAAAGTCACATTGACATGGGATTTTCACCAAACTCCTCATCTAGTTTCTCACTGTCCCTATGTCCATACATCTGTACCATGTCAGTCTGTGCATCCCTAAAAAAACGTTAACAGACAAATAAGATTTTTTGAAACAAATATTTGAGCTTTTTGGACTTTATATTTTTGGGACTGGGTGGGGGTGTGAAGGCCTTGCTAGCATGATTGTGCAAAAATCACTTGACATAGACAAATGAGATTAGGAAGCATACCTGCCAGAGTCACAGAAAGTGTTTTCATGCCCCAAGGGGAGTCAGTGCATGTGATCCCAAAAATGCAGTGTCATCTTTTTATCTAAGCCTATATAAAATGAAATTCAAATTTGAAAAAAAGAAAATAACATTGGTTTTCTTCAAAGCAGTTAATACACTTGCAAACAAAAAATAGTAGACTTTGCATTGTCAAATGTCATCAACACACACATGTATGCGAACACAATCACATAATCACAACCACACAGACGTTAAATAAGAAAATACACCAAGTTTCTGTCTTTAACATCCATTGCATTGTGGAATAAAGGCAGTCTTTGCTGCTCTTGGTAGTTCAGTTGTGGGTTTGAAGGCAATGCAAGTGGCATTTGTGTTCATCTCAATAAAGACTATGGGACTGTTATTAAAACTTCCCCAAAGATCTTGTTGAATTTTTCTCAGCATAGAAAATGATATTTCTGCATCTGCACTGTTGTGGTGCAGTGTCAAACATGCAGTGGCCACCGAAGTTAGATTATCATATCTTGGTTTTCCTGAAGGTGGATGACAAACTTTATTCATGGCATGGTCATACACCTGGGTCAAAAATAGCGATGGTCTTGTCACCTCCATTGTCTTAAGATTCATCAATCAGGACCGAGTACATGTATGTTATTTGAACATAACACGGTTATTTGATTGTCCAACATTGGTGCAATTGCATTATTTATGATATTCATTGCTTTTGTCCTTTTACAACTGCATTTGCTAGCAATACAGTAGTCCCCCTCTTGAACGGCCCCCCTGACCAGCTGCCACCCGCTTTATATGGCCACAATCTCTTGGCACCGACGAGTTTGTGTTCAAAAGTACCCCTCAAGGACGGCCACCCCTCTAACGCGACCAGCATTTTAGTGCAAAAACGGTCAAATGTACCCCTCGCGAGCGGCCACATAATGGTTGTTTACAGGTTAAAATCTCGCTAATAATTTTACATTTCTCAATTCAACACATTGACATTTTATTCCAACATGCCAATAAAGTAACTTTAATCCTTACAAAGAGGAAAGTAATCCGATTATCCTGACTGCCATGTGTTCCTTAGATGTTAGCTTTTATCACTTTGATAATTACTGGCTATTATTACCACCGATAATTATCAAGATGACAAAAGCTAACTGCTGAGAAGCACAGCATTGTTCAGCTTAACTCAGTGTGACATCCGGTCGCCAGATTGTAAAATGGTATGTTAGCCGTTATGGTTTCCCTATCATAGATTATGAAATGTACATAACCAAGTACCAGACTGGAGAAGACAAAAATAAGTCGATCACGTGACAGACTCACTTCCGTTGTAAACACTATGCCTCTCGTGTGATTGCCCGCGAAGGAATAAGTTGTCGCAAAATATAGTCAGACATTCTCAGTTTAGAACGAAAAGTGAAAGCAATTAAATTAAACTAAAATAGGGAGAGTCTTTTGATAACTACTGAGAAATTTTATGTAAGAAAGATTCAAATAAACATCGTCAATATACATTCAACTGCATTGAGTGGGAAGACAGAATCTACGGACGTACAGTGATAGTTACAGCCAAATGTTTGTGCCCAGAATTTACTGACAAGGTGGTTTTGCACCACGATTCATGATTATTCATATTTTTTAAAAATAACATTGATATTAGTTTTATCACATTAAGTCCTTAACCAGATAATATTCCTGTGATTTTTAAATGAAAATATTAAATATCCTCGCGGTATCAGTTTCGGAGCCCTTAAGAAGAAATCGCGGAATAATTCGTAAACAATGTAAGTTTTATTAAAAGTTCATTTACACTATGAATGATCGTTATAATGGCACTGAAAGTCAAAGCTTCAAACTATTTATGGCCACTGACCTTTGTTCCGTGAGAGTTTATTTATGCGTACTCCGTTTCGCTTACCTTTATAACGTCATCTGTTTCGGAGCGGTTGATCACAGCGCCACTCGCGGCCATCGTAGATATGATAAAAGACATGTATGGTGGCACAAACTGGCTACAATGGCGAACATAACAATTGTCATCTTAGTATGAATCAATATTTTTCTTTCTTATTGTATTTCTATCTCTTCTGCTTAGTTTTATTAACAGAAAAGAATTAACAAATGTTGAGGGATAATTTTTTCAGCTGGTTCAAACTGAAAATTTAACTGTTAACTTCAAAATTAGATATGTACACATGTGAAAACTTTCTTTAAACATCTCTACAGTCTGCCATAGTTTTCCTTGGCAATTCGGGATGACAGGGACAGTTGAAGACCTCATTCCGCCTCAAGACTCTTACTTCGGTACAATACTTCAAATGAACCCAGTGACTGCATCCTTGAACACAACACTGTGCCCAACTGACGAATTCGATGTAATGATTGTGTTTCATGGCATCGGGCTGTTCTTGTTTGCATACACAGCAGGGTTCACCGTCATCTACAAACTCAGAGTCATCCATTTCTTCCGATTTCCGTTCTGATATTACATGCTTGCCCGATGGACCAGTCATATTAACACCATCTGACTGGATCTTAATAGGGTGTGTAAGCTTTATTTTTTTCCCTGACTTTTTTGAACCTTCAGATAGTGAAGATTCCTTAGGATTATATGTTTTTCCGTTGTCCTCATTTTTCTTTGCTTTTTTTGACGATTGCATTTCAAGATGTCCAATTATTTCCTGCACAATGCTATCCTCTGTTATTGGCTTTCCACCAACTATAGCCGTTAGGACTTTGCGTTTCTTAGTGGTATTCTTTGATTTGTCCAGTAATACACTCTCCTTCTTGCTGAAGAAACCAGCAGCTCGACTGCTTGGACTCAGAGCATGACAACCTACTGCTTTGTCCTCGTTGGGAGTAAAACATTCGTTATTTTGTGGAGAGATGGTATGGTTGGTAACTTCGTTGGAATCAGAGTCATTGCTTTCATGTTGGAATACTGTAGCTGGTATGAATGACGCACAGTCTATAGCAGATGGGTTGAAGGGGTAGATTCCACATTTTTTAAAAGATGATCGAAGATTTGTACCAGACAGACTTAAGTTGTAGGCTCTGCATGCTATGTCACATATGGCGTGCTTAGGAACAGATGATGATGACATTTCTCTAATGAATTTTGCCCTTTCATTATTGTATATTTTCTGAAACGGTCCGAAACATCCGACGTCAAGTGGTTGTAGAACATGACTAGTGTGAGGCGGTAATACGAAAAGAATGATGTTATGTTGTTTTGCCCAATCAATGACTGCCAAAGATACGTCTGATCTGTGTCTGTCATACAACAGAAGCAGTGGCTGAGATGGATCAAGCCCTTGTACATAGCTGATGAAATGTTCCTCGAGATATTTCCTGAATACTTGAACATTGGACCATCCAGTCTCACTAACAGTACTAGAAACACCAGTTGTTGCACCCTCAAGCAATTCATTTCTCATTCGCTTTCCCGGAAATATAAAATAAGCAGGAATGGATGAACCTAAAGCATTCCCGGCCGATAAAACAGTCACATTATATGACATTCCACTGGTAATTGCGACAGGTTTCGATTTTTTATCGGCGACTACAAAAGGAGGGGTATGATTATCGGAAATGCCCTTCTCATCGATGTTGTAAATGTACTGTGGTTTCTCCTTCAGGTTATAAGTGTTCATGATTTTCTCCAGTTCCTCAAAATATGCGGTTACTTTCTCTCTTGATGTCGATTTTGCACGTGCGATTGCGAGAGACCTTGGTTTTTTAACAGCTAAATTAGGCTATCGCGATATGAAGTTGCGATACCACTGCAGTGATAATGGATTATCCTTCTGACGAAGTCCAATGTCAACAGCATAGTCAGTGGCCAAATTACATACATCTGAACGGGTATAACCATAGCCCACTTTCGCCAAAAGAGAAATGTGGTCTACAAGCCTAGCTTCATGCTCCAAGGAAAATAATGGATTTGGCCCAGATTTAACCGTGTCAATGTCCACTTCACCAATGACTCGTTGGCGTAAAGTTGTTTAGGGAACACTATGCAACCTTGCCGCCTTTTTAACTGGCATTTTTTTCTCCTTAACATCCATGTATGCTTTAGTTAAAGCTTCTTGGTCATAACGACAATAGTGTCGATGCATGTTTCCACCATTCTGAAAATCATGGAAAAATGTGCGTAATGTATTTATGACATTATTAAAATTGTTTAATACTTTTTCTTTAAAAAATTATGTAAATGTTAACTTTCCAATATATAAGCATTTATCATTAAATTTTATTTATTTATTTCATTAAAATCGATTACTCTTTTTTTCTGTATTAAAAACATCAAATAAGGAGATAAAAAAATAAAAAATATCCCATTAAATTAAACAGCAAAATTTATAATTATTCCCTTAATGGGCTTCCGTAGGAAAAAATAACTGAGCAGTGGGCGGAGATAAGAAGTCACCTGATTTTATTCATTTGACAGACGACAACAAATGAAGTTGCACCAAACGTTTCAATTCATTGATATTATGAGGGGAAAAAAAGTATTTTGAATGGGTATGAAAGTGTCTTAGGAAATTTTATGTTTTTTGGTAATTGTTATGCATAATGTGTATACTTACAGCACTGAGACGAATTCGAAGCATTTTCTTTACTTGTAGCAAAGCGTGAAAGGACTGTCAACAAAACTTCTGAAAATTGCGTCATCAGCTGCATGTTATCACAAAATAAAATGGCCGCTCCGAAACACATGAAGCTCCAAAACTGATGCCACAACGATATATAAAAATTAGTTACATCTTTTATACTTTATATGTAGTTATTACTCACAACTGTGTGATCCCCCTCTAGAAAGGCCACCCATCTTATAAGGCCACTTTTTTGCTGCAGAAGGGGTGGTCTTATAAGAGGGGGACCACTGTATTGCTATTCAGGAACATTTCCATACACAGGTCTGAAAAATGATTTGCAACATCTTCTGCTGATTGTTTAAACCTGTAACTTGCTTTGGGATTGAGCTGTACATTCATGCCTTGTCCCAATGTTAGTTGTAGTTGCTATGTGGACAAATGTCGTCCATTTCAAAATGACCAATGTCTATATGGTGTTTGCAGTATGTGCAAAGCAGAATGGCTAATGCCGATATGGTGTTTGCAGTATGTGCAAAGCAGAATGGCTAATGTCGACATGGTGTTTGCAATATGTGTAAAGAACTAGATGCTTTCTTTCTGCTGCACTTCACAAAGTCAAACTTTGTCAATCAGGAGTTCTGAAATTTAGTTTTGCTGGGCTATTCTTGCTTCACAAATGGCTTTTCCTTCCCAGAATCACAGTTGCATTTCGACCTTTTGCCTTAAAAGATGAATCACTAGTCTTGTACACTATTCTGACTACCAAAATAATCAGGTTTTGCATTTTATATAAGGAGTAAACTCAGACTTCAATGAAATGTTGCCTTTGATCATGAACTTGCCAAAAATATTTAATAAAGATGGTTTAAACATTCTTATTCAAGGCAATGATGTGTAAAAACTTGTTATTCAACACACATCTCTTTGATTTACCGGACTTCAAACAAATTGGGTTGTTCCACTTGGTGTACTTTAGCTATGCAAATTAGCAAATTATCATAATGAGTTCTTCGACAGCAGTGTTCAAAGGACTTAATACAATATCACCTTAGCTATTATCAACCAATTAAGTAATCTTGTGAAATGGTGGCTGTTCATCTCTGACACTTGCCTTTTAATTGTCTCTATGACAATAGCTGAAGATAGTTTTACTGAGCTCTAAGCAGGACTGTTGACTATTTATGCATTCTACAGGTTACAGGCATATATCATGGTGGTTAAGATACGTCTCGATCTCTCTCTTATTGGGGCCCTTGGTGGCCTTTACATGTCACTCTCACATCTCACCTCTGTCCACATCTGGTGGAGGAAGAACCTGGGGAAAACCCAGGGAAGAACCAGCGACCAATGGGAATCTACTGACAAGCTTTCTCACATACCCACTTTGGCCCAGCCGAAGATTCAAATCCACGTGGACAGAGGGGAGATGTCAGTGATCTGAAAAGTCAAGCGCCTTAGACCACTTGGACACCCGGGGCCTCAGTTATTCTTGTCACATGATCATGATATTATTGGCTTAAATGTGATGTCACAATATTATGTTCTTAGTGTTGTGCAGTTGAAATGGCATATCTAGAATTCTAAAGCAGATTTTTTCATTTTTTCTCTATTGTGTAATAAAACATTATTGCAGAACTTTGTTTTGATGAAGATGAAGTTTTAGGAACAAGTAAACCTATCGTATTAATCTCGGTGCTTCACATCAGTCAGTATGATGTTTACTTTTTCATAAACCTTGATATTCACCTAAATAAAAGTTTATAATTATATAATATTGTGCTTTGAGAGTATTTATATAGGTGTAGTGGTAGCAATGGTTATTTCCCTTGAGGAACTACTGTTGCTGCCACAGAGGCATCAGGTTGTAACCAGGTGTATGGCAAAGAGTCTGTAATTGTATAATATAATTTTTCTTTCTCTCATTCTTCCTCCTTCTCAAATAGTTCTAAATGCAATATTGCTGTACTAGTTTGTATTTTTTTCTTTTTCAGTAATATTTTGAGCAGTGCCTGAAATCCCCCATAGCCTTTAAGAATATTTAGATAGAAATTGGTGTTGTTGCAGCAATGGTTATTCCCTTGAGGAATTACTATCGCTGCCACAGCGGTGTGTGCAGTACGGTAGTGACAAGATCCATGGCAAGGATGAGAGTTGCTGAGGTATGTATTTCACCTGAAATGGTGTTGAAAATATATCCATTGTAATGTAAAGAAAGTCGTGACAGTACCCATGCTTTTCTTAACGGCGTCCTGAGGAAATATTTAGCCTTAAAAATCATGTCCATGGCATTTATCCTCTCGGTGCAAGTTGTAGAGAGAAAATGAAATACTTTTATGTCCTTGTTTTAAAGGTCAGAACTTTTAATGCACAAAGGTCTTAAGATCTAAAAACATAACCTATGGTTCTGTTGTCCAGTATAGAAACCATTATGGAAAATTACTTGCCAAAAACTTGTTCATTGTATTGATGTTTCCTCATAAAATTAATATTAATGTTGCCTTTATTTCCAGTGTTGGTAGTTTATAGTAAAAACGGCCCTATCGACATTTGTACATATTTTCAGGCAAGTCCTGTGCCAATTTATATATCATTTTAAATCAGTACAACAGGCTGGTTTTGATGACTTCAAAAATGAGTTACTGGGAATGGGTGCAGATATGCTTTTTTGGTAGGTTTGATCATTGGTACACATTGTTCGTACAACTTTGAAAAATCTGTGATTTTGATGGGTTGTCTTGGACTTGAATTTTAAAAATGGTTTTATCTTTGAGAAGTCCTTCAATTTCTTCACTGACTCCTTGTTTTGTTCCCAAATTCCTTGAATTTATCTTTGGGAATACAAAACATCAGAACTGAATAAAATATATCACTTTTTAAATTCAGATTTTTTAAAATTTACATATTTTTCAAATATAATGAATAGATAAATGGTACAGAATTTATTTGTCATAAAATTTGTGTTACATCTCAGACTCACTTTTTAATTTTTTTTAGAGTTATTATAACTTGTCCAGGTTACATAATTATAAAACACCTGATATTTATTTCTGTAATAAAGGAGATAGTTCCTTATGCGTATTGTGTAAAACAAAATATTTTTTTGGGTTGAACAAAAGATGTAACACAAGACACCAAATGAGATAATTTTCAAACAATTTCAACATTATCATTGAAAAATATCCAAGTGATATTGTGATTGTGTAATTATAGAGGATGCAAAGAACAAATCTCGGTTCTTATATTTAACATATAGGTCAGGATATGGAAACTGTAGCCATTAATATGCTGCAGATGTAACAGCATACCATTTTTGCTTTTTAACAATGATTGTGAAATACATCAGATGCATACCTGTCAACCTCCAGAGACAAAAACCTGTACACCAGACCAAAAAAAACCTTACAAAGACCAGAAAAACCTTATGCCAAAGACAGGGCTGAGCAATTTTTTTTTTTCATCCACTTGTCCAGGAGAAGTGGTTTCAGAAAATTCACTTGTCCCACCTTACTTTTCACTTGTCCCACCTTGTTTTTCACTTGTCCCAAAATGGTAATCACTTGCTGAGATTTGATGAGATGTATGTACTTAATCCATAGAAAGAAGAAATGAAATAATATACAACATAATTATTTCTTAAAAGAATTTCATTTTTCTAAAACAGTTGTTGATGTACATTTGGCTACTTCAGGTACATGTAAATATGTTTTAGCTGCTGGATTTTGAAAAAAATGTCAATGTACATGTCTGCCACCTGCACCAGCACTAAGCCAGCAGTTGATAGCTGTGTCTGAGTTAAAGTCCTCAAGCTCTGGTCCATTTGGTGAAATGTTCATTAGAATTTTTACACTCTCTTGGTTTAAGGAATTCTCACACTCAGTAGCAGTCTTACGTTTTATCCCTCCACTTTCACAAGATTTTTACTTCTTCAAATCGTCCTTATTACCTTCCTTGTGAAAATAATTAGCAAAACTCATTTTATACACATAGTAAATATCAGCTTGCTTGACAACTACTTCTAAAGTGATCATAAACATTTTCTCTTTTAAATACGAACAGAGCTCATTAATTAGCATAATTGTCTCGCTTCAAACGCAATATCGCACGTGAAAGTTGATCGTCTGTATAATCAGTTAAAAATGAAAGAATCATTACTTTCATTTAATCAGTTCATAAGGAAACCAACACTGATGTTGGTAAAGTATACCTTTCATTAATTTAATTACCTGACTCGCTGGATTAAAATCAAAGTGAGCCACTTGTGAGGATCTGGTTTGAGTAAACACAGTGCAACAAAGCCGCTTAAAACACTGTTAATTAATCATACCGGCTTTGTTTTGTTTGAGGTGTTTTGATTTGCCGATAATTTGGTCACTTAGCCCAATATGCAGTCAAGCGGTAACAGAATGTACACTTACGCGATAGTTATCACTGAGCACCTGTAGGTGTTATACAGGATATAAATGTATACATGGAGAGTGGTAGAATCAAATATTCAGTACGCCCAGAGGGCATGAATGTCCAAAAAAAGGTAGATGTAGTAATTAAAGCACGAAAATAAGGACTTGCTGAGATTTTTTTTTTTTTAAATATAAAAACTGTACAAAACTGTATGGCAATACACTGCAAGACGACCCCAAAAAACATACAAATTACGGGATTCCTGTACAGGTTGACAGGTATGCAGATGGTTATCCAAACGAATGATCATCAATTTGAAACTTAAAAGATGATGAACTGTCACTGGATCCAGATTTCCTCTAGAGTCAACCTGAATTTTCCTCGGAATGGAAAATGTCCTTTCAATGTCTGCATTAGAATGTGGCAATGTCAGTACAACTCTACCAAGTCCACCAAGAAGCTTAAATTGTTTCCTGCTTGTGGGTAGTTTCAGATTGCTGACTGTCTGCCAAAACTGCTCCAGATTGGTACTGTACTGTCTGGGTCGATTTGGGAAGTTCTTCTTTGGCAGTCAGAATGTAGTCCCGAATTTCTTATTCCAGACTAGTGCAGTTTTCTCATTCTGGGTTAATATCATGAACTTCTCAGACAGCTTCACCACTGCAATACAAAATGCAAAACAGAAGAACTTTCTAATAAACTGTTTTTTATGCTGCAGTTGAGATTTCTAAGAAATATTACATGTCCATAAGATTTAAATCAAGAAATTACTTCTATCAATATAATTCTCTCAGAATTTCATTGAAACAGTTTAAAAAAACAACCACTGGCATACATGCCATAACACGACGTGTCACGCGAAAAACACGATTTTGGACTCCCAAACCCCACGACACGGTCGTGTTTCGAAAAACACGATTTTCAACAATCTTGCAGGAAAAAAAAAAAAAATTCCCATAATTTTTTTTTTTTTTTTTTACATTTCTTGACCAGATTGATATATGCCCGTAACCTGTTGTATGTATAAACAGTAAACAGTCGTGCTCAGAGCTCATGTAAAACTATCCTCGGGGCAGCTTATACAGCTGTTTTAAATACAATTAAAAGGTAAGGTGGTCAGAGATAAACAGACACCTTTCAGATATTTACTGAATTGGCTTACAATAGCAAGGGTGATGTGTCGTGTCAAATCCTTTGAGCACTGCCGAGGGAGAGCCCATTAGGCTAATTTGCATAGGTAAAGTACACTAAGTGGAACAACCCAATTAAACAGATGCGTGTTGAAAAACAAATGTTATTACACATCACTGACTGTATTGAATGAGAAATGTTGAAGCCATCTTTATTAAAGTTTGTGATTAGTGGCAACGTTTCTTTGAAGTCAGATTTTTACTCCATATATAAAATTCAAAACTTGATTATTTCGGTAGGTTGAATAACAGCACCATTCAATCTCTACTGCAGTGTTGCAACTTGAATCCAAAGGTCAGGGGAAACTGTGTCCCCTCACCCTCCAGATTGGGGGGATACACAACATTGTAAAGGGACAAAGGAAAATTGTAGTACATAATGCATTGGAAGTGCTTGAAAAAAAAAAAAAAAAAAAAATCTTTTGCCACCTTAACTTTTTCATATTTTCCTTGGACATTTACATGATTGCAATAAACATTTTATCATGTGATTAAGTAACTCATGAAAACATAACATGTTTGAATATCTGGTTAACCTGAAATGAACTGCACCATGGAATTTTGATAATTTAAAAGTGTTAAATTATTAATAAAATGACAAATTGTGTATTTGCATAAATTAGTACCACTTTTCATTAATTCAGCCGGAGAATAAACCAAATCTTCACTACCATAGTTGTGACTTTAACCTCGAAAATACGTTACAATAGCAGTGATCAAAGACTTGAGCAACTCAGCCGACTACCACCTTGACTGTTTTCATTGACAATTAATTGTTTTGAAATGGATATTCATTGCCATCTTACAGGTTTTATCACTTTTAGCGACTTAAGCCATTGCTTGCGCCAACTTAGACCTGCATGGATGCTCATTCGCGATGGAAAAGTGTAGGCATATTTGTGAACACAAATGACACTTACTTTACCGTCAAACTAACTACATAAATATTGAAACCAGCATAGACTGCATGTAATTAAAAATACATTCCACTGTCCAATGGATTTTAAAGACAGTAACTTGGTGTATTTTTGTATTTAATGTCTGTGAAGTTGTGACCATGTTTGTGGTGATGTTATTTGACAATGCTAAATCTACCATTTTAAAATTTTTTTTTTAAAAAAGTATTTTAAATGCTTCAGAGAAAACACATGGTATTTTCTATTATTCAGATTTGAATTTCCAGTCATTTGCTATAGGCTGATTTCAAAAGATAGCTTATTCTCATTTGGATGATGTTGCTTTTGGGGGGTCACGCGCACTGACCCCCCTTGGGACCTAAAAACACACTTTTTGAATCTCAAAAAAACCCCAACACTGTCTGGGAATATGGCAAATATGCACTGGGGTGAAATTTTCCTTCATTGGTACCCATCACTGCTTTTAATTTCCAATTAGTAGTGCAGACTAATAATATTGTTTCATTGTTCACCCATCAATAGCTAATAATTATCAATATTGATCATGGGAGAAAAGACGACCTACCTAATCAGATTAGCGAGTATTGATTGCACTCCCAAGCATCTAATGTTGTTTTAATGTCTAAGATTTTTTTCCTTTGAAGCACTGATGCATGCATTATACCATCACACCCTTTGTGACTTTAAGCCTAATTTTCAGATGCCTTTGTTGTCATCATTATCATCACAATCACCATCCTTTAACAACGACAATGAAATCCAGAAAATGATTATCACTTAACTAGCATTACAAACGAAGACAAAATCCTCATTCAAGCCAAGGCATTATGGATTCCTGTACTGTATCCATAATATTCATATTATTAATATTGCATGTATTATTATTATTATAATTATAATACAGTTGTGATCATGATTTCTTATGAACAATTAAAAAGTTTTAAACTTGCATAATGAGTTCTCCTGATCCAATGTTACATGTTGGTATTCCAAGGAATCTTGTGGATATCCTGTTTAACACGAACTCAGACTGTCAGCATTTTATATCCCCTTGATCATTGAACTCATCAGTGAGAATGGTGAATTTTTCATTGTGGCACATGTCTGTGACTTTCTCATCCCAATGAAGACCTAAAGCTTGGGTCATAATACGAGTAGTTTTTGTCTGTTTGCATGAGAACTTTTGTGCAATTTCCAAGTCCGGGAACATTATTTTGACTAGATCTGATAATGATCTGCTACCAGAAACGGGAGTGTTATGTTTGACTATAAAGTTGGCAAATAGTGTCTCAGCACTTTCAACTTTGTCCACATTTGATGCAGAATCTGCAAACATGGATTAAAGTGATGGCATATTTGTTGTCGCAGTTAATATGCTTTTATGTGATGAGGTTTCTGTATCACACGTCTTTCTTGCCACCATAACAGATTTTAAAATCAGCTTTACAGGAAGAGCAGAATACATATTCATGTCCCTTTGAACTTTATTCCATCCACTGAAATTCCCATTTCTATCCATCACTGAATTTCATGTGATAATTCAGTTGCTTCAGTTTTGGTATTTTGACATTGGGAGATAATGCATGCTTAGACATCTTGACGAACTTTAAACACTGAAGTCAAACTGACCCAGTTTTATGCCACTTCAGCTCTTGAGTAATCCAGTCATAGCCAATTAACATCTTTAATCCTGTCCAAATTACTTTTAATCATACATAGTATAGACTCTAATCCATCTCGACAACTTTAAACACCTAAGCAGAACATACCTTGTGGAGAAAATCAAAGTAATGCATGTGTGCATCCCAATATTTAGAACCCTGATTACACAACTTATTTGTCCATCTACACAAAGACCAACATCTTTGCACATGACTGTAAGTGTACTTGTTCTAACCACCTATCATTTCCATAATTTGTCATTTAGTCGATCTATGGGGTACATAATAATGAACAAGAAATTATACAGTGAGATGCAAGAAAGATGCGAGTTTTTGTTGTCCTTGTTACATATTTGTTGAGCAGTTACATCATATTTCATCTCAAGTTTGTGCAAAAAACATTGTATTACATATTATAATAAGTGAATTCTGATTTTTTTTCATATATGAGTACTAATACCTTTTAATGAAAGGTTTGCTCATTTCAAACCACTAGACAAAACAAATGACACAAAATATGTGTTACTGTAGAATTTGGTACAGGTTACACTGCAGCTATCAAATATTATATTAACGGGATGTTACACGTATCAAGTAAACATGAAAGTTATCTTCCACCCCCACTCCCTAATATAATTAGTTGTATGAAATCATCCAGAACCAAATGATAAAGAATGTTATTTTAAATTTTAAACAATCAGATGAAGATGAAACATGGACGCAAAATTGAGAGATTTTAAATAGGGTGTGTGTGACATTTCCGCTATCCAATTTGAAATCGGCGTGAAGTTTTACTCATATTGATTAAACGTGACAACTATCTTTAATTTTTCCTGAAGAATTACTGTTACAAAATCATCCCCAAACCATTGATCAGAATGTTTTTAAAAGTTTTAAAATCTGACGTAGATGAAACATGGATGCAACATTAGATTTTAAGTGAGAGTACATGTGACCTCTCCACTATCCAATTTTAAATCAGCATGAAGTTTTACTTATATTGATTAGACATGAGAACTATCTTTTCCTTTTCCTTAAAGAATTACTGGTACAAAATCATCCCCAAACCAATATAAAAGAATGCTATGAGCATTTAAAAATTGAATGAATACATAATAATCGACATGAACATCGACCCCCGCCCCCCTGTTTCATGTAGTTCTACATTATTTACATTGTACCAAGATACCTATTGTACATATAACTAGCTGAAGCTGTTCGGCATTCAAGTTTTTTCCAGTGACTAGCAAACATGGGTTTCACCAGCTTTTGCATGTAAAGATTTTAGCAACTTTTATTCAAAATATATAGTTAACAAATCAAAGAATCACATTTACTAGTCTTAAATATTTGATGATCAAGAAATTGCTTTAATGCTTCCGATAACTTAGGATTGTCAAATTAAATAAACCCCTCAACAACAACTGAAATTTAGATGTTTCATGCAATATATAGTTTTAATGAAGTTCATGCAAATATTTTTCCATGAAGGAAGTTTCAATTATCACGGTGTTAAGATTGTACCCGAGTCTAATGTGTGTTGTCATTACAGTCTCGGGTTTTGTGGACAGTTGAGTTTTTCTGATTAATTTTACTTAGACTTCCAATAATGATCTAATTCAGTTGGCAATTTTGCTGGTTATCCTTTAAAAGAGATAACTGGAATGAAAAATTAGAACTCTGCCTTATTTTCAAACAAAGTCCGATGTAATGGTGAAAAAATGTTTTCTAAGTTATACTTTCTGATATAAACATTCAAATTCTCACCTGAGCAAAATCTGCACATGAGAAAATTTTGGTTAGTTTTTCAATGGCTCACAAGATCTAACAAACTGCACAAATGAGCTTGCAAAATCTACCCAATTTACACGCATTGCTAACAAGTTTCTCATGTGCAGCTTATGGGCAGCTCGTGTGAATAGGCGAGATTTTTCTGTACTGGAAGGACTGTACAAACAAATACACATTGGAGCAGAGTCAGAGAGTAAATATGTGAACAAATGAATGAATTAACAAAATAATAAATGAATGTACAAGAAAAGAGACAAATAGGGGAATTACAAAATATATCAATGCGCAAACAAATGAGAATAGACAAGCGGATAAATCCACGGTATTTGGCCCAGATGTGTTGCACAATGGGGGTCAAATTTTCAACTTCACAGAATTCTGTTGAAAACAACATGATTTTGGAAGTTCAACACTTTAAACAACTCTGAAAAACTTTAATGGTTTATTGAAAGAAGAAAAATGGCAAGTTTATTTTTTTCTTGTTTGCTGGAGGTAGAGTAGGTTCTGGTTACGGACACTACAGGGTGAATATAACAAGCAAAGTCAGTCATGGTTATGACTTGAAACATATAATTTTTTGTAATATAACCTAACTTGAACTCATAAAACAAACAAAAATAATAACTTTTATGTGACTAGATAGGTCATAGGGCAAATAAAACCTTACTCTCTCTTCAACACCTGCTGAAACCATATTTTTAAACGGAGCAATAACTTTATCAGAAGTATACTAACAAGGTCAAGGGAAATGGAAAATATTGCTTATATATTGTTGTTTGAACCTATAGGCAATAATCAAACACATGTCAAGTTCCAGAACTGCATATGAAAAAAAATAAAATTAATGTACCAAGACAAAAGGTCCAAACAGTTACGGGACACTACATAATTCACGAAATTGAATAAACTTATTTTGACAAGTTCTGCTTAAATACTCTCTTTCATTCCTTTATCATTAAACAGAAAATGAAAAAGATAATGAAATCTTGGAAGATTGGTACATTTGTTATTAACTAGAGCCCATTAACAGTCTTGCAATACTGAAATTATGAACCTTTCATATCAAATTATAACGACAAGCTATCAGTATAATGCTAAACTTATGAAATTAAGTGTTTAATGAATATATGCAAACAAATTGAGGTGTTTCTTTAGCACTGTGTTTGTCCCAAAAGGGCCCCTCGTACTAACAGCTCCACGACTGATGTTATAGGCATTCCTTTTGTCGCTCTCTTTTGCTTTGGCTCTTTCACTTCAGTTAGACTTTCCTGAAGTTCTTTTAAGTATTGTGTCTGCTACTTCAATTTTTCTTCTGCATTCTGGACTTGCAATAACATTCTGTTGTGTGAGAATCTTTGAGGTAGATGGAGAGTTAATCAAATATTTTAATGCTTCAGCTTTTCTCTTTGGAGTTTTTGGAAGAGCTGTTTTCACTTTCCTCAGACTTCTGTATTTGGAATATCTGGAAGAAAAGATATTCCCATCTTGCTGTGACGAACTGGGAAGATCTAGTTCTGATTTTTTTTATGAACCCTGCTCACTTCCTTTCAGTTAGACTCTCAATCTCCATATTTGGGTTCTTTGAACAGCTGTTTTCTTTTCCAGAAGTGATGTCTGTCTCTTAGTTTTCAGCTGTTCTTCTGGGTATTGTTTGTTCTGTCTGCAGACTTATTGTTGCCCTGCAATAATGTTTTCTTGTTTTTGACCTTTTCTCAGTACCGTTGCATTTCATTTCGATGTTTAAGTCAATTGTAGCTTCTCTGGACAGTCTTGGTTGTTTCTTTTTCTTCTTGCCCTTGCTCTTTTCTTTCTTTCTCTGTCCCTTTCCTTCAGTTCTTCATCTCTGGATTTGTCTACTTTTGTTTGCCCTCCAGGCTTTCACTTTCATGGCATTTTTTCTTCTTTTCATTACTCATCTGTTTCTGTTTTTTTCCCCTCTCGATATGCCCACCAGCTTCATGGTTTCCAGATAGTTTGGATGATCTTAAATCCATATTGGATACTGGTTGAGGAAAAAAAAACAACCTGAAATAGAAATCTGTATCATTATCAAACTGAATGTTGTGCGCTTAACATAGTGCTTCTGCTTTACCAGTTATTAATATCATTAACCTGTTGTCATGTGTAAACCAAGAGGTTATTACTTGCACTTTCATTTGCCCAAATATTTGTGTCTACTTATTAATATCATAGCCAACAATGTCAAGCTTTTTAATAGACTTCTCAGGATTTATAGGAATTAAAACATTTAACTCATCAAGACCCTTTTGCAGAAAAGAAATCTTGTTTAGGTAGGGCTTTTATGTCAGTATGCATTTAATACATATGTGTATTATAGTATGAACATTTAAAACATACATGTTTACAATGCGTAGTGTCCATAACCTTTTTGTATCATATTAACATCATCGATATGTACACATATTTGAAACCCTTTAGTGTCAGTTAGTTTGTGCATATATTGAAAAACAGTCATATATTATTCTGAAGGAAAGATTGAAAGTGTACTAAATGGGGAAAAATAGGACATAATTACTTTTATTCTAACTTTTCATTTAAATTTCGCTATTTTTAATTCAATAATCAAACAAAGTTTAATTTAGCAAAAAGTATTGACTTAAGTATTTAAGATAGGTATGATAAAGGACAGTTTAAACACAAAAAAGTGCTGTATTTGAGCATAATAATGACATAAAAACATTGATATCTCATTTGCCTAATATAGGTTATGGACTCTACAGAAAATATTGGTTACAGTTATTTCACTTTCATACTTACCATTATTCAACTTTGACAGATAATTTCTTGTTGGTAATGATGTTGAGGAATCCCTCCATGCTTCCAAGTGGACTCGGTTGAAGCCAAGGGCTGCTGGAATGTACTACTTGGATGCAATACAAAGGACTTATTTTTCTTTTTTGCAGACAAAACAATTAATGATGCAATATTGCATAAGGAAATTGTTGCATCATCCTGTAACATAGCATATTTTCAGCCAAAGATGATGCAATACTAATGATATGGAAAGTTTTAGTTTGATATGGTTAAAGTTTTGAAAAATGGCTCCAGAACTATTACATATATTTTCAGGTTACGGACACTATAGTTTTTTGTAGTGTCCGTAACCACGTTTTGTCCATCAGGAAATTTGTAATGAAAAATATATCCATGACTTGTATATTTTTGAAACCATACCCACAGTATGTATAACCAAAATTAATAAAACTGTTGTGAGTGTCTTCAAAATAGGAAAACTGTGAGTGGTTATGGACTCTACCAATTTTTCCGCACCAGGTTTTATTTCAGTGGATACTCAGTAAAAAAAAAATTAAGACTCCAATCTGACATTTTCTTTGGTTTCTGCAGCATTTATAACTATAGTTTAACTTTTATATATGAAATTCAGTAAAATAATATGAAATCTTTCCTAATAATTACAGACATAACTAGAAGAGGGTAACAAGAATATAAAAAAGCATAACAAAGTATAGGTTCCACATTTTTATTGATATATCCACCAATTTTCTACCTTTACTTTTGACAAATACATTAAAATTTTTGTGATGAAATTTTCTGTAAGAATAGTGACAACACTGTTTTGCTAATATAAGGAAATAATATTCTTTGTTGAAAAATGAAATATTTTTCAGTGCAACATCTTAACGGTAAAAATATGGCCATTTTGGGGGGTGTATTCACAGGTGTTGGAAAAAAAAATGTAATTTTTGAAAAGAACTGAAACTGGGAAACAAGTTCAGCATGGTCCCCCATATGTTTCTGGACTTTAAGATTGTATTTTAGGCCACAGCTGTGGCTTCTATGCTGATATAACATGTAAAAAGCTGCAAAAAGGCCAAATACTGTGATTTACCCAAAGAGAATAAAGAAATGAACATTACAAGAGTACAGGATTATTAGATCAAATAGAAATTTGTTTTCATTCACAAAGGGACCATTTAATTTTGCATGTGGACAATGTAACTACAGTGCAACCTGCCATAGCAGACACCTCAATATAACAAACACATGTTAAAAATGAACATTTGTTAATCCCCAGTAAAAATTCTTTCATTAATGTCCTTTTATATAACAGACACCTGTCTAACTTGTGCCCATCGGAATAA
>JAQPZY010000195.1:0-66312 GCA_029931535.1 Margaritifera margaritifera
TGGTTGTTCTTGTTGGGGTTTTCTCGGGTTCTTTCTCCACCAAATAATACTGGCCGCCATGAAGTAGCAATCATGTGCTGACAAATGGCGTTAAGCCCATTAACAACCAACCAACCATCCAACCAGTTCTATGTTATGAGATGACCATTGCCAGAAATGAAGAAACAAATGGGGCTCTGATCAAAAGCAGCTTTTTCTGAACAAACAAAATAAACTTTGGTGGCATGCTGCCACACTGACACTATTTCAGTAGACTACTTAATTTTTGTACAGGCCTTGATCAATACCATTTCAGGACAACGAATTGCGAATAACAAGTTGTTTATTCATAGAGGTAAAGAATCTCATTCCTATCATCCCCATCCCAATTTGGTCTTTCACTTCTATTTTTGGAGGTCCCAACCCAGCCCAAGAAGTGCACACATTTTGGAGAAGATTCATAATTTGCTCAGCAAGCGGGCGGGCAGCGGAGATTCTTTTGCATAACAAGACTCTCTGAGCTTTTCATTCATGATTAAATTCAAACTGGTCCTCAAACAAGTTATATAGTCACCATTCAATGTTCAAGATTGGAGGATGGCCCAGTCAATAAATAGTTTTCTATTGAGGAAACAAGCTATCACTGTCAGCCTCGGTTTGAATGGATGCCTACTTTCGCATTATGATTCACCCTTCATCACACAAGTTCCATCAGTTCACTTTCCAAGGAAACAGTGTATCAGTTCTATGTGCTCCCTGTTCAGACTCGAACCCAGTATGTAAGTCCATCAAAATGATGGTCAATACTGTGTTATCGCCCACTTCAGATTAACCTTTTGACAATGGTGGCGATTTAGCTGTATTATTGTTGGTACCGACTGACATCATACAGAAGAAACGATGAATATTCCACTCTATTAAGATATGAACCAGTGTTTTTGTTTCATCATTTTTCTCAGCAGGGTTTTCTGCTACCGCAGGGAAAAAAGTTTATTTTTTTTTCAGTCAGTGCTGACTCCCATCCTATGCATGTTTAAACATCTAGGCATGGAGCTATTTTGACCTACTTGCAGTTTATCTACATCTTCCCTTATATATCTTTTACATATTATTTACATCTTTTTTCCTTTTATCGGTGTAGTGACTTCGTGTTTATGTTTAGTTTGGAAAGAGTTTACCTTCCAACATATTTTTGCAATTCATCAGATTGACATTTTTAGACCTTTTGATTGGCACCGTATAGCACAGTATTGTGCTGATGTGATGTAAAACCCTAATATACACACATTGTATATAGGAATAACCTTTCTCTTTTTTTGTATTTTTTTTGGTGGGGGGGGGCGGAGAGAATAGTTCGGAGTCACCATAATATGAAACACAGATATCCTTGAATTTTATGGCTCATCCAAAGAAACACAAATACCAAGGCATTACCAATAATAAAAAGTCTTTAACAAGAGAACATGGTAACAGATTTGACCTAAAGTAATATAATATCAGAGAAATATTTACCATATTTTTGGTTGAATTAAATGTTTGACGCATGCGTAAGAATATACTACTGCACCATGGAAAACATAATGATTGAAACCCTGGTCCACTCTACAATACCACTTACTACAAAAAACTGTCACTGTGAACCTATGTTTCACATTTTTGCTGGCTTAGGTCGTTATTGCATTTAGTTCGTTTTTTTGCACCATAACTACAACTCTAACTAACACCCAGTATACATATTAGTTTATTACAAACAATCATGAAAACTTTGTGAAGGGATGCATCTTGATGAATACTACTCCCTCAATCACAAAAAAAGTCAGATCACGCGATGACTAATTTTACATCTTCACAGACTTAGATTCAAATTTCAAGCACTGTTCATGAGAGAATCATCCATCTAGGATGATTTCTTTGCATCTCGGATTAGTACCACACTCTTACAAAAAAAAGTCCACTGTGGACTTACATTTCACAATTTTGCTGGCATATGTTTAATGTATAGAATTTAGCTCCTGATTACATACTGTTATAACAGTAATCATGAAACCTTGGGTGAGGGGGATGTAGCTTTGTTAAGAACTTCACATTTAGTCTCAAAAGTAGGTATTCTTTGACCCACCTTTCAATGGCTCCACTGACTTTGATTCAATTTTGTGTTTAAACAGTGTTCATGCTTAAATGATTGTATACATCTCTCTTAGTACCACACCCATGCAAAAAAAATATGGTGACAGAAGACTTATATTGTACAGGCTTAGTGTTAAGTTCTTGGTGCATTTAGTTTCATTAATCCGCACGACGTTTTTGTGTATGCTGTATACGTACTATCCTTCACCAGAATCATGATAAAAGAAAAACACCCAAAAAATACAACACAAAAAACAACCCCCGGCGCCCAGCAGCACATGTGCACACTGCCCCAGTAGGGGTTAATGAGCACTACAAAAACTAAAAATATGCAGTACAACTACCGTCTTCATTACAGTAGTAGGTCATTGTGACCCATTAAATTTACACTTCAATGGATTGTTTGTGTTCGGTTGTTCATTTCTCAGGCCACTTATTCATACATAGAAATCATCGATAATTGACGATGATGTGTATCTAATTAGTACCACACCATTTTGACTAAGGAAGCTCATTTGTGACTTATATTTAATTCTTTTACTGGCTTTTGTTTCAGTTTTTTGCTTTTTAACTCGTGATAAGTTTATTGGCAATGACAATGGTTTGCATACTATCAAAGTGTAGAACCTATGAACTTGGTGATGGGATGCATCTTAGATAAGTTACTCAATCAAAACCCATTTTTGCACAAAAAGAGGACCCTCAATTGTCAATATGTTTTGATATCAAGTGACTTGGTTGAAATTTTTTTGTGTTTTTAAAGTTTTTTTAATGCTGTTTATGTTCCAATTATAAAAACTTTGATAATAGATTGCAATCTCTTTTAGTATCACTACACTCTTACAAACAAAAAGAAAGGTTTACTGTGATTCTACATATTTTTTCTTTCCTTAAAGTTGGGATTTAAGTATTTGTGTTTAGCTTATGAAAAACATAGAATTCCCTATGATACATCCTAACCTACTCAGAAAGCCCATTCTGACGCTGTTGCAGTTGGATGTTAAGTAGGAATAAATATGTTTATTTAACAATAAACTCTCCATATAAATTACTCTACATTATTACATTGCTGATAGGTTCCCTTGACACGATTAACTGTTTACTATGCTAAATTGAGTATATGAGTTAGATGCTGTTGCAGGTGAGGGCCTCAGGCTGTAGTGGCTAATTTAAGGTAAATTATTGATGCTCAATCCTATGCTTAGTACTACATGGCAGTGACTCCAAGGTTTACTTCAAAACCTGTGACTTCTCCAGCCAGTGAAATATGACCTGGATAATATAGTGCTAGATTATATAGATTAAAAGTGAAAAGTTATAAAGGTAAAAAAATGCACCAAAAAAAAAAAAAATAATAACGAAAAAGAAAAAAATTTTTTGTAGGTTGAAGTGGCGCACATAATCGTTCTCAGGACACTTTTACGTCTGAATTTACTGTCCTGCATGATAAATTGAATGTTTACACAGTGGCTACTGAAGACTACTAAAAATAATCGTTTAAAGTAAAACTCTGGTATTCACAATTGAATTCACATTTTGCGAGTGTGCCTAGTGCTCAACTTCAAAGCCCAGGATGCCAACACACAAAGTTGGGGTGCCACCTTTAACTTTGCTTCTCTGCAATCAACTGCAAACTGGAGGCTGGGAAAAGGTGGCTCTTCACATAAATATTCTAAAAATTATGGCCATAATCAATGACTTTCATTCTTGGCAGAAACCTGCTTGGGCACAAAGGTTGACCGCATAATATCAGACCACAAATTCCCTGAGTTTGTTGGTCAGTTCCCTCTGCCAAGGACAAGGGGAGAACAAACTCGCTCAATCTCCAATGTTCTGCTCTGGGCATTGTTAATTCATTGGTGCAAACCCTGCATAAGGTCCTCCATTTGGAAAGGTGTATTAGGGAAAGTGACATGGGATTTTTGTGCTGGTGGCTAAGGTCAACGACCATCATCCTGTTACAGGCTACCATCCCACATGATGGCTAATTTCTTTCTCTGGCTCATTGAGGGGAAGGAAAATAAATCATCTGTTACCTATTAAAATGCTATTGCTTCCATGAGTTTAATTTCAGGACATCACGGTGAGAGCCAGATACATTCCACGACAAGGATCTCATTGACATATTTGCCAATTTTGATATGATACCAGCTCCCTGTCACTCAAGTTGTTCCCCAAATGGAATTATCTCATGATTTATTACATGGTTTAATTACTCTAAGATTAAGCCTTTGTCCAAGACCTTCACTTAAACTTATGATATAATAAGACTGATAAGCTTCGTGTTCAGCTTGCATGGTTGAGTGAGTTGCGATGCCTTTTAATTTAACCCAAACTATCTGCAGTTTCTGCTTAGAGATGGCTTGGACCATTTTATTGATGCTCCTGGCCCCGCCGGGTTTCAAGGCCAAGAACCAGTTACATAACTTTATGGGTAATCAAGAAGGTTAGGCTTTCCCCCTCATCTCTCTCGTATCTCTCTCTCTCTCGCTTCTCTGTCTCAATTGGCTCACTTCTATCTCTCGTCACAAGAGCCTTACTAAAGAGGCGAAAACTCCAAGTCACGCAATTTGTATATTTTTTGATTTGAAAAAAAGTCTCTAGCTTACATGCACTGAAGGCATTTCATCAGGGGTAGGTCCAGAGACTTTTTCTGTTAGGTAAAGGACACTTCACCCCTCAAGCATTAACCTCTTGGCTTCACTGGTTGGTTTTTTTGAATAATTTTTACTCGGCGTATTCTTGAGACTGCACAGGATCAGATACGCCTGCTCTGTGACCCTTTACATTTGAATGCAACTGTTTCAATTCAAGACATTTATTGAGGCCATCAGGCTGGCATGTTACAGTCGACTTTATTCAGCTTTTACCTTAAAGATATTTGGTCTCGTTAGAAGAAGAGAACTGAATCATGTGGGCCCGAGTGGTGGGTTGTTCAGATATGTACCAGATTTTGTTCATGCCTGCACAAAACCTTGATTCGGCCTAGGAATGAAATTTTCTATTGATAAGGAAACCACGTAGGTATCAATCACTGGTGCTGCCTCTTTATTAAGGTGATTGGTCCTTACCCTTTTATAATACGGATTAGTTTACATCATGTTTCTCTGATGGGTTACCTGGGTTAGAAGTTGGATACTCTTGCATGTTAAATATTCTCCAAAGATTAATGTGACCGGTAATGTATTCGAACAGTTAAAGGAAATTTTCGTGATAGATACTTACCTGATCACATTAAAAATATGCCACCCCACACCTCCCAAGCAAATGCGAGCACCCTCGTCGATGTATCACTCAAGCCAAAACTGATGATACATTCGGTATATTGGTTGGTTGGTTGTTATGGTTTTTAACGCATTTTTCAGCACATGATAGGCTATACATGGCGACCAGTATATTTGGTGTGGAGGGTAAAGAACCCGAGAATAACCCCGGGAAGAACCACCTGATCCACGGAAAGCTACTGGCAAGCGTTCTTACATACCCCACATTTGGTCCGTTCCCGAGACTCCTCTCTCCCACGTTTCAAACGGAAACGGAACTGCCAAAACACTAAACATACGTGTCCCATATTTGCGTGGTGACGAGTCTGTGGTTATTCACAACAACAGGAGGTGATGTTGTTTAATTAGTGTTCCGTAAGCTCCGGATAACTGTGTACATATTTCCGTAACATTGAGTTGTAATAAGCACATTATTCCCCCCCTCCCCCCAGCTTTTTGTGGGAATTATTAGATTTAGACATTGCATACATTGGATGCAGACAACACAGTGGTTACCTTCTATGTATGTGAAGACTTGCCATCCACCCCTTTCACTGAAAATTGACTCTTCCAGCAACCAGAAAATGAAAAGTGGGCAGGCTCCTTGATTTACATTAAAAACTTCCCGTTTGGTATGAAAGATCGCAAGAAATTGAAGAACGATATTATTAGAGAGCCACTTTGTTAGCAATCGAGAGTTAGAAATTTATAAATCAATGAATGAAAATGAGGTCCCAGTTTTGTGCACTTTTGATATCCTTGATTCTTTTTCGTTTTTTTAATATAAGTACAAGCTGTGCTGGCATGGTAGGGCGGAAAATCTATAGACCTATTTTACTTTAAAACGTTTGCAAAAGTTGTATATGGGCAAATGATTCCGTGTTACAGGTAGGCTACATCGTTTTAGAGAAAGAGTTGCGGGGTAACCAGAAACTCATTATTACAAAAAGAAAAATGATAAATGTAAAATCTTATTTACCTTGAGTATTTGTTGGTTTGGGAGGGATTTACATCCAAAGCTTTGTGGTCATCATCTCCTTACTGTTTTGTTACTAAAAATTGTTTTTGTTTCTAATAAATAGACACTTAGTAGCAGAACATGTCACTCGAAAGCCAAACGATGGCTCTGTGCTAAATAGGGGTCAAAATATTCGAGAGCCAAATGGGAATTTAGCATAGGTTGCGATCTTGTTCATATGGTTTGTAACAGTACAGCATGAGATGACTGTCTGCACTCGAAAACGGAAAAACCCTATTACGGCATGGGGTTTCAAACGGGAGGAGCCTGACTTGTTTTGTAACAGTGTTGCGTGTGTTTGTAGGAATTGTGAGTTTGTCCACCCTCTAAATGAAAATCTTTAGAGGAGGCCTGTGTTAAATAGAGTCGACAGTTTATAGGAACTAACCGGAATTAACATGGACAAAATTAATGGACTAAAGTTTAAAGGGACAGTTGGTCGAAAATGCATGGGGACAATACGGGAAATTCACACGAGACAGCCATGTTGAAAAGGTGTGTTTTTAAACAGTGTATTGTATTGAAGTTATGACTCTTAACAGAGATCCTGAGCGATGACGGGTGCGTGTATGGATGACATGATCTCGAAAGTCTACAGGTTTATCATGTGTAGGGTTCTTTTTTAGTTGTCTATAACGAGAACAAGGTAGGGTGTAAAAGAAGAGGAATACAATAGAATTTAAATCTCTTCACAATACAATTAACAACACTAACCCTAACCTCACCCTAATCTCTATATAAAGCTAAAATCTCTACCTCTTTCCGTAATATGTATATCCCTCCCCCTCCCCTCCTTTTTAAAAACAAAATACCATCCTCATAATCTGTACATATCAAAGCCCAGTTATCTGCTATTAACCAACCAGTGATTTATTATCTAGCACCCAGGACCTTACTATCCACTAACCAGGGAACTACTACCCAACAACCAGATATCTACTTCCAACAACCACTTATCTACTATCCACCAACCAAGAATCTACTATCCAACACACAGGGACCGACTATCTATCAACCAGGGACCAACTATCCAACAACCAAGGATCTACTATCCACCACCCAGTAATCTGTACCTTCTAAGTAAAACTACCGTCACTAACGACACATACCGCTCTATGATCCCTCTCATAAATTAAGTAAAAAAAACTATTAGCCTCTTCAATAAGACCCCTTAGTTACCTCCCTCTATAATATACCTACTCTACCCTCCTTCAGTATATCCACTACAACCCTATAGAGTAAACCTTACTCAACAGACTACAGACCATATAAATCCCTTCTAAATAAAACTAACAACCCTTATAATGGCTCATAAATAAAGTAAAAATCTATATTTCCATTTATAATGTCCCTACCTATTTTAAAGAAAATTACCACCCCATTCACACAAGGTAGGATTTGAAAGAAGAGTATGAATAAAAAATAATTAACCCCCACCACTCTCCCTACCTCCTACAAGCCCTCTTACAAATAAAATAAAATCTCTAGTTCCATCTATAATATTCATAACTGCCCTCACTCTCTTATGATCCCCCTTATAAAGTTATATGTCTATAATGTCCCTACCTACTATTTTAAAGTTATGAATATTATAGATGGAAGTATAATACAGCTAATACAGTTATGTAACGGACTTATTCCGCCACGATAATTAGATACAATAAATAATCTGTCTTGGAGAGATTGTTGATTTTTAAATTCAGAATGTGTACCTGATGCCTATATACGGATTTTATACGAAACTAAATTGCAGCTGTTTTGATTCCTAACAGTCACACTCATAACTTTATCAAGGCACATGTACAAACTATTAAAACAGTCAAATGCTCAGTAAGACAAGATAAGAATCAATCGTGAAGCTGCAAGATTTATATTCACCTAATGAAAATGTACACCTAAACATATTAACAACCTTCCTTACCAATGGTAATGACTGAAACAATTAGGTGCGTTTAGTATGGTTACAAGACTGGAAGATCCATATAATAAGCTATCATATGCATTAATTAGAAAAATTTAAATCAGTTCTCTCTAATACCGATTATTTCTGCTCCTTTACACCCAAACTTATCAATAAATAATAGTTTCACCTGCAGTTTATTGCATTGTGTAGTTTGACTTTGAAATGCTTAGTTTTTGTGGCTCTGTTCTCATTTATTTGACTTTATTGCAGAGTTTAGTGCGAACTTACTTCGAGTCATATTATGTGCTTTCTGTCTTTGCCCGGGGAGAAAAAGAAAGAAAGTATGAGCTTATGAGTTTCCAGTTCTCCAAACACGAAAGAGATTGGCCATTCTACGGTGCTAATTTCAGATTTTGCATCGCCAACTTGGACCTCACTTTATGGTAGTTACCGGTACTTGATTTGCTTGATTATTTGTTGTGTCGGCCGGTCGTGATGACGCTTCCAGCTTATCCATTTTATTGCTTCTGAAGGCCAATCGTCACAAACTATTGCATAGACTAGGTCCACATCAACCATTTCTGATGTCAAATAAGGATCATACTTTTTTAAAAATTTATCTCAGCACATGGCCCATGTTGACATACCGGTATTCCACTAGAAATCTGGGTCTTTAAAAAGTAACATGTCCAAGACTTTTTTAGTTGATATGTATGTGGTAGTCGCTCTTCTGACATACTGGTGAGGTGGCATGCCCATCTCAACTGTGATTTCATCAGCAGGGTGTGGATGCTTGGAATGTCTGCCCGTGTAAGAACCTCAGTGTCAGGGACCCTGTCCTGCCATATTATCCTCAACAGTTTCTTCAGGCAGTCTATGTGAGAATGCTTCTCGGCATGGCGTCTGTACACTGTCCAGGTCTCGCATGCATACAGCAGGGTCGGCAACACAATATCTTTGCAGACCTTCAGTTTTTGTTTGTAGACTGATGCCTCTGCGCTCCCATACATTTGTACGTAGTCTGTTAAAGGCCACACACTTGCTTTAGCAATTCTGGCGTTGGCTTCATCATCGATGTGGACATGCACGTGACAGTGTACTGCCCTGATATGTCAACTTGTCCACTGCGAGGAGAGTTTGGCCATTTACTGTGATGGTAGGCTCTATGTAAGGCTTTCCTGGTGCGGCTGGTGCATCACCTCTGTCTTCGTGATACTGTTTGTGATACCGAAATTGTCACAAGCTGAATAGAAATGGTCTATACTGTGTAGCATGTCAGATTAAGACTTGGCATTCAGGGAACAGTCCTCAGCAAATAGGAGATCACGAAGAGTCACTTTCTGTAACTTCATCTTCGCCTATTGCCTTCTCGGATTGAACAGCTTGTCGTCAGTCCGGTATCTGATGCCGATCTCAGTGTCATGGTCACAGAAGGCATCAGTGAGCATGGCAGAGAACATCATACTGAAGATAGTTGGGGCCAACACACAGCCTTGCTTGACTCCATAGGTGACTGGGAATGGTTCACATGACTCACCATCATCCACAACACGAGCGAGCATGCTATCATGGAATTGCCGAACCATCACCATGCATTTCTCTGTTCAACCAAATTTGGCCATGATCTTCTAAAGACCCCAACGGCAGACTGTGTCAAAGGCTTTTGTTAGGTTGATGAATGTCATCAACAGGTTGGAGTTCTGTTCCTGGGATTTCTCCTGGAGTTGACGAGCTGCAAACACCATGTACGTGGTCCATCGTCCTTTCCTGAAGCCACACTGACTCTCAGGCAGGAGCCCTTGATCGATATGGTGCACAAGACGATTAAGCAGAATTGTGGCAAGGATTTTGCCAGCTATTGGCACCAAGGAGGTGCCCCGATGGTTGTCGCAGGATTGTCTGTTGCCTTTCCGCTTGTACAAGTGGATGATGGATCCATCGTTGTACTCCTGGGGTAAAGTTCCCTGAGTCCACATTGACTGGAAGAGTGTAGTCAGTTTCTGTGTCATGTGCGAGCCTCCGGCTTTGTAGACTTCTGCTGGTATAGCATCTGCTCCAGGTGCTTTGCCATTTGACAGCAGGTAGACTGCTTTCACAGTTTCAGTCAGCTCTGGAGTATCAGCAAGTGATATGTTGATTTCCACTTAGGCAGTCGATCAATTGCCTCCTCACTGATAGATGACTGTTGACTGAGGATGTTGTTGAAGTGTTCTGCCCATCTTTGAAGAATCTTTTCTTTATAAGTGGGCAGCGTGGCGCTGTCAGCACTCAGTATTGGAGATGTTCCTGATTACGGTGGCACGTAGATTGTCTTCAAAGCATAATAGAAGGTCTTCATGACATTCCTGTCTGCCTAGGACTGAATCTCATCTGCCTTTTAGCTCAGCTACGAGTCTTGCAAACTCTCTGAGTTTGCACTGGACAGTCCTCTTGATGTTGTTGAAGCCTGCCTATTTAGATGATGAAGCGATGTCTTCTAAATAAGCCTTCTGTAACCGATGTTTCTCATGCAAAAGTCTCTGTATGGCAGCATCGTTCGCATCGAAAACAAACTTGATGTTTACGTGTGGTAGGACCGAAGGATGCCCAGTTTTCCTGGACAGTCTCGGAGTTTGCATCGATTGTATCCAGTTGGCTGCATAGTTCTTCGTCAAATGCCTGTTTCCCATTTTCCTGTTTCAATTTGGAGACATTAAGCTGTTTGGGCACTTTTTTGCCTTGTGGCCGTCTGCTAGGCTGAATCTGGATATTGAGCTTGAAGACTATGAGCCTTTGGTCAGTCCAGCATTCTGCACTTCTCTTCTCCTGATGATGACGTAATCAATAAGATGCCAGTGCTTGGAGCGTGGGTGCATCCAAGACGTCTTGTTGCGGTTTGGCAGGCGGAATAATGTGTTAGTTATTAGGAGGTCATGTTCAGCGCATTTTCTCAGTAGGAGGAGTCCATTGTTGTTGCATTTGCCAAATCCATTTTTGCCAGTGAAACCTGACCATGTCTGGTGATCTGTGCCAACTCTAACATTGAAGTCACCAAGGATGATGAACTTGTCATCCTTTGGTACTACTGTAATAAGAGACTCCAGGTCTTCATAAATGCCTCAGACCTCTTTAAAAATATCATAACCATACAAAATTGTTATTTTATTTGTAAAAATCGGTTATGGTTCACGATTTTTGTGAATTATGTGTGTATGTGAGAAACTGCATAATTACAGACATGCATACATGGAGAGACAGTTATGTCAATTCAAGTAACATTTTGGTATTCATTCATTGATTTAGACAATGAAGATCATACCTTCATAGATGTCGATTTTGGATAGAAAATATTCTGTTTTTGGTATTCATTGCATATACTAAAGAGAACTGATATGAAATAAAAGTATTGCTCTAATTTACAATTAATTTTATTGCATTTTACTCTGAGACACGTGCTATACATTTTAACGACCATACATTGATAAATGTATATTTTTCTTAGAAGTTACTATAATTTTATTTCATGAATTCAATATAAAAGATAGAACCTATTTAAAATATAAATTTGGGTCTATAATACATGTCAAAGTAATATCCTGTAGAATATGGGTTTTAATTAATGGTTAGCCGCAGGGTACGTGACATATGGCCAAGCCATGTTATTTGAGCAATACCGAATGGGTGAAGTCCGTTGTAATTCCAGGTAGAACATCCGCAATCGGTTTTAATCCCTCAGTACACGGCATAGTGTAAAATACTTACTTTTTTATTTTCTATTTTGTCTTAGAAATTGATGCCCTAAACCTCTTTAAAATATCAAAACCATAAAAAATGATGCTTTATTTGTAGAAATCGGTTAAGGTTTAAGATTTCTGTGAATTATGTGTGTATGTGAGAAACTGCAAAATTACAAACATGCATACATACATAAATAGGAGAGACATTTATGTCAATAAAAGTAACATTTTGGTTTTCATTCATTGATTTAGACAATGAAGATCATGCCTTCATGTAAATATTCGCACCTTTTTGTATTCATTTGGAATATATAGAAGAGAACCGATATGAAATACAACTTGTGGTCTAATTTATAATGAATTTTACTGGATTTTACCCTCAGATTTGTGTTATACATTTGAAAGACTGATTTTTAGAATTCTACCACATCATGTCTAGAGATACCTCAAAGGTAAAAAGAAATAAAAAAAATACTTGATTGATAGTTGTCCAGATAAACAAAAAATATACGCCCAGGTTTCGGGATGTCTAAATTTTCCGTTGTGTTAGCTGCTTACAAAGGTCAGTATAATTATTGGATAGGTAATGTTGAGTACTGGAGAACATTGTCACCTGATGAAATGAATTATAGGGCCGATAAAGAAGACAGCCAGCATATACTTCTTCCTGAGAAGGCAATGGACTTACTGATAAAATAATAGCTAGATCGAGTAATAATAAAAAGGTCTTATGTAATCTGTAGTATAGGTGCTCAGGTTAAAAACAAAACATTTATTTACAGTCTCTTTCGACATTATCATACATTGTTCAAAGCGAATGAAGCTATTAATCCTAGAAGATTCAAAGTGAAATTATTTGTTTCTGGTGGTGATGGGATCTTTTGTTACTGAGTGACATGGTTATACAAATCGGTAGTATCATGGGATACAAGAACAAATAGCCAAAATCCATCTGATATTTAAACTAGCGTTAAACCCTACCGTCAACATCGAGGTAAACAGAGAGGTATTGTAAAGACTGATACCAATCTGTGACATTACAAAAAGAAACTGTGGACGACAGAAAAGAAGACAAAGTAGGTACACATTATGTGGAAGATGGAGGATTAGGATGACGATGTTCCCACTGTCATGTTTGCAAATGCTAGCCAATACCCAGACGTTGATAGGACACATGACAATCACGAATTTGATAGAGACCAATTTAGTCACGGCAAAAACAATGTCGATCATGAAATAAGCAATCATTTATTTGGATTCTAATTGTTTAGGAAAATGCCATGGATTACCTTTTGAAACAGGCTACTAACCTCTGATACTACTCGATACTTTGTTGAGATATTTAATCAAAAATGGGATTCACAAATCAACTAATGTTAAACAAGTAAAAATAACATGTTCATCAAGGAAAGAACAATTAGTGCAGCACCCTTCAACAACCAATATATTACGCCACCAATAATACACCGTAATGCAGCTCCTACTTCTTTGGCTAACGCAAGCAAATAATTGGCGAAGTTTTTTAAGCTTTGATGAAGTCAGAATATTATTCTCCATGAGTAGGATGAGTAGAAGATGGAGTATATGGAACATGAATTGAGGAAGCTGCAAAAACAATACTTCATATAAAATTTAATACAGATAGAGCAGTTTTTGATATACCCATTGCTGTTGCTGTATCTATAGTAGCAATTGTTACACCCGTTCCGATCAAATTTTATTTCAACCTTTAACATAATGGTAATTTGTTCCTAACTTTTGAATTGATATTCTCAATGTTTTATGTAAAATTATTCAGTAACTGTGATAGATACCCAACTCCCTACGCACTGACGATCTCATTTCTTGTCAACTGTTCTTGTATTATGTTCTTTTTGTTTGGGTCTATTTCCATTTTTTAGTTATTCAGTCTATTTTCCACACATTTCAACATCGAGTTGCATGAACTTTATTTGTTTGTTTAACAACTTTAACAGAATTTATCTAACCTTTAAACTTTCTGCCTTTTTGTACAGTAAATAATCTTTTTTCACTTTCTGGAGTAAATCTTGTCTCTGCTTCTCTAACATGTTCATCAAACGTCGCATTTGTATCTATTGTTAGGATCTCTATTTCCGCAGGTACTTCCATTTTGTTGTCTTTGAACAACAGTAGGTTCAATTTGATATTAGGGCTGTGTATCCTCGACGGTGGAGCCTTGATAAATAGCGTGAACAGGAAGTATAATTCTATCATCTCATTTTATCCGGCTTAGTTCAATTAACAAGTTCCTACCAGTCTTACTTGATATAGTGTTCTGCGCAAGAGTAGATTTGATTTCTCCTTTCTTCGAAATTTCAACTTACTTTCCATAATGTATTTCATAATAGAGTGCTCTGTTTAGTAAACTAAGATGGTTTATTTCCAAGTTGTACTGTACTTCATTCATTTCAAAGATATCCTGTATGTCCTTTTTGGGCATATCAAGAAATACTAGTAACTTCGCTAAAATTGTCATATATCTTGATTTGCAAAAGAAATAGGAAGATATATAGCGTCATCAATTTGTATTTTTGTATATCTACAGCAACATCTTCATATACAGGATTTTCAAATTCTTTCATTTCTAAATCTACACCGCCATCATTGATTCTAATTCTTTTCTTAAATTGGGATTAATAAAATATAAAACTAGATCTAATTTTGCAGAATTGAAAGAGTGTGAATTGCACATAGCATGTTAACACTTGATTGAAAATAAGTTCGACAAAATGGAAGAGAAAAAAATCAAGAAGACGGATCGAATCTTTGTAGATGCTAGAGCTGCTAAATTTTTCAAATCATTTCAGACGCTCATATTTATAGTCTGACATCAATGATTAGTACATTTCTTAGAATCGACAACTTGGACAGTATACTAATTGAATTTGGAGATGACTACATCACTTCAAGCAGAACATTTAGATACGTCACCAAACATTTGTCGTTTAAGTCAGGTTTGCCTCTATCTGCAAGTTTGAAAACTTTGAAACACTAAGATTTCAACAAACAACATAAAGTGATGAGTAAATAAATGTTGATGAAACAATCGAGATATAAATAGCGCAGCATCTCTGAAGAAGAATGTGTACTGGCTGCTTTGTTTTTAGTGAATTTGTGGCTTTAACCACACTTGTTACGATTATTACCATTACTGGAGTATCTGCTTACCATATAGAAAAAAGAGATTAGAAACCACTGTTAAAGACTGTAACAGAGACAACCCAGAGAATGTCCTCAATAATTAAGTTAGCTATCTTGAATAATGCAACTTTATTCTTATAATTTTCTGTCTATTTCATCGAAGGAATTTAAATTTGTTTAACCTGTTTCCGCTTGCTATAATGTACCTAGTATTTATCCAGTGGAAAGAATTTCTTTCTTGACCAGGATCAGACATATCAAAAGAAGAACATAGAATAACGTGATATGTATCTATTCCATCAACATGCACACCTACGGTCTGTGTAAAGTTAGATATATACGATGGAAGTCAAAAGAAGGTACATATAGTATATTCAATGTTGTGTCTAATTTGATTTTATCTCTTTATATATATAAAATTATTTTTCCTCTGATACTTATTAATCTAAAATTTTCATAATTATGGAATGTTTGTTTCGAGTATTTACTCGTGTACTCTTTATTGTACTAGTTATTTTTCCTGAACAACTTTTTGGATTGTTTTCTGCAGCACTAATTATGAGAATGCTTGCACTAAGCACTAGTTCTGCAACATTCGATGAATTTGTTTTTAACTTCTCCGCACATAGGACGTATGTTGAAGTCGATCTCTTTTATTTATATTTTAAATTATTTTTAACTACTCGTAACATTGGAAAAATTTTGCAATTAATCTTTTTTCAAATTGTTTTTTAATTTTGTAATTAATCTTTTTTCAAATTGAGATTTATTTTCCTTTACATTATAAATTTACTTGTTAAATAAGTAGAAAGTGAACAGGAATAAAATGAATGTGAAAACAATGCTAGTATAGAACCTGAATACAGATAAATTCACAAAACCCAACAAGATCCCCTTAGAGATGAATGTGAAAGACAAGTTGGGAGACGTTCACAGGAATTTAGAAAAGTAAACACAGAACGTTTAAAGAATTAACTCGAATCTACAAGGCCCCACGAGGTCGAAATTAGACCACGTGAAAGAAATGAAACAAACTTAAACAGTACAATCTATTATTTTATAGGTGGTGGTGTAGCTGTTTTAGGCATTTTGTTCATTTGGTCAACAAGTTCTTCACATATTCTTCAACATCCACTTTTTAAAAAAAAGATGGATTTAGCAATGAACAATCAAATAAATAACAGCTTCAAAGCTTGTAGGAAGTATGCATAACTAAGTCGGCCAACAACGGCGAAGCCTGGACTTAGTCCATCCCAATACCAGAAATGCTTTAGCATATCCGTTCTACTTCGGGAGACATCAATGAGACGATGACAATGAAGCTGCCAATGGCAGTCCAGAACTTGAAGTCTGCGGGGCGTTGTTGCTTCACAACATTTCTCATCCCTTTGGAATAATGGCAATTGCAGAACTTTCTAACTACATAACTACTAAGTTGTCGACTAAAACAACATCAAAATAAAAAAAAAAACAAAAAAAAACAAGATTTACTATGTTTACTATGTAGCACTAAAATATTTTGTCACAGCTGGATACAACACGCTTTTAAAGAAGTTGTTTATGATGTCAATAGGTCAAACATGGACATTGTAGAAACTGTAACGCTAATTTTATTCCATTTTTACTTAGTCAGTTCACAATCGACTACCTGAGAACAAATGTACTTTTATCTGACAAAATTTTAAACACTATAGTCAAAAATATATTATATATTATACATTGATAACAGCTTTTGCTAGATAAATAAAGAGATTTCAAGCGAAACAAAGACATTACTAAAACGATTTAGCATGCAACATTAAGCTTTGCCCTTACTGTTGCTTACAGAATGAGTTAGAAAAAAGCGATTGAAATTTAGTATTGGTTTATCATTACCAATGTATACTGTATTTGTCAAGCTGATCTTTCCAAATTTGTTTAGCTAGTTCAGAATCGACTACCTGATAGGAAATTGACTTTTACCTGACAAAATTGTTACTCAAAAAATAGCAAGAATGAAATGCGCAACAGTCTCTCTTTCATCATGTCGAAGTGAAGGCGCGGCTGAAATAACTTGACTTCTGAGATTCTTTGATTAAACCTTTGACTAGTAGTTAATACACGTTGCATGAATGTAAAGTATGCAGTCTTGATAAGGTATTAAAGTGATGATGGTTATCTAGAGATTCCTTTGGGAATACAAACAATAGAGAAAGATACAAAGATGAACTTTGCAGAAAATATTTCTTTTGTGTGTTTTAGATTCCTGGAAAATTGAGAAGCAATGACTGCTAGTTTAAGTGATAAAATATCAAATATGTTCTCTAAATGGAGATATCATACTTTTCCTCTCCACAAGTGCAGCTCTTCAAGCTTCTAAAACATGGCGGAAACATTCATTTCTAATAGTGTGGTCTCTCCCGTTCTTCCGTACACAGCACTTGCAACTGGATCACATACTGTTTCTGCTAGAGCTAAGATTTATGGAAATGTTGGCACCAGTGATATTCTTGCTAATGACCTGCTCTGCTTTGTTTTCCGTGTATTGAACACTACTGCAGCTGATTGTGTTTGTTGGTTATATACTGACTTTGGCAATAACGAAGACATATAAAAGGCAAATTTCTTTTTATTTGATCTATGTGCAGGTACTTAAATCAGACTGATTAATATACAAAGGGATCATAAGCACTGAACAATATAAAGGACTAAATAAAGTTAATACATTCAGCTTAAGCTTCTGAACCACATGAACTCCTATGCTTTGCTGTTGTGATCTCAGTAAATTGCCACCAATTAGACAAAAATAGTGTAAATATGAGTTCATTGCTAGAAGAAATCAATGACCTGCGGAGTAATAGTAATATGTTAAAATAGTCGCAGAAAGTCACTACCGTGCTAATACAAGATTTAATAAGCAAGACAGCTAGGATGAAGGATGGAATTGCTGTTGAGTCATATATCTTGCTAAAAGTTATACAAATATTGATGTTTAGTCAAACTACTCAACTAATACAGATGAGGCCATACATACTGGTGGCGAAAAGATGAACTTAGGGTTGGACGATAGTGTGGCTAATTATTTAAGGTTGTTAGAGAGTACGAGACCTAGGGATATGTTGCCAGAAAACAACATGTCGCCCCAAATAATGCACCCCGATATTACCCAAGTAATAAGTTTATGATTATTATTTTATCATCTTGAATTCTTACCGGAATATTTGGAGGTTGCAAAACTCTTCAGTCAGTTGAGAAAGTGGGACTGTATGGATCATTTGGGCGCTTGCCCTAATCATATTTGTATAGTTAATCCAAGTGCTCAGGCGATTACATTGGTCCAGTAGACTCGTCACCTCTTAGACCGCACCATATCCATATATACGTAGATACCAAGACAAGTCTAGCGTCACAATGTATCAATACGACTGCGATGTATGATAGTGGTTAGTGTAAGAGAAAAATAATAAATCTTTTCTTCCCTAGTTCCACTTTTGATATGCAAAGTTAACGAAAATGTATTGTGATAAATCTTATTATCTCGGAACGAGTATTTTGTGCAATTTTTAACACATATTGTTATGGTTTCCAACCTCCTATCCCTCATCGCTTGTAATTTTTGTTGCAATTTGATTTCCGATGTCCCTTTACAGCAGATTAATGTTTTCTATTATATTGTAGATGTTTGTGTAAAGTGTAAACCAGAATACTTTATATAATTCTGTTTTTTATTTTGTAGAAGTTGCCTTCTTAAATAGCAGCGTTAGTAGTTGTTGTGTTCTTGGCATAAAAATAGCTTCTTTTTTCTTAAATAAAAAGTCCTTAATATGAAACAAATTCATCTATTTAGGAATCTTTGCAGCATAATTATCAAGCAGCTACATGTCAACAAACTAAAATACTGAACACTGTTAAAAACTATATTTATTTACATTACAAACAGCATGAAACAATATGTTATAAAAAAACAACATAATTTGGTTGATTGGAAGAAAAGTAGTGGAAAGAATCTTTTTAGCGTTTCACGCTAGACCACGTGACTCCAAGCATATCATGGCAAATGAATCTCAGGCGATGTGTTGAGTTTAAGTAATTTAAAGGCCAACATGTTTGAATTTAGGTAAATCAAATCAGAAAATGTTTGAATAGATCATTACCAAAACGTATTATCAACTATTAAAACAGCTAGTAAAAGAAAGTCCAATTATAACTAAGGAAGGAATACATATCCGTCACTATGAAAATGGAGGAGCCGTATGCCCGCTTGTCAGCTTTTCGAGAATGCACATATGTTGGAGAATCCGAATAGTTACAGGGTTTATGCTAGGGGGTGATTTATGCACATTAGTTGTCTTAGGGTCTGTTTGTTTCCCCACCTAAACAGGCCCCAAAAGAGAAGTTCACTTCGCCTTGTATTCATTTCAATACAATGCATTAATAAGCAAAATAAAAACGACGATCGTTTGTAATTTTTCTCTTCAAAGAGGAAAGTGGAAATGTGAAATCATAAATATCGGAAATGACATTGCTTCTGTACAGAATTCCTGCCGAAAATTCACACATGATCCATTTAAATAAGAAACAAGTGCAAAATTGAATTTGTGTTGCCCAGTCAGAAGCAAATTATGACTCAGTGGACGCATCCAGGTTCATTACTAATAAAAAATAATCATTGTGTCAAATATTTCATCATACAAGGATATGAAATAGGCATTCTGCTATGGAAACGGTTGCCAATTTTCGACTGTAATCTATTTTGGAGATTGCCGTTTTATGTTATAAGACAACCGTAGTAAAGCAAACTAAGAAATGTGTTACTATTTTTCTAAACGTCTAATAGTATTTCGTCAGCATTTTAATTATCTGATGTAAAAATATGCAAAAACAGTAGTTTCAAGTGACTGTTTTGAACTTTGTACACCCGCTTCGTCCCTTATTTTCAGCTAGAATTAGGTAATTTTTCCCAAATATTGGGGTCAAGCTTGGACTCTGACTTTTTATGATTAAATGCACTTAAAAGCAATGCCAAGCTCAATGGAATGAAGTAAAGGTTCTGACATGCAAGATTTAGTAACATTCGATTGGGATATTTAAAAATAAAAATTCTGGGTTGCCAGGCGGCCCCAGTTAATATATCAGAATCATCCCTGTACTTAGAAACGTACCGACTACTTGAGCACTTTTCAATGCAGAATCACATGCTCTGGATGTCTTTGACAATGACTGCATTAAATATACAGTCCATAGTCAGATTACATTGAAAGTAGATGTTAGGGCACGAACTGGACATAAGTGGAATGTAACAAAAACATAGAGTCCTTTTTTATCACAAGGTATTTAATTTTTAAGGGCTTTTTGTCCAAATTTAAAGCAAAACTTGCCTAAAAGACTTTCTTCATACCTGCATAATCAGTTAGGTAGAATAAAAAGTTAACATTTTTATTATGTAAATTAAAATGAGTTACATGCAAATTTATATGAATTTCTATAGTTTTAATGGTTTCTAGTGATACATCCTGTGTTTTGGTACATGGTCATATAATTTATTTTCATGTTATGGAAGGATCTCAAAAAAAAAAAAAAAAAAAAAAGCCTTTAATTTTAAAAAGGCACGTTTCCTAAACCAAATTGCTTTATATTCCGTTCAGTAAGGGTTATGAAAAGTGATCCTTGAAAAAATTAATTTCACCCAGGAAAAAAACCTGGAAAAGATCAGGAAATGTTTGTTTCAAAATGTGTTGGTACCCAGATTATTGGTCGACCAAAAGACGCAGCGTATATTGTTTTGACATCCATCCTTTTGTTCGTTTCTGCACAGTCACTTTAGTTTACAACATCAGTGTTTACTAAACTTTGTAGATGACTTCCACTTGAGGTAAGGAAGAAGTCTATTGATTTGAGGACAAAAAGGTCAAAGATCAGGGTCACTATGAATGAAAGAAGAAAATGGTTTCTACAGAATAACATTTGTTCTACATCTCAAAACTGGAAAAGACTTTGTGGATGGCATGGCGTGAACTAGTGGAAACGAAGAAGTCTTTTGATTTGGGAGTCAAAGTTCAAGATCACTGTGACTAAAAGAAGAAAAGTGGTTTCCACACAATAACATTTAGTTCCACATGACAGACTTGAACCAAACTTTAATATGTTTTGTTATTATTCATCAATAAATTGTCAAGGTTTCAAAATTCCTCCACTACCAGACCTGGTGTATGGAGTGATATTATCTTATTTTCTTTGTAATACCTTTACTTAACTTGATTTTTGTAAATTTACAAGTATAGATATAAATTTAAAAACAAAAACACCAAGGTGTTACTAAATTACAAGATTATCACAGCATATTAACAATTCAAATGTATAATATCAGGTATTACAATACATTATATGGTATTGAAACTTGAAAGATATTTCCACATTTTCTCAAAAACATCTGTTCGATTGCATAACATAGCTATATATTTTTCCAACCTTTTGAAAATTAAATATAGTATCACTGACTTAAATATCCAGACACTCCCATTTTCTGAACGATATATTTGCAAAATTTGTAGTAATTTTGAATAGCACAAAAAGTTTCCGCACACCAAGTAAGTTGGTTTTTATAATCAAAATAAAACATTGAATAAGAATGTACATCTCTCCCTCGTTATAATGCGGTAGTCATGGTCCATAACTGCTGACCGTGTTATGATCCAAACCGCGTTATAGTCAGAACCGAGGTGTGTATGAAACATCGACCATTGAAAATAGGGTAATATACCAAATCGCGGTATGACTTGAACTATCAATATTTGCTAATAATGGTGTTTTGAAAAAAAACAACAGATATAACACTAAGCTTCACCGTGTCTTCTTACAACCCATATTCTTATACATTGGTTTAATTGTGGTCATGCTGTCCATAGTCGCTCTGTCTTATACCCAGAATCACGCTATAGCGAAGCGCGTCATATTGAGGGAGAGCTGTAATGTTTTACCTATACTCAAAAACAGGTGATTGAACAGATATCCCTCAGATCATCAAACCATCAAACCACTTTGGTTACCCGTATTATCGCATGAATCAACTTAAGGCGTTGCCAATAGGTAGCAATAAAAACAGCTGACACTACACAACTCATTATTACTTGGTGTAATATACCCAAGGACTTGATGTAGACAGTTCACTTCAGAAAAGTGGATTAACTAGTGTGATATAAAGTGTATGGAGTTTATTGTTTTTGTTTTTTCCTTTTCCAGTGTACTAAAATAGGTTGACATTTATTGATGATAAAGTGGTCAATATCTGCAACACGAATTTCACAAGTTCTTGTTGTCTCAGCTTTATTCAATAGCAGATTTTTGCTTGATAACCTGATACAGGATGTAGTTGGTAAGTCTTAATAGAGCTCTTTGATATCATTGATGCATTGATTCATCGCGATATTTTCTCTGGCGATAGCTTATCATGATGCAGACTCAAACTATTGATACAGGATGATAGTTGAATGACATATAAACTAAATGATATTGACTATGCGAAAATGAAAATTTTGTTGATGTCTTTCTATCCCTTCGAGTAAATGACAAGGCTGCTTAAACCATGAATGAAAACTATTAATCTGCCAATACTCTATACTGTAGCATCACACATTTTCGTGGGGTATCAATTTTTCTGGATTTCGTTGTTGCTCAGAACCACGAATGTAAAGACCCAATGAAAAATTAGGCACATATGATGAAGCCTTTCTTATTGTGTTTCATTCCTAGAGATCAACACAGCTATTTGATAAATCAAAGGCATGTCTGTAATCTGGTAATACAATATTAGCTTTCACGTGTGTTTGTTTTATTTTAACCCTTTAAAAAAGAATTATAAGGCATTATATATTCTTTCAATGCACATGTATCTATACGGTATCCAGTAGCTGTAATTTCCACTCACTGCTTTAAATCGATATATTGTGACATTAGTAAGGACAGAGAGAAAAGAGAAAAAGCATAAATTCTCATACCCCTATGCAAGATAGTCACAATAGTACAGCAGAATAAATTCGGCCCACAGTGTTCGAGAAACCTCATTTCTAAACAGCCAACCATCGAATTTAGGTTGCAATAGTAGTGATCGGGTGCGTTACAATAAGCATATATTATCTACTAACGTCGTAAGAACTGAAATATTTTGTAATAACAAAACTGCAGTTATCAATCACACTGTAACATATAGAGTTACAGGGGATATCTTTCAAGTTAAGCATTGACATGAATAGGTAATGACTGTTGTTGTTAAATTCAGACTTATTACTCGCGTAGGCGATAGATTTTTTGTAATTGATGTAAACATAATAGAAAAAGTATAAATTTCTATAGTCCTCGTTTAGTAGCATAACAGTTTTCTTAAGGTATCACTACACTGCTTGAGCCAATCAGCCGTTATAGCATCCTATTGTAATTCCTATGAAAGTCGTTAATATTTTAAGAAAGTCGTTAATATGGGCTTTTTGTGCAGGATGACAAATTCATGATTTCTCCGGTTCCAGAAGGGTCACTTGTACTAAAACTATCAGTCATTTAAATCAAATGCAGCTAATACTAGAAAATGCATAATATATGCTGATATTTGGATATGTTGTGCCCAAGTTAGTGTCTAACATAAGGAAAACAATTTGAACATAGAACTAACGATATTTATAAAACAATTGAAGCAAACATGAAACGAACGTAATAAGTATAGGGATAACTTAACACCTTTGAGAAAAGTTTTAAAGTGTAGATAACCCGAAGCGTGATAAACGTTTGTATTTGTAACCTGTTCTCTGTAATAAATCAACATTCACTTTTTCAAATGTAGCTTCTATTTGTGCCAAACCTTCTTTGTCTCTTCAAATGATTCCCGACAAAGCTTTTCTAAACATAGCTTAAAATATCAAAAAGAAAGAACTGCCCTGCATGACTTCAGATTAAGCGCTGCTTTGTTGTAAAATGTTTACTTTAGCATCATCACAAATGATCGTTAAACCAGTGTTAAAGAGTGACCTAATCACTGCTGCATCTAAATAATACTAAATGTTTTCAAAATGTACAGTTCCCGTCATATCTTGTGCGACATACCCGACTGAGATTTCCAATGAGCCTACGTTTTCCAATTACTGTGTAAAATCCTTGATATATGTCAGTATAAAAGCGTTCCGCTCAAGCATTCTACCCTTGGTCAGACCGTGACACTGATGATGTCATGCAAAGACCGCCAGTGCTTGTAAATAAACAGGAGTGTTGGCGGCGGCGGAGAGATGAGGCGTAGTAGATATGCATCATGGTTTCCATCTAGATTGTTTTCCGCCAGACATAGGAGTAGCAAGATAATTGATGTTGCCCAGCAACCTACCCTCTGCTATTACTGATGTTCCCCGCCCAGCCACCCACCTGCTAGTGCCTACGATGGTAACGAGGACCATACACGAGAAAATATGTGTCAGTATAAAAGTGACTGGCAACCATCAGCCATCTTACTACTTGCGATTTCTGCTGCTTCGGCTATTTGAAAATTTAGTCTGGTAAATAAGTGGAAAAATAAGTCTTGGGCAGGCCGCACTATGCACAGTTTTTGATATTGGGCTTTATTTTAAAATCAGTCGATTCCCAAGAAAGAAATCTACTGAGAGAGAACTAAATAAATCATATGTGAATCATTATCTTGTTGTCCGTGTTTGGCCTTCCTGTTGCTTTATTATCGCACATACTACGCGTAACAAGGATGTACATCGAATAATACAATTACCAATCCAGAGAAGATTTATTATCCTGTGCTTTTTCTTCGGCATTTTATATTATTTATCACAATAACTGACCACTGAATTGAAATATATATGGCATTGTGGCGGAAACATAGCAGAAATAGAAGATCTCGGCATGCACTATCCAACAGAGTTCACAAAATAAACAATATGCCCGGTCAGCAATGGGTGAGAGTTGGCCTTGTTGTCTAAAGATTAAAAAACCATCTCGTAGAATATTAACCTCTCGCTCGTTGCTCGTAGACGATTAAATCAAGGCGTTACCAATTCCTTGCATCCCGCCATACGGAAAACAATAGGACACCGCCCTATGGTAGTTACCACATATTTGACCAGAAAGTGAAAATAAGAACACTTATAATGTTTCTAATCACTCTATATTTTTATCTTGGCTTGTGTCCAATGTTGGAGGTATCTTTGTTCAAATGGGCAGGTAACACACCATTTAATACTATTTTTAAAATGCAATTGGCTTACTCCGGATAAGCGAGTTTTATTTCCCCCCACCCATTATGTTATGTGACACCGGTTAAAGCGTCTTTTCGACGATATTTTCATTGTATGGTATGCGACCAAGCCATCGTGTTTTTAAGCATTCATTGTTTAATGGAGAAATATAAATCAAAAGCAGTTCTGAGTTGAAGGACTATTTTGGGAAGCAAAGTGTCTCAATAACGCCGTGTTTTAAAAACAAATATGCTTAGGTAGAATTTGATAATGATCCTGATCAAACTCGATTCAGATTTGACGCAGGAAGTTTAAATGAAGATCACGTTAACATGCAGAATGAGAGGTTCAAACACGGAATCGAATCAGTTTTCATTCTTCTCAATTCATATTACAGTTGGTTTTTTTTTCTTCAAATTGTAACACATTTATCGTTAACTAGCATGTGACAATCTTAAGAGTTGAGTTAAAGGATGATTTCGAGATCAAGAGATACACAATATGTTAACATCGCTAAAGGTACTTAAATATGGAAGGTGAGATGCTATGCAAAAATAATCAAAGACTAATTCTACACTGATGTCAATTGATCCGAGAGTCATTCAACGTATCAATAAACCAAACTATCAATGAAGCAACCCATCATTCAAACAATCAATCAATCTGTCATTAAGTCAGCATATCAGTTAATCGGGTCATTATGTTAAAATTGATGTAATTATCCTTCATTAAGAGTGATAAATAATTAAACGGCACTCATCAAGATCATTACTAGTAGCAGTTTAAATAAAATGATGGATCGTACAGAGATTGAAATACCTTAATCTGACTGTCTCGAAACAAAATATGAAGAAAATCTAACCAGCTAAATTTCATCTCGAACATTTGGTGTACATTTTTGCTTTCTAACACTGGGCGCTCACTGTGAGCTCATAGTTTTGCAGTCGAAAACTGGGATAATCACATGAGCGAGATACCCACAGCTTTGATATATAGGTCAATTATCGGGGCTAGTTTTTTCTTGAAAATGTAACCGTATGTAAAATACAAAACTGTGCAGTGAAACCTAGATAAAGAAATGAGAGATGATGCGTAGAGACTTTTATTCAAAGAAAATAAAAGACATTTTGTTATCTATGAGTAGAGAAGTCGATCTAAAAATCGGTAGAATAACGTGTATATCGTAGAGTCTACATCAAACTGTATAGTCACAGAATAATATTGTGTGTAGCCACTTCTTTTCAATAGAAGATACTGACTTTCAAAAGAAATGCATCTCTGATGAATATTTATATCTACTACAATATGAATTTGGTGCAACAAAATATTTATGGGGAGGACCCTCTTACTTCTAACAATGATAACCACAAGGTCTTTTAAAAATGTAATAACGATAGTACATTCCTCGGATAAGAAGTAAGTTAAAGGTTGTAGTAGTAATGCTAGTAAAATAGCTGTTTCTCATTGGAAACGTGTATTAGTAGTAGTAGTAGTGGCATTACCATTAGTGTTGCTGTCAATAATACTGGTATTACTCGGTGTAGTGAAACGAGGAAAAGCAATGACAGTTGCCGGTAAAACAAAAAGAACATGTGAAAATCTGCAGAAATTCATATTTCCTACCACATAATAAGTATGCACTCGTGTTGGATGTTGTGTGCCTTAAATGTTTCATTTGCAACTCACGTGACATTCATGTAACGCTAGAATTTGATATGGTGATCAATCAAACCTACCGCAGGTGTGAATACACCATGTTATTTTTAGATTGTTTGTAACAATTAAAGCGAAGTGTTTCATTATTATTTACTTTCTAAATATTTGTACAATTGAATCTATAATTTTATTGAAGGGAGAAAGAAAATGTTAAATACCGTTGAATTATGGTTACTGCTTAAATAATATCCACAGAAAAGCGCAATGAGAAATGAAGGAAACAAATAATCAGGAAGAAAAAGTACTCTCGAACCCTAAACGTTTATTCCTTTTCATCCCCACCAAGCCCCTGTAAAATCTGACTTGTTTTCTAGCATGCGATTTTAGTGCCAATTCCAGCATGTCTCAGTCGTACCAGACATTGACCTCCCTTTATTCGTGCCAGTCAACAATACGTAAATATACATTTTTGCTTTTGTGAGAAACCTGTACATGCCATCAGATTTAAATCTGTCTGTGGCTATATAGATAAATAAAAAACAAATCTAGAAATGATTTATAATTTTATACTATATCTTATTTATCCCCGAATGCTATGCATCCAGCAACTACGAAAAATGAAGATATTTCCCACAAGTTATTTTAAAAAGCATAGAAAGAAAACAAAATTATTTCATTTTATAAACCCTATGTTTATTGCAACAAGTGCAATTTCTTTTAAAGTTTCGGTATTGAACGAGTATCATTTGCATCTGAAATGTAAGTCTACATATTTTTTGCTGAAAAAGTAATATGTTTTAAAACATTTTGACTCTGTTTCATAATGAATCATAGAAAGTCATTGTGCAATAATTAAAGTACCAAAAACTTCAAAATTTCCTTTTGAGTCTTTGAGTCTACCAAAATATGAGATTCATAGAATAACCTGACAAAGCAATCTAAAATGTGCATTTTCCTGTCAGTTCACATATCCAGCTGCCTCTCGTCTCTGTGGCCTACTACTGCACGTCGTTGTCTTCTTCGTTTTTATTATTTTCTTTTTCTTGATTGCTGATATTTTCTTCCTCAGCCTTTTTCTTATTCTCGTTTCTTGTTTGCCGTTACCATTCTTCTTCCTCCTCTTTATTAATATTTTCATCGTCGCCGTCGTTGAAGCAATTTTTCTTCATTTGTATTATTATTATTATTATTATTATTATTATTATTTACAGATGCTCATCTTGTCGTCGTCATCACTGACGACCTCAGATGGGAAAATAATAATTGGTTTTTAGTCATGTGTTAATTGAAAGAATATACAAGCACTCAAGTTTATATAAAGATATAATTATGGATTATATATCATCTTCACTATTTCTGCTTGTTTGCCACTTGGTTTTGTAGAATGATTATTGCTTGGAATAAATTACAATGGTTTATAAAATGTAGTATCCAGAACTATGTATAGAATATTGATTAACTCGCACCGACATTATTTATTGATGCTTATCACACTACATATATATTTGTGAAAACTCCTCTATTTAATTTTAGCGGCAACCAGCTGCGCCGTACGGGGCAGTAAAGAGATTTTTCAATATCGCTTGTGCTCGTTTGCTTTTCAGTTTATTTCTTTTATTTGCATCATGTATCTGTTATGAAATAAATATTTACATGTCAAATAACAAAGTTTCATTGAATAACGCGTCCGATAAGGAAATAAAATACTTTAGTGTCCTGTAACCAAGCAAGACATTTTTCACAGTTACATGAACGTTTCTTGAGAAATCCTCCAAGATACTGTTTGAAACGAATCCGGCGATATTTACTATAATTTTCAATTCAGTTTTAAAGCTTTTTTTTACAGATGTGCTGACTACAACACAATATGTAGTGATACAAATGATATAGTGCAAATTGCGGTAAACACACTGATGTCATACAATCTTGTGCATTAAAACAGCTGCTACCGGCCACATTATTTACAAATATCTATTACTGGACAGGCTGTCACGCGAGATCTACCCAATGAAAAATTTAGTAAACTTTAAGGCAATATCCAATGTCATTCTCTGATCAATGCTTCAAACTTACGCAAATATATTTTTCACCCTAATACATATAACTTCAAATCTTTTCTATTTGCGTAAGAGTTTGTCACGTATTATTATAGAATAATTGTTAGTGATAGTAGTAGCTGTAACAGTCTAAGCAATATTAGTATCAGTAATAGCTGCATCTGTGGTGTAGTTGAGGGGGTGGTGGCTGTGGTCATATTCCACTGAGGGTGTTTATTAAGTCTACATTTTGATTGGATATTTTCAAAATTGCCACACACAATAACGAATTTTGCGTCACAGCTTGATTTCGTGACAACCGTGAATCAGCGTATGTCTGCTTCACCAGATGTTGCTCATGCCATACCTATCTTTTTGATCGGGCAGTGCACTAATCTAATAAATTTTACTGACATATTTTGTTTATCATGTGTATCAAAAGTTCAGTAACGAAGCACAGCTGGACATATGGTCAGAATATATAAAATCCCACTGACCGAGCAGTTTACCTTACTCCAAGCGCGAAGCTGAACTATTGATAGCTGAATGAAAATAAAGTTAAGTCTACAGACGGCACCATAGTGAGACTGTTCTCTTTCTTGCATTTTATGCGTGCACAGTTCTAATGCCTATTTGTATTTGCAACATTGAAACTGCAATTTTACTGTTTTAAAGCATGTCTCAAACCGTCATTGGTATAAGTTATTTTGCTTGATAACAAATAGCGCATATTTCCCGATATGAGTGACGCATGAAGATACTTTCTCGACTCGATAATTTACGACCAAAAGCATTACTAATCGAAGCGAATCCAACAGGATTTAGATCAAAATCAAAATATCTGGAACCCTCTCTCTCCCTCCCTCCCTCCCATCCTCTCTCTCTCTCTCTCTCTCTCTCTCTCTCTCTCTCTCTCTCTCTCTCTCTCTCAGTCATCCAATATCCGATATAAAACTCGAAAATAAAATTGATATAGTTTATCATTTGAAGGTGCAAAAAGTTCTAAATTGCGATTAATGCATTATATGATTCTATGTCTCTTACAATGAAGAATAATTTAAATATTTTTCATAAATGTATACCAAAGTCATGAACAATGGAGGATTCCATTGGGATCCACGCACCAGACGGGCAGAGGAGATAGGATGTAAAGCAGTCATGGTGATTTCCATTACGCTGTTTGTCACGAACGAGCAAACAAACTAGAGCATAAGTTCACGAGGGACATGCAACTGTATACAGTCCACCCAAAAGTTACTAGAGAGTTCGCAAAACCAAACATATAACATGTGCACTTGCTGTCATACTGTCACTAATAGACAATTTGTTCACAAACTAAAACCCGTTCTACCTCAGAATGTGTATTAGATTCAATTAAAATCCAAATAATGACCTGAGCACGGGGCATGTTTGCAGCTTGGAGAAAGTGAGTCTCGTTTAAATAAGCCAATCGTCTCTGAGTGTATTCAGTACTATATTAGTCCGCAACATATGGGCTCCACCAAAACTAAAAATGTTGAACTTGATGATTTAGCTGGAATTTGGTCAGAAGAAAATGGTTTCACATAATTATAAATTTAAAAAGAACACCGCTCGTCATATTAGTTTAAAATTGGTTTCATGTAGAAAAATAGCGTGAGATTTTCGTCATACGAGGGTCTTGTAAAGGTCTCTGCAAATAATTCTAAAACCCCAAAACAACTCTTCCCACAATTTGGTAATGTCGCTAATTGGTTGACAGGTTAGTCAGCGTTCTTAATAAAAACGTAGATTACAAAAGGGCACAATCTTCGTATTTTTATGTTAGGGATCGACCACATCAAATATGTTTAGTTAATACGAGTTTTCGCTTCGGTATGAAAGTTTGCGAATCATTCGACTGTGACACTAACTCTCCGAATGTTTGAAAGGGACTGGCATTATAAAGATGTTTACAATTATCGCTTATGCGCAAAATGTGCTAATAGACTTGACGGTATAAATGGTGTATTTCTCGGATAGAAGAAATAAAGAAAGAGAAAATTAATGAGCGACAATCAATTGGGAGTGCTCGTACAGACCTTTACCAGACTCGCTCGTCGTAGCAATCTCGGAGTCATATGAGAGTATGTTTGAATGAGACTAGGTTTGAGGAAGAAATGCAGCTTTAAACGCACTTCCTCTCGATTAATGATAGTGCGTTGCTTTAAATAACTAATGAATATTAAAAGTATTTAATATTTTAGAAATAATATAAAACAAAGCGTTTATTTTATTTCCAGACAGAAAGAACAGAAAATTGAAGAAACTTTTCGTTCTCTTCCTCCTTGTGTATATGCTCGGTTTAATTCCGGCACAACGTGGTAAGTTTTGCACTTCGCTCTATCTTTCCGTCCGTCCGTCTGTTTGTATATAAATCTATCTCTATGTTTATAAGTTGAAACCAGCTTTTGAAACATTTACATATTAAGATGTCCTGATCTTCATCGAAATGTATTCTCGTTATATACCGATTCCCGGCAAAAACTAAAAAGATAAAAGCTACAAAATTAGAATTGCCAGCAACGAATTCATGAGTCATGCGCAATAGATTAAGCTGCCTTGTGGTGAGGAAGCATTACCTGTGAGAGATAATGGGCGGTGAGCACGAACAATTACACAGACACAGGACTGCAAGCCTAGTCGTCTCAATCTTCTACATCCGCTCGCCATAGTACATGTAATCTGCTGCAAACGTCTTATCATTCTTATCATCATGTAATCACGTTTCTTTTATTCCTAACATCTCATATATTGATGCATGAATTATTTTTTCAAGTGGGTTCCAAGTATGTCGTCTTTTCCACGTCTTATCCATACCTAGATAAATTTCAGGTCCAATCAAAATTATATCCGCTGAAAATAGGTGTCTGCCACAAGTTGGCGTCAACCTTCCTTTGTATTATTATTGACAGAAAAATAGGACTGTAGACAAAAGACATTTTGCTTGCAAAATCATTTTATTTTTTGAGACATACGGATCACGTCAAATCGTCTCAAATTTGATGGAATAAACTTTCCGCATACATTTGTTTCGTAAGGATGACACAAGAAAGAAAACAGTGATTTCACGAAAAGTAATTATGACTTCTCTATATTTCCTAAATGAGTAAACATGGTAGTTCCATGAGTGATATTGTCACAGTGGCGATACTGCATTTACAATCAGTGTGGCGATATATTCATATATATATATATATATATATATATATATATATATATATATATATATATATATATATATATATATATATATATATATAATGACACTAACATTGATAATGGCGCAAACACAAATATGTTTCACAACGTTTCGAGCTAAACAAGCTCTTCCTTAGGAGCAGAAACATTTACATCGACAAAACAGACACTAAACAAAATAGCCAAGAGAATTTCTTTACTCCTACATGTTTCAGTGACGGGGAAATAAACCAAGAAAGGTTACACAATAGAAGAAAGAAAGAAGACACAATTTTAAGAACGGTGTAAAACGGGTAAACTACATATCTATGTTATACTGCCATCAGCCCAACAAAGTTGTGTATTAAATATTCAAAGAAGTGTGTATCGTGTATATCACGCAGAGGACCAAACTGTTTTGATATAATTCCAGGCTGGGAACAAAGGACTGACATCATGAGCGCCGAAAAATCAATGCCATTTTCAAAATGAGCAAAAGAAATTATATCCCGGGAAAGTTATGCTTGGAGGTACTAAGGAAGTATGTCAAGAGCATGGTATAGCGGGATAATGAGTTCAAATAATAATAATAATAATAATAATAATAATAATAATAATGATAAAAAAATAATAATACATGTAGCGAGTTACGGAGTATTTACTTGGGAAAATATTATCGCAAAAAATTGCGTACGTCTGATAAACTGATATCTGGCTGTAGTTTTGAAAAGACTGCATGAGGGAGGTAGACTTTTTCATTTAGGACGAATTCTCCATGTTTTTTTAATTGAAGTATCCAGTGTCGTTCCTTACGTGTGCGTTCTATACCGATCCACCCTAGGTTGGAATTAATCGGTAGCATCTCGAGTACTTCGACTGAAAGTTCAGTGGAGTTGTAGTGGTTTTGCGTTGATTTTGTTGCGAATATGGCTCTTGTGATTATTCATTCGTTTTCTGAAATCAACTGTTTCGCCAACATATTGAGTGCCACAGATCTTGCATATATATATATATATATATATATATATATATATATATATATATATATATATATATCTGTATGTGTGATAATATGTATTTGTAGAACGACACATATATAATCAAACAGGTAAGAGAGTTATAATACGTTCCAAGTATGAATCGTACACGTGCCATGAGTAACGGGCGCACCTAACTCTCATGCGTCTGTACCCTAATTCACATTATCTGTTTGGATATATGCATTCATGGTTATGTTCATTTCTCTCGGTTTGGTATATCGATATCAATTTATAATTATAATTTAAGGTATATACATTGCCTAAATAGAAATGCATTGGGATTGTGTATAACGATGAGTGCTAAATTCACCTTGCCTAGCTCGAGACTTCTCTTATACCTCAAGTCCTTATATTCGACCTTGTTCCATCCTTGTGTTAGGGATGAGCGCATGGCCGTACGAGTTAGGGCTGCGGTGCATGAATGCTAGGCGATACGTGCAGTTACTCGCGGCAAGGGTTCGATTCTTGCTTGGAACAAATTATATATATATACCAAACACGGGGTCGAAGGCTGCTTTTTATGAAATATAACTCTCTATCCTGTTTACTTATATACGTTCTGAAAGCAGTAATAAAAACAAATGATACTGATTATGACGATGATGATGCGATGACGACCAAATGGCGAGAATGTCGATGGTATGCGGGAAACTATTTTGTTTAACAATGTCAAGTAAGGTATTAGAGTGATAAGTAAAAAGTGTTGATGTTTTGTATTGTACTACAGGTCCTCCAGGTCCTAAAGGAGAACGTGGTTTTACTGGTTTTCCGGTGCAAAGGGTGATCAAGGTCTCCCTGGTCTTTCAGGTCCTTTAGGTGCACTTGGTCCTCCTGGTCCAAGTCCGTAATCCCAAATCTAGTTCGACACCTATTCCTCCTAGTCCTTGATCTACTATTATTGCAATTCATACAATTGCTAGTCTACCTGCAACTTCTCATCAGACTCCTAGAACGGATTTTAGAGGAGATAAATGAAGCAGCTATTTGTCTTCTTGTTTCTAGATCGTCAATAATAATTGGATTAGTTCTTTGTATATGATATCGTATGCTTTTCTTGGAGTGGATTAAATTTTGTTTAAACCAAACCGGCTTCTACTAGGCCTACGTTGTACTAATAAACTATCGATATGAAGGAAATTATCATTCTTAACTACGATTTTAAGCTTTCATTATATCAATTATACAAGAATAACGGTTATCTCTCTTTCTATCGTAATGTTAAAACGTATTGTCAAATTATTTGAATTTTTGAATTAAAAACTAAACTTCTGGATCGAAACATTGTGTTTCTGCATTTTATCTTTTATTTCCTTCCCTTTTTCGTTTATTTATTCACCTTATCCCCGGTCTATTCTATGTATCTCCTTAACTCAGGTGGGGTATGCAAATATTTATACCATTATTCACATTTACAAAGTACCAAAATCATACTGTAAGGTTTCAAGTCAACTGTCTCTATCTGGAATGGAGTGGTATTGAGAGCTATGCAAAATCGTACATCATCCTTGAGACATGCACTGACAAGAGATATTACTTGTCCCTGTTCTTCTTCGAAGAAATCTGGAACATGTAAACAATCAAGATACATGTATTTAACAGAGCCTGGATTGCTGGTTTTATTTATGGCAAGGTTTATCTTCACGTGCGAATAAATGACAAGACGCATTTCCTTTTATACCTTTTGAAGAATTTAAAGAATGATGTTTTCATAAGAACATGCCCGATACGATCTATGTATCGTTTTCTTCTTTCAGTCTACCAACTTACCCATCTACTTACGTATGCACCCCCCCTCTCTCTCTCTCTCTCTCTCTCTCTCTCTCTTTTTTCTCTCTCTCTACCTACCTACAGATCTAAGCCATGAAAGTACATATAACCTGTTTCGGTCTGATACCTCATCCACCATGAAGAAGATCATACAGCGCGGAACGTCGGGAACCCTAAATCAAATTGACCTGCTTTATTCAATTGATGTTTGTAGTTACACGCAAGCTTTTTAAAGTTGACTGCTTTAGACTTTACTCAAACTTTGACTTTTGTAAACGTAAGTTAAATTTTTTTCCTCCAAATTTTACTTTTCGCATTTGTCTCTTTTAAACATTGGCTCAAGATTTAATTTTCTTATTTGGTTCGGAAATTACATTCTAAATACTCCTAAATTGTATTCTAAAGTTTCTTCATCTACTCTGCAACTTCACCAACTCACTAATGGCCGGAACAAGGACAGACTTAGCCACCTTAGTTGGGGATTTCTTCAATCTCATTTAGATCATTCACAAATTAAGAAACTGTCTTGTTGGAGTGCCGCTACAAATCAAAGAGAATAAAAGCACCTCTGCGATATCTTTTAGGCTTGTAAGAACATTGCCACCATACTCACGGAACTGAGAAAAGCAGTGAGGCTTCGTGTGAAATTCTTTATATAGAACCAATTTTGGATAATGGAGTATCAGATGCGTTTTAAAAAGGATAATAATTGGAAAGAAAAAGTTCAAATAAATTTCGTCAAATGCATGCTTTATAGCACAAAGACAGAAACACACTAGCCCTACACACTCCTCACCAATCACGATTACAAATAGGTTTGTCTCAATTTCCTCAAACGAGCGTCACTCGCTTTTTCCATTCCACTACAGAATCAGGTTCTAGCAATTAGGCTGGAAGGACTTGCGGATGGAGCTCTTATCCTAATGTTGGACTGTCTGTCGTTATTACCTCCCCTAACTCGCATCACCAAACCCTATTATTTTCTAACTCCACAACATCAGCGAGATCCTTTGCAGATTGTGTACGCACCCGAGCATCAGTTTCGACTAAAATACGAGCGTTGACTGGACTACCCCCACTCACTAGAATTCGATACCGCAACATAACCAAAACCGCATTAATGACCCACACTAAAATGCAACGGAAATGCGATGTCTGGTCCCAAAATTGAGTAAAGATGTGGTAGTAATTGGCACTTCAAATGTATCACGTATTCGGGAACGCCTAGAGAAACTCATTTTTATCCAGTGGTACAGTACAGTACCTGAGACATTTGGCAAAGAAGTCTAAACCGTAAACAAATATTAACAAGTTAATTCTTGACAACGCAAATATTAATAGATATAGGTTGGTGCCCAGACTATCCATGCAGAAGTTCGAACACTTTGGACTGCTTTGGCAAAAACAGGTATTTCACAGTGCAGAAAGCTTCTCTCACGTGGTGAATTACTCCCCAATACTTTATTTTGATGAACGAAAAACTTGAACTTACTAATTATTTTATCTCCAAAATCTTCGATATTATATCCTTAAACTAGAAGATTCTAAGTTCAGTTCATGGAAAGACAACATACACTGACTGCAGGCTGCTTACACTCAGCACTGGAAAACGATTTTATAGGCTAACAATCCAGACTCGAAATTTCAGTAGTAAATCTTTCCAAGCGTCACGTTCTGACTTTCACAGAGCACAGTTTACTTTCACGAGGTCTAAATTGTACACCGACACTGAACCATTTAGACCCTTTGGATAAAAAGATAAACAATTTTGAAAGGTAGCTGTTGGTAAAGTTTCATTTTACATATTTGGGAACTCAAAAACGGAATAAGCATCCTCGTGAATCCAAATTCAAACACAGCTCCATTTGGCAGCCTGGTTATGTGCCGGAGGACATGCGGAATTGCATGTCAGACATCAGAAACAAAATTATACCCGCCGTTGTTTTTCAGAATTCAATCTTCAGTAAATCGTAAACTAGGGGCCTTGCAAAAAGTATTCAAAAACAAACCTTTCTTAATAAATAAAGCAGATCAACTAAATGCAACACTTAAAGATACAAATGTTTTTCTGGACAAATTAGGTAAAAGGTCACTTCCTAATAAATCATATCATAGTTACAGTAGATATTCATAGCCTTTATAATAACAGCAAGTATGACCATGATTGGCTGGTCATGCTTCATAATCCGGATCCAAATCGACCGGATTAAGAACTCGTAAATTTACTCAATATTTTGTGTTGTAAAAAAAGACTTTAATTTAAATGAAACAAATTATTTTTAAAGAACAAATTTGTCTCCAAAGGAAAGGTGCAGCTACTTGGGAAGAATCTTTCTCCAAGTTATGGAACCATTTATGTGGCTAAATAGTAGCTATAAATATTTTGCTAAGGCCCACAAACTACCATTTTTCTGTGCTAGTTTTATTGACGATATTCCAAGATTTGGACCATTTCGGTAGAAGATCTAAAGAAGGTTCTTAATTAAATGAATAATCATTAAACTTAAATTAGTACGGAAAGTGTCGATTTCTTAGATATATAATCTCCAACGGAAAACAATCTTTGCAAAGGGAGATAATCGTGATGCAATTGTATTTGCAAGGAAACTGACGCACATAAATCTCTACATACAAATAGTTTTCATCCACGGGATACGTTTAGAAGTATTGTTAATTTTCATAGACTGCTGTTCTGCAGATTTGCAACAATGAACAAGACTTTCACAACGCTTGCTCGTTGTTTTTCGTAAGACTGCGAGAAACAGGTTTAAAAATCAAAATTAAACCTGAAACAGTAGGAAAACTAAATATTCACAGAGAAAATTAAGAAATAGTTCCGTTCATTGCTTATTTAAATGGACACTCAGTTTCGGCATCAACCCACGCTAAACAAAATTGTATTGATTTGCAATAGCTGCACTTTGGTTACAGTTTATGAACTCAAAGTGAACATATGCGGCATTGTAGTAAGATACAAACTACCAAGTATCGACACACTTGATATTTTTTATTGTACACCAAATGGTTGTAAGTGGTGTGGTTCGCAAAATAATTGAGACATAGTGAAAATCGTGAAAACAGGTAGACATTCTGAATGTAAAGAACATATTTCAAGTGATACACAAAATGTGATATATGTAGTGTATTATTCGAACTGAAAAAGTTTACGATTAGCATGGCGTTGGGAGGGGGGGCTTGTTTTTAGAAAACAAATAAATAGCGGCTATTTTCATTTCCTATGTTAATACATGATATATTTCATCGTGTGGTACAAACAAAAACGTGATATTGTAACGAGTGTCGAAGCCACGATTCAAAATATATCGTTTTTGGTACCACAAGATGCAATATATCCGGTATATACGCAAGAAAAGAAAGCTTTCCTTTATTATATACCAAACTTGCTCTGAAATTGAAGCCTAGAAGATTAAACTCTCTCTTCAGCACAACATCCCACCTCACTTTGATAGGCTAATTATATAAATATCCGTGACTTAAGAGAACAGTAGTATTGGGATGACCCAATCTGTAGCAGTAAATTACATTTTGGACATTTTGTAAATTGTTTGATCATATCTGACCACAAAGCAAGTCCGATTCAATAAACATTCACAGAGGGTTTATCACTGTTGTCAAGGAAGTAAGGGGAAATAACTGTATAGAGACGCAAACGGCATCGAGTCAAATTACTTCAGCAAAAATTAATTTCCATGTCTGAAATGTAATGCAGTTTCTATTTATTTGTTGTAGCTCACAAAGTGCTCGTTTTTGTTGCTGCAGGTAAAACTTCCACAGGCACACACAATCAAGTGTCGCATGGCATGATGGGAAATTTAATATTTTCACATGTGTAAATATAAGGATATATTTTTCACATGTGAAAATATAAGAATAAAAAAAATATGAAAATTATTTCGTCAAGAAGTTTATATATTTCAGGTTTAAGTATGTAATAAAACATATATCTAAACATAAAAATACGAACTGTAATAAGACATTTTTCGTACTTACGTCTGCAGCGACAAATAAAACATGTCGAAACATTTGAGTGCAAACTGCAGTAAAGATCAGTTGAGAGTAAATGACATGAGTAATGCAGTAATGCATCACAAAGGGTTTATCACTGTTGTCAAGGAAGTAAGAGGAAATAACTTCATAGAGACGCGAACGGCGCCGAGTCAAATTTTCTTCAGCAAAACTTAATTTACATGTCTGAAACGTAACGCAGTTCTATTTATTTATTTACCTAGCTCACAAAGTGCTCATTTTCGTTGCTGCAGGTATAACTTCTGTAGGCACACACAATGAAGTGTCGCATGGCATGATGGGAAATCTTATATTTTCACATGTGAAAATATAAGCATATTTTTTCTCACATGTAAAAATATAGGAATGAAAAAAATATGAAAATTATTTCGCCAAAGAGTTTCTATATTCACACTTAAGTATATAATACAACAGATATCTAAACATTAAAATACAAACTGTAATAAGACCTTTTTCGTACTTAAGTATGCAGCGACAAATACATTTGAATGCAAACTGTAGCAAAGATCAGTTGAGAGTGATTGGCATGAGTATAAAATCTACTGATCTAAGGAGGATAGGGGAAAATATAGAAATTATTGATTACTCTCTTATAAGCTTCAATTGATTTTGAAATTCCAACGATGTTGTAATCCCGCCCATAGTCTTGTGCCACATTATGTTTTCTTTTTAATACCTGTTATTTATCCCGGTAAAAGTTTCAGTGGAGCAGAGATTAAATGCTATTAAAGAGATTGCATTCACGTACATTATATATAATGGGATGGTGCTACTGATATATAACTTTATTTTGGTTGATGTTAAAGTGTGTGTCAATGAGGCCTACTGATGCATCCTGCCTTTAATTATGTGTTTCTTGCTGTGTCTGCGTGTACCAGTTATATGTTTGTACTATTTAATACTGGCGTATTGAGGTGACGAGTGAACTGCATGGTGCATGCTTTTCATACAAGGCCTCGTCTTTAGTGGCTAATCAAGTTAATTATTGATAGATTAACTATAATTGAACCTACTGGCCTTCACTCCAACATTACTTAACGCCTGTGACTATCTCCGAGTAAAGTCTGGCTTCAAGGGATGGACAATAATAAAAGCTTGGGAAGCAGATGCTAGGAACAATTAGATTTTTGACAACTCATTATAGTACCTCTACTTTGATAAATATAGAAAAGGAATTTCTTTTCTTTTTCTTTTATGTCTATATGCCTTGTCATTGTAGGTAGGTAGGTGGGTAGTTAGTCAGCACAATAATGGGCGCATAGTGAACATTAGAGGTTAATAATCTAAAATGTAACAAGCAAGATTCCTAATCTCAAGCTTAAAATCCGAAATTCGGTTATGAGTCACCCCGTGTCATTGCAATTTACCATGGATGTTTCGGAACAAACGTCAGGAATACCCTGAGATGTGTGTGATTCTAATTGTCTTCTGATTAAAGTTACAGAGTGCCAACATTCTCAGACAAGTAGCTAGAGTATAAGTTTCTTTCCCAAAAATCTGTCGAGAATACAGGGCATCTGAAAACTAGCACATTTGAAAGTCTTAGACTCAACAATTGCCACCGTTATTTGAAGCCTTTAGATAGGTGTAAACTGTGATTTTCTTTATGGTTTCCATGTATATGCATTAAGAATGTGAGTAATGGAATGGTAGTCTCAAGAAGCTCCTTGCTATATTAAGTATCGAGCTCTGATTGGCTAACAACATGGATTTATTTTAGGACAGGATGCATTTCCTCGAAATAACGGAATACTATGCCTGGCTACGGCCAGTACACCTGTTCCAGCAGGCCTTTGTATGACGTTACACTATGCCGTGTGAAATACTAAATCTGCTATTGCCCTCTCCCTTGGGACCTGTGCTCCGAATGTGTTGCCTTGTGGGGCGTGGTACCCGAGCAGGCACTGTAGGGAAACAGTTTCCTCTGGTGAAGGCAATAATAGAATAATAGACTTAGTGTTTTATAGCCAACTGTATGTGTTCATTGCCAATAGGCATAAAACATCTAAAGATTTAAACCAATATCTAGCCCCGTAGTCACAAAACTGTATGAGCACACAAATTGAACTCTAACATTAATAAAAACATATTTATAGTTGCTCAATATCATTGACATTTGGCTAGTATACAGAGACAAGAACAATTATATAATCTCAAAATATAAGAATACTAACCTCTCTTAGACCGAGGTTATAAACGATCAACATTTTTCAAATTTGCTAATGAGTTCAAATGTTGTGCTTAGACAATTTGATGAGTATGGAGCCTGGTGTTGCATTATATGCTGGTAGAGCAGGGTCTGTACTGATTGTTTTACTTATCATCTTTATACGCCAGCAATAAAACAGAGTGTATCATGGTATGATGTCCGTCTGTCCGTCATTTTCTTCACTGTTTCATTTCTGCACAACAGCTTGAGTCCAGACCATCTAGCAATGCGAACTTTTCAGGTAGCATGCACTTGGAGCAAGGAAGAAACCTATCGATTTTGGACTCAAAAGGTCTAAGGTGAAGGTCACAGGGCCTGAAAGAGGGATAAAGGAAATCAGTTGCCACGCAATAACTCGATTTGTATACCTGATACAAATACCAGGAGCAAACTTATTCGATGGCTCGTATTTACGACAAGGAAGACATCTATTTTAGGGTGTTCGAAAGGTCAAAGGTGACTGTCACAGACACTGAAAAACGAAAAAAGGATTGAATAAAAGCCTACTTAATTTCTGTACCGCGTGCCTAATCTTTGAAGATAGCTTGAACTTGAGATCAGGAAGACACCTATTGATTTGGTGGTAAAAGGTCAAAGGAACAAAATTATATGGACTTCTTGGAGGAAAACGGTTTGTGCAAAATAAGGACAGTCATTTGCCTCAAAACTATGACCAAACTTTGCGAATGGGCTGCATTCTAGATAAGAAAGGTACCTATCGATTTTGGGGTCAATAGGTGGAAAGGTTAAACAGAAGGCTGAAGATTATAATGTAGAAGTGTTTCACTTAAAATGAAACCAGAAATTAGGTTGACGTTTTATAAAAGCTAACTGAAGGATACAGGAACGCTCATCACAAATCAAAAGACACGAGTCAAGTTGAAGCTAACAAGGCTAAAAGCACATAAAAGTGGTTCTTAATCTATACGGTTATTTGACATCTGATACATTTGGAACTCTTAGATTTAAAATTGGCGAACCAAGCAGAATTTTGAAAAACAAATAAATTTATGCGAAGGTAGAGTTTCCTAACTTTACTGGGGAAATATTTAAAGTCAAGCAAGTAATTAAACAACAAACTGGTACACATTGAAAACTGATAAGCAATGTCCTAGCTGGGCAATGAATGATATCACAGAAGAAATGAAAGGAAACAACATTAACAATTTTGAAGTATATATTTATTACATTTGCATCAAGCTGAAAAACAAATACAATGTTAAAGAATGCAATCTGTTATACGAGATATTGAACAACATAAAGGGTAATGAGAATCACATAGACGTGTATGCAATCATGCAATCATTAGAAGATTTAGACTACTTTCAAATTTCATTCACAACTACTCAATCAAATATGGACTTTTCATGTGCAAGATATATACCATGTTCAATTGTAAAGCATCCATAAAACTTTCAATCACAAAGAATACCGCACAATTAAACCTACACAGTTGATTCGGGAAGTATTTTAGACCATCTGAATGAAGGAAAACCAGTACACCTTTCACAGTATGTGGATATACAGATGTTTAATATTCAGTTTTAACAGAGCTTTCATTTTATGGTAATTGAAATTGAACTAGAAAAAAAGGGAACAATCCGTTGAAAAATGTTACAACTGCAACAGAGAAAAACTGATAAATGAAATGATAAACAAAATACAATATACCAGAGATGCAAAGAGTACGTAAAATGAACGAGATTAATCTCATACTGAGTTTTAAAATCTAAATAATGGATTCCAGATTGAACAAATATCCTTATTCTTGTCCTCCAATTCAGTTTAATGTATTAAACTAACACCCCTGAACCAAGTTAACATAGCAAATGCATTTAGCAACATACACATTTACTGCTATGGTTTTTCGCATACCAGTCATTAAACATTTTAAAAGGATACACTTTACAATTTGATAGTGATGAAAATTTGAAACGACACACATCACAGTGCGGCATGTCTCATCTAAACTGGGCTAAGTTGATGGCAAGAGCTGATTGTGGGATTTCCTCAACGCATTTGATAAGCAACAAGATTTTCAGTTTAATGTATTAAATTGGTTAATACCCCATAATCAAATTAACATAGCAAATGCATTTAGCAACATATACATTTACTACAATGAAAATGGTTTTTCGCAAACCAGTCATTAAACATTTTAAAAAAATATAGTTTACAATTTGATAGTGATGAAAATTTGAAACGACACACATAACAGTGCGGCATGTCTCATCTAAACTGGGCTAAGTTGATGGCAAGAGCTGGTTGTGGGATTTCCTCAACGCATTTGATAAGCAACAAGTTTTCCTAGTTAGCAAAATCAGTATACAGTTTTCATGCTTATCCCCAGATGAGAATGCTGCTGTCTGAATGTATAGTGCCTTACCAGTTGACGCTGCATTCAGATCAAATAATATAGTAGGATTGATATGAAATAATTCAATTTGATATGAACCAATTTTATACTTCTACAAGGGCATGTCTGAGATACCTCAAATGTGAAGAAAAAAAACTTGATTGATAAAATGGATTGAAGAACATACAAATATACGCCCAGGTTTCGGGATGCCTAAATCGGAAATATTATTATTGGATAGGTAGTGTTGAGTACAGGAGTACATTGTCACCTGATGAAATGAATTATTTGGCCGATAAAGAAGACAGGCTGCATATGTTTCTTCATATAAGAAAGCAATGGACATACCGAGGGAATAGCTAGATCGAATACAATGATAAGGTCTTATGCAATCTGTATATTAGGTGCTCAGGTTAAAACAGAGCAATTATCATACACTGTTCAAAAGCTAATGGAACTATTAATCCTAGAAGATTCAAAAGTGAAATTATTTGTTGCTGGTGGTGATGGTATCTTTTGTTACTGAGTGACATGGTTATACAAATCGGTTGTATCATCGGATACAAGAACAAATAGCCGACATCCATCTGATATTTAAACTAGCGTTAAACCCTACCGTCAACATCGAGGTAAACAGAGAGGTATTGTAAAGACTGATAACAATATGTGACATTACAAAACAAACTGTAGACGACAGAAAAGAAGACACAGTAAGTAAACATTATGTAGAAGATGGATAATTAGGATGACGATGTTCCAACTGTCATGTTTGCAAATGATAGCTGATACTCGGACGTTGAAAGGAAATATGGCAAGAACGAAGTTGACAAAGACCAATTTAGTTATGGAAAACACCGTCCTCGGGTATGAAATAAGCAATCATTTACTGTGATTCGAATTGTTTTGGCAGATGCTATGGCTTACCGTTTAAAATAGGTTACTAACCTTTGAGACTACTCGATACTTTGTTGAGATATTTAATCAAAAATGGGATTCACAAATCTACTAATGTTAAGCAAGTCAAGGATAGAAACAATCTGTGCAGCACTCTTAAATAAGAAATTTATTACGCCACTAATAATACACGGTAATGCTGCTTATACTTCTTTGGCTAACTCAAGAAAATAATTGGCATAATTCTTCAAGCAATTTTTGAATTGATATTCTCAATGTTTAATGTAAAGTTGCTCACTGTTTGAGATACCCAACTGTTTGTGAACTGAAGATCTAATTCCTTACCAACTGTTCTTTTATTTGGGTCTTTTTCTTTCCTGATCTCCATTTGTTTAGCTCTTCAATCTGTTTCTCAGATATTACATCATCGAATTTCAAGAACATTATTTATTTATTTGGCAACTTTAAGAGCATTTACCTAACCTCTCAACTCCCTTTCTTCTTGTATAATAAATACTCTTTTTCCCGCTTTCTTGAGTAAATCATGACTCTTCCTGTCTTACCTATCCATCAAACGGCGCTTTTGTGTCTTTTGTTAGGATCTATATTTCCTCAGGTACTTCCATTTGTTGTCTTTGTACAACAGTAGGTTCAATTTGATATTAGGGCTGTGTACCCTCGACAGTGGAGTCTTGATACCTAGCGTCAACAGGAAGTATAAATATATCATCTCGTTTTGTCCGGCCTACTTCAGTTAACAAGTTCCGACTAGTTTTACTTGCTGAAGTGCTCTGTCGAAGCATAAATTTAATTTCTCCCTTCTTTGAAATTCAACTTATTTTCCGTAATGTTTTTCATAATACAGTACTTTGTTTAGTAATCTAAGATTGTTTTGTTCCAAGTTGTACTGTACTTCACTCATGTCAAAGACATTCTTTATGTCCCCTTTTTTCAAATCAAGAATTTGTCGGAAAATACTAGTACCTTCGCTCAAAATGTCATATTTCTTGATATGCAAAACTACTAGCAAGATATACAGCGTCATTAATTTGTATTTTGTATATCTACACTATCATCTTCATATGCATGATTTTCAAATTCTTTCATTTCGATATCTTCACCACCCTCATTGATTTTTGTTCTTAAATTGGGATTTATAAAATACAAAACCAGATGCATTGTCCAGAACTGAAAGAGTCCAAACAGGTATTGGACATAGCAGGTAAACACTTGACAGATGAAGAGTTGGACAAAATGGAGGAGAAACAAATTAAGAAGACGTATGAAATCTTTGTAGATGCTAGAACTGCTAAAATTTTCAAATCATTATCTGATGCTCAAATTTATAGTCTGACATCATTGATTAGTACATTTCTTTGAATCGACAACTTGGACAGTATACTAATTGAATTTGGAGATGATTACATCACTTCAAACGGAACTGTTAGATACTTCACCAGACTTTTGTCATTTAAGTCAGGTTTGCCTCTATCTGCAAGTTTGAAAACTTTGAAACACTAAGATTTCAAGAAGAAAGCAGAAAGTGATGAGTAAATAAATGCTGAAGAAATATTCGAAATATAAATGGCGTGGCATCTCTGAAGGAGAATCTGGACTGGTTGCTTTGCTCTTACATTATTACCGTTAAGGGTGTAGCTGATGACCATATAGGAAAAATAAATTATAAAAACACTATTAAAGATTGTAACAGAGACAATGCGTGCTCGGACAATTTCCTCAATAATGAAGTTAGCTATCTGGAATAATTCAACTGTATTCTTGTGATCTTCTATCTCTTTCCTCGAAGACATTTTGCCATTTTTCAACCTGTTTCCGCTCGCTATTATGTATGTAGTATTTGTTCAGTGGAAAGATTTTCTTTGTTGACCAGGATCAGACATATTAAAGGCAGAGCATGGAATAACGTGATAGGTATATAGTTCATCTACACACATACCTTCGGGATTTGTAAAGTTTAGATATGTACGATGAAAGTCAAGAGAAGGTACACATACCATCTTCAATGCTTTGTCTGATTTATGCTGCTATCAATGCAGATACAGTTATGTTTCTTCTGATGTTAATTAATCTAAAGTTTTCATAATTATGTTACGTTTGTTTGAAGTATTTTCTCCTGTTCTCTTTATTGCACTAGTTATTGTTCCTGTACTACATTTTGGATTATTTTCTGTACCAGTAATTACGACAAGGTTTGCAGTAAGCACTAACTCTGCAACATTCGAAAAATGTGTTTTATTTAGATTTCAAATTATTTTTTGCTACTCGTAACATTGGAAGTCATTTTGCAATTAACCTTTTTACAAATTGAGATTAATGTCGCTGTACATTGTACATTTACTTGCCAAATTAAGAGAAGTTGAACAAAACAATAATGAAGATGAAAGCAAGGCTAGCATAGAACCTGAAAAAAGGTAATTCATAGAAGCTAACAAGATCCACGTAGAGTTCAACTTGGAAGAAAAAATGTGAAAATGCAAGGAATGAACTCAAGTCTACAAAGTCACAAGAGTTTGAAATTAGACTACGTGAAAGAAATGCTTTATCCTATCCGTTCTACTTCGGGAGAAATCAATGGGACGATGACAATGAAGGAGGTTTGTTAATGGCAGTCCAGAATTTTAAGTCTGTGCGGCGTTGTTGCTTCATAACATTTATCATCCCTTTGTCACAGGTGGATACAACGTGCTTTTAAAGAAGTTGTTTATGATGTCATAGGTCGTCCATCAAACATGAACATTGGAGAAATTGTAACTCTAATTTTATTAATTTTCACTTAGCCAGTTCACAATCGAATACCTGATGGCAAATGTATTTTTACCTGACAAAATTTTAAACACTATAGTCAATAATATAAACTCGAATATACATTGATAACCCTCTTTGCTAGGTAAATAAAGAGATTTCGAGCGAAACAAAAAACATTACTAATACAATTTAACATGCAACATTAAGCTTTGCCCTTACTGTTGCTTACAGAATGCCTTTGAAAAAAGCTATTAAAGTTTATTAGTGGTTTGCCATTAACAATGGATACTGTATTAGTCCAGCTGAGATTTCCAATTTCTTTTAGCTAGTCCCGAATCGACTACCTGATAGGAAATGGACTTTGACCTGACAAAATTGTAACTCAATAAATAGCAATAACGAAATGCGCAGCAGTCTCTCTTTCATCACGTCGGAGTGAAGGCGCGGTTTAATTAACTTAATTTCTGAGGTTATTTTATTACACCTTTGACTCGTAGTTAATACACATTGCATCAACGTGAAGTATGCAGTCTTGATAAGGCATTAAAGTGATACTGGAGATCTGGAGATTCCCTTAGGAATACAACAATAGAGAAACATAGAAAAGGTGAACTTTGCAGAAAATCGTTTTTGTTTTTCTGTTTTAGATTGCAGGTTTAAGTGATAAAATCTGTGCTCTTAATGTTGATATACTGATTTTCCTCTCCACAATCGCCGCTCTTCAAACTTCTAAAACATGGCTCTAGCATCACTTCTGACAGTCTTGTTTCTCCCGTTCTTCTGTTTTTTTACTTCCACCACGGTTGTAATTGGATGAAATATTCAGTCTGCTAGAGCTAAGATTGATGGAAATGTTGGCACCAGTGTTGTTCTTGCTAGTGAGCTGCTCTGCTTTTTTTTACCATGTATTGTACACTGCTACAGCTGATGTTGTTTGTTGGTTATGTACTGACTTTGGCAATAATGAAGAGGTAGAAAAGGCAAAATTTCCTTTTATTTGACCTATCTGAGGTACTTAACACAGACTGATAAAAAGACAAGGGGTTCAAAGGCACTTAACAATATAGAGGACATAATAAATTTAATACATTCAGTTTAAGCTTCTGCACCACATGGACTCCTATGTTTGCTGCTTTTGATCTCAGTAAAGTACCACCAACTGGAGCAAAATTTTGTAAAGATGAATTCATTGCTAGAAGAAATTAACGACCTGCGGAGTAATAGTAATATGTTAAAGTAGTCGTAAAATGACACAACCATGCCTATACAAGATTTAATAATCCAGAGGGCTACGATGAAGGATGAAAGTACTGTTGAGTCATATCACCGGGATAAAAGTTAAACAAATGTTGCTGATGATGAGTCAATCTACTCAAGCAACAAAGATGAGGCCATACATAATGGTGACGACGAGATAAATTTAGGGTTGGTTGATAGTGTGGCTAAAATAATGGAGGTTTCTGGAGTGTAGTTGCCAGAAGAAACCTGTCGCCCCAAATAATGCACCCCGATATGACCCAAGAACGAAGTTGATCATTATCATTATCATCTTGAGATCTACCGGAATATTTGGAGGTTGCAAAACTCTTCCGTTAACTGAGATATAGTGGCTGTATGGATCATTTGGGTGCTTGCCCTAAACATATTTGTATAATCAATCCAAGTGCTCAGGCGATTGGATTGGTCAAGTAGACTCGTTACCTCTTCGTCCGCACCATATCGGTGTATATTGTAGCATTCCGTAGACATGCTGATCAGGGCAAATTTAAAGCCCCTCTCAAATAGAAAAAAAATTGATGGGAAATCGAAGCCTCGTGGAAACAAAAGATGCAAGACGTCCCAACACATGAAGGAAACAAACACATTTTCAAGTACCGTCACAAATGAAAAGTTTAATATTCCCTACCATACTATAACATGCAACACAGAAAATGTGATCTACCTCGTCACATGCAAGGTAAGCAGAACCCACTATGTTGGAGAAACGCAGAAATTAAATATTAGAATGAATCTCTACAGATCTGACTGGTAAACCAATAAAGTGGAAAGGAGCCCAGTGGTTTAACATTTCTCTTCTCCCTACCATATTTTCAATAATGTAATCCTGCCTCGTATCTCCCATAACTCAAATTGGAGTACAGAAAATAGGATGTTAAAAACAGGAATTTACAAGTCATAACAATCACATTTTCCTGCCATTTCGCTTTCTTAAACCAACTTTTTCTGTTGAAAATATAAAATATAAAAACACACATATAAATTAATGTAGAAGCGTTTTAGGCTATTAATTAGTGGCAACTTAATTATGTAATCCTACTTTAGAATATGACTTTGCAAGTTTTAAGAAACCGCCATTAAGCAAAATATTAGATCGGGGATTAACTACATAGCTAGACAATAGTAGATGGCGCAAAGGTTTCACTTATGTACGTTATCAATTGGGGTCGTTTATTCTAACTATTTCCGCCGTATGAGAACTAATATTTAACAACGTTCAACCTGGTTAAGGCTTGCTCCTCTTATTTATTATCTTATTGTATTGTCTGTGTAAATATCTATAGCTAATCATGTAGATTCCGTATAGTACTTACGTTTTTGTGCTTTGTGTTTTATTCAGATTTTGCTTGTGTAATCGTTTTTGTGGCTGTATGCCCTTGCAAAAGGAATCGGTAGATTCCGAAAGCGCTTGGGCTGGTCTCACACCAGTTTAGCAGTTTTTATTTCGTCAATAGTAACCTTCGCCTCCCCCAACTCGCCGTTGCTGTGAGTTTTACTCTCAGACCTTGCTAAATACTTCAGAGATAATTCCAACTATAAAATTTGGCGGGATTCCATCCCTAGAATTACGAATTTGTATCACCAGACGAGTATTTTGTGAAACTTTTAACACATATTCTTATAGTTTCAAACCTCCTTCCCCTCATCACTCGTAATTTGTGTTGCAATTTATTTTCAGATGTATCTTTACAGCAGATTTTAAAAAATAACATTATATGGGTGTGTGTATAGTGTAAAACAAAATAATTTATATAATTTTGTTCTGGTTTTATAGAGAAGTTGCTTTGTTAAATAGCAGCGGTAGTAATTGCTGTGTTCTTGGAATCAAGATAGATTTTTAAAAAAAATAAAAATCCTTAGTATGAAACAAAATTATCTGTTTATTCACCTAAGATAATATAAATTTAGGCTGCATTATAATAATTGTCTTTGTTACTTACAGATGCGTCTGGATTAAAGGTGCCCAATGATCATATAGCACCGTTAGTTTCACATCAAATTACAGTTTAAACGATAGGAATCTTTACAGCATATTAACCAAGCAGACACAAGTCAGCAAACTAGAATACTGAATAATATGTTATACAAACTATAAAAGTAGTGAACAGAGTTTTTTAGAGTTTCACGCTAGACCACGTGACTAAAAACATATCTTGGCAAATGAATCGCAGGCTATGTGTTGAGTTTAAGTAATTCAAAGGCCAACATGAGTGAATGGATCATTACCAATATGTATTGTCAACTATCAAAATAGCTGGTCAAAAAACGCGATTATAATTAATGAAGGAATACATATCCATCCCTATGAAATGGAGGATCTGTCTGCTCGTTTGTCAGCTCTTCGACAATGCACATATGTTGGAGAATCCTAATACTTACAGGCGTCTTAGAGTCTGTCTTTGCACCTAAACAGACCCTAACAGCGAAGTTCACTTCGCCTTGTATTAATTTTAAGACATTGTCTCCACTCCCTTTTTTCAGTACAATGCATAATTTAAGTAAAACGTCGATCTTTTGTAAGTTTTCCCTTCAAAGAGGAAGGTGGAAATATAGAAAAAAAAAAGTTTTATCTTCTGTAGTCAATTTTGGTGCTAATGTGATGATCATAAATATCAGAAATGACCTTACTTTTCTAGAGAATTCCAGCTGAAAATTCACACATGATCCATTAGAAAAAACAAGTGAAAAATTGTATTTGTGCACCCCAATCAAAAGCAAATTATGTATCAGTGTACGTATCCAGGTCCATTACTAATAAAAGTATTCATTGTATCCAGTACTGCATCATACAGACATATGAAAATAGGCCTTCTCCGATTTTCGACTGTAATCTATTTTGGAGATTGCTGTTGTATGTTATGAAACAACTGTAGTGAAGCAGACTAAGGAAAGTGTTACTATTTCTAACTTCTAATAGTCTTTCATTTTAATCGTCTGATTAAAAATATGCAAAAACAGTAGTTTCAAGTGACTATTTTGAACTTTGTAAACCCGCTTCTTTCTATGTGCACCAACTTTCACCCTTTTCGGGCTAGAGAGAGGTAATTTCTCCCAAATATTGGGATCAAGCTTGGACTCTGACATTTTATGATTAAATGCACTTAAAAGCAGTGCCAAGCTGGTTGGAATGAGGTAAAGGTTCTAGCAAGCAAGATTGACTAACATTCGATTGGGATATTTTAAGATAAAAATTCAGGAGCTGCCAGGCGGCCACAGTTAGTATAACAGAATCATCCCAGTACTAAGAGATGTATCAACTACTAGAGCGCTTTTCAATGCAGAATCACATGCTTGGGTGTTCTTGACAATGCCTGCATTAAATATACAATCCATAGTCAGATTACATTGAAAGTAGATGTTAGGGCACGATCTTGACATAAGAAGACTTTTAAAAGAATTAAGTCCTTTTTCATCCCAAAGTATATAATTCTTCACACCAACATATGCAGTTAAGCAGAGTAAAGTTAACATTTTTATACTGTAAATTAAAATTACATGCAAATTTATACGAATATCAATAGATACACTGGTTTCTAGTGATACATCCTGTGTTTTGGAACACGGTCAAATCATTGATTCTGATGTTATGGAAGCATTTCAAAATAGAAACAACGTTTAACTTTAAAAATGCACGTTTTATAAACCAAATTTTTTTTCCGTACAGAAAGGGTCCTAACAAGTGATCCTTGAAAAAATTATTTCACTCAGGAACAAAATTGGAAAAAATCTGTACATTTTTGTTTCAAAATCCATGGGAACAAGTTTATTGGTTGGTCAAAAGACGCAGCCTATATTATTTTGACATCCATCCGTTTGTTCATTTCTGCAGAGTAACTTTGGTTTACAACATCAGAGTTTATTAAACTTTGTGGATGGCTTGCACTTGAGGTAAGGAAGAAGCCTATTGTTTTGAGGGTTAAAAGGTGAAAGACCTGGGTCACTGTGAATGAAAGAAGAATTTGGCTCCACACAATAACATTGAGTCCCACTTGACAGATTTGAACCAAACTTTTACATTTTTTTTATGATTGATCTATTAATTGTCAGGATTTAAAAATTCCTCCACCCCCAGACTATGTGAATTGGGAGTTATTATCTTATTTTCTATGAAATAACCTTACTTCAACTTGACTTTTGCTAAATTTACAAATATAGATATAAATTTAAAAACAAAGAAACCAAGGTATTACTTAATTACAAGATAATCACAGAATATTAACATTTCAAATGTATAAACAATATAAGGTATTATATTACGTTATGTGCTATTGGAACTTGAAAGATTGCTCCACTTTTGCTCAAAAATATCGGTTCTATTGTACAACTTAGATATATATTTTTCCAACCTATTGAAATAAAATATACCATCATTGACTTAAATATCCAGTCTCCCTCGTTATAATGCGGTTTTTATGGTCCATAACTACTGACCTTGTTATGTACCGAACCGCGTTATAGTGAGAACCGTGGTGTGTATGGAACCGCGAACATTGAGAATAGGGTAATATACCAAAACGCGCTTAGACGGGAACTATCAAAATGTACTATTAATGGTGCGTTGAAAAGGAAATAATATAACACTAAGCTTCAGCCGGTTTACTTTCAACCCATATTGTTTTACATTAGTATAACTTTAGTCACGGTGTTCATAGTGGTACTGTTTTATACCCGGAATCACGTTATAGCAAGGGAGAACTGTAATGATTTACCCATACTAAAAAACAGGTGATTGATTAGACATCCCTCAAATTATCAAGCTATAAAACCACTTGGGTTACCCATATTATCGCATGGATCAACTGAAGGTGCTGTAAATAGGTTGCAATAAAAACAGCTGACACACTCCACAACTCATTATTACTCGGTGTGATAAACCCAAGGACTTGATGAGGACAGTTCACATTCTCAGAAAAGTGGATTAACTAATGTGATATCCAGTGTATGCGCTTATTGTTTTTGCTTTTTCCTTTTCCATTGTGCTAAAATAGGTTGACATTTATTGATGATAAAGTGGTCAACATCTGCAACACGAATTTTACAATAGCAGATTTTTGCTTGATAACCTCATACAGGACGTAGTTAGTCAGTCTTTAATAAGCTGGTTTGATATCATCAACGCATTGATTCATCGCGATATTTTCTCTGGCGATAGCTTGTCATGATGCAAACTCAAACTATTGATACAGGATGATAGTTGAATGACACATGAACTAAATGATATAAACTGTACGAAAAAGAAATTTCTTTTGGATGTCTTTCTATCCCTTCGAGTAAATGACAAGCTTGCTTAAACCACGAATAAAAACTATCAATTTGCAAATACTATATACTGTAGTATCACACATTTTCGTGTGGTACCAATTTCCGTGGATTTCGTTGTTGCCCTGAACCTCGAATTTAAAAGACCCCAAACAATAGCCACTTATGATGAAGCCCCTCCAACCCCCCACCCCCGTTGTTTTTACTATGTTTCGTTCCTGGAAATCAACACAGCTATTTGATAAATCAACGTCATTTCTGTAATCTGGTAATACAATATTAGCTTTCACGTGTATTTGTTTTATTTTAATCCTTTAAAAAGAATTATAAAGCATTTTATATTGTTTCAATGCATATGTATATATACGGTATCCAATAGCTGTAATTTCCACTCACTGCCTTAAATCAATATGTTGTGAAATAAGTAAAGATAGAAAAAAACGAGAAAAAGCATAGTGTATTCAAACATTAGTTTTACTGAAAACAAAAAAAGAATAATAAATGATACTAGTACATTACCAGAATGGATACTTAAACAAATCGATCGATTAATATTGAAACTGTTGTCGAAAAAGTTAAATCGTTGTGAAAACACGTTTCATTTTAATCATGCATGCTTAATCCTAATGAACAACATACCTGTACAATACAAGAACTATTGCTTGAAGCACAATTGCTAATGAAATATTACGTCTATACACTAATTACAGCAGAGTATTGAAGCTCACACTTCACTGAGATTTGGACAAAACCACCGAATCTACATCGTGTCAATCAAGTCTGCTGGTACACACAAATGTTTTTTATGAAAATAATCCTGAAATTGTTGAATTAAACAAGTCCTCCATTCTCAAAGCCACAGGTCTGATCTTTCATGCATTTTTGCGTTTAGCCGCAATGACCCTTCAACATGAATCGACTTTAGGGATGTGGTTTTAATGTCCACTAATATATTACACTGACCTTCACCAGTGATGTCTTCCATTTTCCCTGATGGTCTCCCTGACCTATTTAGCATACAAGTTGTTGAAATGGGATTTTAATTCTTCTTTGTAGTCTCTATTTATTGCAAAGTCTAGTGGTTGAAGTTGATTTGTTCATGATGCAGGCTCAAACAAAGGAGTGATCTATTGTTTTTCAATTTAGTTAGCATCTTCTCACTTTGATGAGCCATGAACACATCAAATGTATGTTGGCACTGCTTGCTAATTGGATTGAGCAAGGCGTAGCTGGTCACGTGTTTGGTTCACATGTGAAATGATGACATTATCCAAACAAAAGGGAATCTAAGTTGTATTTTATCACTAATAACCCACTGTGTTAACGCCATAGTCATCATAAAGTAATTGATGGTGCAACTTTATGAACAATATTTGAAAGAAGAGATCATACACATCCACTTTGATAACGGATTATCTTAGTGTCGTTGATGTTGAGTGTACGTGATTGATATTCACAGGTGTTTGTTTTGTGCTGATACAGGTCGTAGTATTGATTTAACCATTAAAGCGACCGCCGTTTGTTGTTGGAATAGTTTTGTTCTTTTGTATTTCAACTACATACAAAATATGCAAACTTTGACACGGAAAACCACGAATTTAAGTAAACACGAAAATGTCTTCCTGGTAAATAGTTTTTGCTTCCTCTCCAATATTTCTTACATTTGTAAGCTTGCCCCATGGATTTATTATTTTTCTAACTTCCCAAAAAGTGTATACTTTCTATCATGTTAGGGTATCTGAACATATACAAAAAAGGTACAAAGAAAATAATTTTTCTTTATTTCATTAAGGTAATTCAGCCTATTATACAATAGATTTCAGCAAAGTTAAAAGCGATGTTTTTGTGCAGTTTGAACGCGAAGTATCTATGTCATCCCTCGAATGCGACAAAATGGCCCCATCTTTGTACAGATCAGATGTTTGGAAACGTTTTGGCTTCTTAAAGAGTGACAAAAAAGAAGGTTCTTTGTTTGCAATCCAAAACTGTCTCAAAATACAGTGGTAACACGTCAAATATGTCATTCCATGTGAATGAATCACACAGATATGATAGCATCCACGCAACCTCAAGTTGTCAAATCGGTCAATCAATAGAAAGACGACCTTCAGTCTAATTAGCTGACAATTTCAGAGACATTCTTGCAGACTTTGCATTGAAATTCACCCAAAGATGTGTCAATCACCAATGTCATGTCTATATTAATGGCGAAAAATATGACCCAGTATTCAGTTGTTGGAAATGAATCGTTTCATAATCTTATGAAAACTCTAGTATCACACTATATTTGCCTGTATGACGTAATTTTCAGAAGACGATATGCCAAAAATGTACAATGGTATTGTACAATGTTAGGTGTGCACAACCGATTGCAATCGCTACAGATGGATATACAATCTGGGCTACCCAATCAAATATTACAATCACTTCACACTACGTCATAAATGAATGGGAACTCTGTAATGGTGTGTTACAAACCAGAGAGTTGTCTGAATCACATACAGGAGTAAACATTTGGAACGTTCTGTCATTTGCAATAGTGGAATGGGGATTTGCAAGCAAAGATGCTACATTAGTGAGTGATAATGCAAGAAACATGAACGTTGCCGCATCAGAATGTGGATTTTCACCACATGTAAAGTGCTTCACGCACACACTTTAATCTTGGGCTGTCAAAAGGCATTGCGGATCAACCAAGTACAGTAAAGATTGTGTATTACGTTCTTGGATGCAATGTTTTCTCGGTTAGAACGCTCGAGTTTAATTTCCCCTGCCAAATTTCTATTTACTATGTATTCCAAATGCTTTGTTATCACGTTCCTTTGTTACAACGTTTAATTTGTTATAGCGTTTGATTTGTGTGATCCACCTGAGTAAATTAGCTGAATTATAATGTTTTATCACCTGGCGCGCCGAAGCCAGATAAACAATGGCGGTCGTTTAAATAAGAAAGCCGTAAGGTGGCAGGGGATAGTTTCGTAAATTGACCCCTGTCAAATTTTGTGACTTAAGGTTATGATGTGACTTTTTCAGCTATTGTGGTTTAATAATTAAAGATATGAATATATTTGTGAATTAGGTGTTTCGGGCTTGTGCTGTTCTTGAAAGTTATTTGACGCATGTACACGTCCCATATTTACTTCACAATATGTAGACATTGAAATACCAATAGTCGGCTAGGAAGCAGAGCTACCCACCCATAGCAGTAGACAAATGGGTACATGGCAAATAGAACATCTCAAAAACGGCTTGGATGGCCGGAGGAGGTAACCGCTCGTTGCACATGCAAGTTAGAACTATTTGCATCAAGACAAAGTAGCATATTTTGAGTTTAACTTACTAGATATGGGGACAATGATGGAGATTATCATGTATTTTCTTGCCTTTTCTGTAGTTGTCAAGCTATGCACTCATATTTTAATGAATATTACTTACAGTACATTTCAGTACAGACACAAAAAGATAAGTGCATAACATGTCATCACGCATTCTTCAAAGTAATGTAACTGCACAAGAGCAGATACACTTCAAAGAAATCATAAATTAAGATACTGTTATGAATAGTGCATGCCATCAATTGAACAGTCTTGCAAATAGTGATGCATGTGGCATTTTGCGGGCCATACTTTTGGGGGAGAAGAATACAAGTTTTAGCACACCGACTTAGTTTCTACCTTTATGACCCCACTGTAAAGTTGACATCACATCTCACACTTAAGCCATAATAAGAAATGTATCAATGTTATACTAGGGTCAACTATCAAAGGTAGTAAAGCTTACAAGTTAGACAGAATGGTCGAGCCAAATTATCCTATTGGGTAAATACTCTGTTGGATTTATGCCACGTGTATGTTCATTGCTGATGGTTCATCAGTCCTATAAAATGAACGTGCATATCATTTTCTGTTACTTTGCTTTTTTTGACTGGTATATACATTTTCCTTACTACCCAAAAATTGACTTCCTCATGGCAGTGTATCAACAATTCTTTTGTTAGCTGGAGTGTAAATTGTCGACAGAGCGGATCATTCTTTCCTCTTGATATACATATTGCCCTTGCCAAAGTCAGAGTTACTCTGCCATTAACAATTGAAGGTAAAGGTACATGCCCTGTCGTTCATGGATTTTAACAACAGGAAAAACATGTTCACATTCATGGGGTTGAAACATTCGAATTAGTTCAGAAAGTTTTCTGGAGTTAACAAAATAGCTTTTCCTTTGAAATTGTCATGTTTTCAATGAGTATTAAAAGTGCATCAGAATCACTCGTTTCTTTTCTTTTTGCATGCACATACTGGTAATCGTTATTGGATAGCTGGTAATCATTTATACATGGATAAAATTTGTAATGGATAGTTTAGCTGATTTAGTTAACTTATCAAAGCGATCCAGGAATTAGTATGGTCAGATTTGTCCACTGATTCCTCATCAAACATAATATCTATTGAGTTTGTCTACACTGTAGCATCTTTTATTCCAACGTTATAGTATATAATGTAATACATAACAAATATTTCTGTCCGCTTGAAACAACTATGATCAACATGTCCATGTGTCTAAAGTTTGCGTCTCAGTCACTCAAACAGACTTTATGTAGTTTCTATCATCATTCTTTAGCAAACAGCCTTGTTGAGTATAAAGAGCATCTCTTTCTTTCAAATTTTCATTTACATATTTACACATTTACATACATTTCATATTCATTCTGAATTTTATCAGTCGTCTCTATTCTCATCGAGCATCTGTCAAACCAATGACTGTAATATATGTAGATTGTATTTTGATGGCCTCTGTGAATTGTTTTGGGTAGTATTTTAAATTGTATACACGAAAGATTTGTCATCATTTTAATTTTTAAATTGGCACAAGAACGTTTTGTTTTTAACCCCTTCAGACACAGCTATATATTAATTTACTGTAATTGACTGATACCCATCTATCTTCACTAAGAAATATTCATTCCTATCGAATATCTATCTGGTGTTCTATCGTAAAAATTACCTGTACTCAACTTGCTCTCCATTCTTAGTGGGTCATTTTATAAGCCTGATGGTTAAGTCTAACTGAACTTTAACAGAACCAAATTATCTAATTTTACAATTGATATTTTATAAGTGTGGTTGAATGTAATTGAAAAATTTTCACACCCCTATACAAGATAGTCACAATAGTACAGCAGAATAAATTCGGCCCACAGTGTTCGAGAAACCTCATTTCTAAACAGCCTACCATCGAATTTAGGTTACAAAATAGGTGATCGGGTGCGTTACAATAAGCATATATTATCTGCTAACGTCGTGAGAACTGACATATTTTGTAATAACAAAACTACAGTTATCAATCACACTAACATATAGAGTTACATGGGATATCTTTCAAGTTAAGCATTGACATGAATAGGTAATGACTGTTGCTGTTTTATTCAGACTTATTACTCGCGTAGCATATACATTTTTTTGTAATTGATGTCAACATAATAGAAAAAGTATAAATTTCTATAGTCCTCGTTTAGTAGCATAACAGTTTTCTTAAGGTACCACTACACTACTTGAGCCAATCAGCTGTTATAGCATCCTATTTTAGTTTCTAAGAAAGTCGTTAATATTTCTATCTGGTTTTTCTTCGACATTTTCTAACCAGTGAAGAATGTTACTCGCATTCAATGGGGAGCAACATTAAAGCCTAAAGAGAACATAAAATCTTTATTCAGTTCAGCGTATGGGCTTTTTGCGCAGGATGACAAATTCAGGATTTTTCCGGTTCCAGAAGGGTCACTTGTACTCAAAATATCAGTCATTTAATTCAAATGCTGCTAATTCCAGAAAATGCATAATATATGCTGATATTTGGATATGTTGTGCCCAAGTTAGTGTCTAACATAAGGAAAACAATTTGAACATAGAGCTAACGTGATGGATTTATGAAACAATCGAAGCAAACATGAAACGAACGTAATAAATATAGGGATACCTTAACACCTTTGAGAAAAGTTTTAAAGTATAGATATCCCGGAGCGTGAGAAACGTTTGTATTTGCAACCTGTTCTTTGTGATAAATCAACCTTCACTTTTTTAAATGTAGCTTATATTTGTGCCAAACCTTCTTCGGTAGTCTCTTCAAATGATTCCCGACAAATATTTTCTAAACATAGTTGAAAATATGAAAAAGAAAGAACTGCCCTGCATGACTTGAGATTAAGCGCTGCTTTGTTGTAAAATGTTTACTTTAGCATAATCACAAATGATCGTTACACAAGTGTTCGAGAGTGACCTAATCACTGCTACATCTAAATAATACTAAATGTTTTCAAAATGTACAGTTCCCGTCATATCGTGTGCGACATACAAGACTGAAATTTCCATTGAGCCTAAGTTTTCCAAATACTGTGTAAAATCCTTGATCAAGCAACGAAACTTTAAAGACCGAGGTATTTTGTGCGTCATATCTAATTTAATATCGAGAGGTGATAGCTTAATACCTGCTTGGTTAAATAACTCATTAATATCTAAATTTGAAGTATTTCTTTTCATCAATTTGGACCTAGCATAAACTTCATTGTCAACAATGTCATCATCAGCAAACTCTGAAAATCATATTATTGAGGACATTATATTGTCGAACATATTTCTGAAACAGGTTAAACTTTAGCATCTTCTACACGCAAAATATATTCATGATCTAGATATTTCAAAATGTCATTGTGTACTGTTTGCTCCCTAGTTCAAGTCTTTTGTTTATTCGTTAATTTTAAATATATCCTACCGTTGAGTTCACATGTAAGTTTGTTCATAATGACATGTTTAAATAAACGTTGTTTTTTTTGACAAATAGCCTCAAATTTGTGGCGGTATAATTTTGATTTATTGATGTTTCAATTAGTTTGTTTTTATAATACCTTAAAGTATTTGTCGGATATGGAGAAAGAGGGGTAGTTTGTTGGAAATGGTGGTGGGGGGGGGGGGGGCGTGTACACGTCTTATCTGTTTCTGTACATTAATCTGCAAGGAATGTTTGTACTGTGGATCGTCTCTACCGGCGTGCCTCTTCTGCTCCCTGGCTCGCTGCACAAATTAGACTGTGAAGTCTCCGGTGTTCATGCATTGTACAAGTCAGAAACACGAAAATATAATCGTAGTCTCCTCGAATCGACGCATAAAGTGGCCAGAATGTTTTGAATACATCTGTTTATCCAGCATCATGCTCTGGACGTTGTTGATATTATTCTTAAAAAGAACTAAATAATGACAGTTCCTTGTTTGAGTCAGGTACTTACCAAAGTAAAGATTTTATTTTATAGCAATAACAGAATGGTTTCGATGATGGCTATTTTCCGTACACAATTCACGGACTCGTGAGTCTTGTGCCGAATGAGTCCCGAAATGATCGATGTCTATCAGATTGGTGAATTTCGGATTCAGGACAGCGTTCCCCTCAAACATTCTACCCTTGGTCAGACCGTGACGCTGATGATGTCATACAAAGACCGTCAGTGCTTGTAAATCAACAGGAGTCTTGACAGCGGCGGAGAGATGAGGCGTAGGAGATATGCAGCAAGGTACCCATCTAGATTGTTTTCCGCCAGACATAGGAGTAGTAAGATAATTGATGCTGCCCAGCAACCTACCCTCTGCTATTACTGATGTTCCCCGCCCAGCCACCCACCTGCTAGGGCCTACAACGGTAACGAGGACCATACACGAGAAAATATGTGTCAGTATAATATTGACTGGCAACCATCAGCCATCTTACTACTTGCGATTTCTGCTGCTTCGGCTATTTGAAAATTTAGTCTGGTAAATAAGTGGGAAAATAAGTCTTGGGCAGGCCGCACTAAGCACAGTTTTTGGTATTGGGCTTTATTTTAAAATCAGTCGATTCCCAAGAAAGAAATCTACTGAGAAAGAACCAAATAAATCATATGTGAATCATTATCTTGTTGTCCGTGTTTGGCCTTCCTGTTGCTTTTTATCGCACATATTACACGTATCAAGGATGTACAGCGAATAATACAATTACCAATCCAGAGAAGATTTATTATCCTGTGATCTTGTTTTTGCATTTTATATTATTTATCACCATAACTGACCACTGAATTGAAATATATATGGCATTGTGGCGGAAACATAGCAGAAATAGAAGATCTCGGCATGCACTATCCAACAGAGTTCACAAAATGAACAATATGCCCAATCAGCAATGGGTGAGAGTTGGCCTTGTTGTCTAAAGATTATAAAACCATCTCGTAAAACATTAACCTCTCACTTGTCGCTCGTAGACGATTAAATCAAGGCGTTACCAATTCCTTGCATCCCGCCATACGGAAAACAATATGGTAGTTACCACATATTTGACCAGAATGTGAAAATAAGAACACTTATAATGTTTCTAATTACTCTATATTTTTATCTTGGCTTATGCTCCAATGTTGGAGGTATCTTTGTTCAAATGGGCAGGTAACAAACCATTTAATACTATTTATAAAATGCAATTGGCTTACTCAGGATATACGTGTTCCCCCCCCATTAAGTTATGTGACACAGGTTAAACGGTTAAAACGGCTTTTCTTAGATATTCTCATTGTACGGTATGTGACCAAGCCCTCGTGTTTTTAAGCATTCATTGTTTAATGGAGAAATATAAATCAAAAGCAGTTCGGAGTCGCAGGACTATTTTGGGAAGCAAAGTGTCTCAATAACGCCGCGTTTATAAAAATAATATGCTTAGGTAGAATTTGGTAATGATCCAGATCAACCTCGGTTCAGATTTGACGCAGGAAGTTTAAATGAAGATCATGTTAACATGCAGAATGAAAGGTTCAAACACAGAATCGAATCAGTTTTCATATGACAGTTGGGTTTTTTCTTCAAGTTATAATACATTTATCTTTAACTAGCATGTGACAATCTTAAGAGTTGAGTTAAAGGATGATTTCGAGATCAAGAGATACACAATATGTTAATATGGCTAAAGGTACTTAAATATGGAAGGTGAGATGCTATGCAAAAATAATCAAAGACTAATTCTACACTGATGTCAATTGATCCGGGAGTCAATCAACGTATCAATAAACCAAACCATCAATGAAACAACCCATCATTCAAACAATCAATCAATCTGTCATTAAGTCAGCAAATCAGTTATTAGGGTCACGATGTTAAAATTGATGTAATTATCCTCCATTAAGAGTGATAAATAATGAAACGGCACTCATCAAGATCATTAATAATAGCAGTTTAAATAAAATTATGGATCGTACAGAGATTGAAATACCTTAATCTGCCTTTCGCGAAACAAAATATGAAGAAAATCTAACTGGCTAAATTTCATCTCGAACATTTGGTGTACATTTTTGATTTCTAACACTGGGCGCTCACTGTGAGCGCATAATTTTGCAGTGTAAAACTGGGATAATCACATGTGCGAGATACCCACATTATCGGTATATAGGTCAATTATTGGAGCTTGCTTTTTCTTGAAAATGTAACCGTATGTTAAATACAAACCTGCAGTGGAACCTAGATAAAGAAATGAGAGATGATGCGTAGAGGCTTTTATTCAAAGAAAAGAAAAGATATTTTTTTTTATCTGTGAGTAGAGCAGTCGATTTAAAAATTGGTAGAATAACGTGTATATCGTAGAGTCCACATCAAAATGTATATTCACAGAATAATATTGTGTTTAGCCACTTCTTTTCATTAGAATATACTGACTTTCAAAAAAATGCATCTCTGGTGAATATTTATATCTACTACAACATGAATTTGGTGCAAAAAAATATTTATGGGGAGGACCCTCTTACTTCTAACAATTCTAACAATGATAATCACAAGGTCTTTTAGAAATTTAATAACGATAGTACATTCCTCGGATAAGAAGTAAGTTAAACTTTGTAAGCATGATGATCATACATAGTCTTGGTAAATTATGTAGTAGTAATGCTAGTAATATAGTTGTTTCTCGTGGTATTACCATTAGTGTTGCTGCCAATAGTAGTGGTATTACTCGGAGTAGTGAAAAGAGGAAAAGCAATGACAGTTGCCGGTAAAACAATAAGGACATGTGAAAATCTGCAGAAATTCATATTCCCTACCTCATAATGAGTATGCACTCGTGTTCGATGTTGTGTGCCTTCAATGTTTCATTTACAACTCACGTGACATTCATGTAGCGCTAGAATTTGAAATGGTGATCAGTCAAACCTACCGCAGGTGTAAATACTCCATGTTATTTTTAGACTGTTTGTAAGAATTGAAGCGAAGCGTTTCATTATTATTTACTTTCTAAATATTTGTACAATTGAATCTAAAATTTGATTGAAGGGAGAAAGAAAATGTTAAATACCGTTGAATTATGGTTACTGCTTAAATAATATCCACAGAAAAGCGCAATGAGAAATGAAGGAAACAAAATAATCAGGAAGAAAAAGTACTCTCGAACCCTAAACGTTTATTCCTTTTCATCCCCACCAAGCTCCTGTAAAATCTGACTTGTTTTCTAGCATGCGATTTTAGTGCCAATTTAAGCATGTCTCAGTCGTACCAGACATTGAACTCACTTTATTCGTGCCAGTCAACAATACGTAAATATACATTTTTAATTTTGTGAGCAACCTGTATGTGCCATCAGATTTAAATCTGCCTGTGGCTATGTAGATAAATAAAGAACAAATCTAGAAATGATTTATAATTTTATACTATATCTCATTTATCCCCGAATCCCATATATCCAGCTACTACGAAAAATGAAGATATTTCCAGCAAATTATTTTAGACAGCATAGAAAGAAAACGAAATTATTTCATTTTATAAACCCTATGTTTATTGTAACAAGTACAATTTCTTTTAAAGTATCGGTATTGAACGAGTATCATTTGCATCTGACAATATTAGACTTCATATTTTTTTCTGAAAAAGTAATATGTTTTAAAACATTTTGCCTCTGTTTCATCTTTAATCATAGAAATTCATTGTGCAATAATTAAAGTACCAAAAACGTCAGAATTTCCTATTGAGTCTTGTTTTATTGAATATATTTGTATCGCACTAGAATGTCAAAATATGGGATTCATAGAATAACCAAACAAAGCAACCTACAATGTGCATTTTCCTGTCAGTGCACCTATCCAGCTGCCTCTCGTCTCCTTGTACTACTGCTGCTCGTCGTTGTCTTCTTCGTTTTATATTATTTTCTTTTTCTTGATTGCTGGTATTTTCTTCCTCAGCCTTTTTCTTCTTTCTCGTTTCTTGTTTGCCGTTACCATTCTTCTTAATCCTCTTTATTAACATTTTTATCGTCGCCGTCGTTGAAGCAATTTTTCTTATTTTTCTTCATTTGTATTATTATTATTATTATTATTATTATTATTATTATTTACAGATGCTCATCTTGTCGTCTTCATCACTGACGACTTCAGATGGGAAAATAATAATTGGTTTCAAGTCATGTGTTTATTGAAAGAATATAAAATTCACTCAAGTTTATATAAAGATATAATTATGGATTATATGTCATCTTTACTATTTCTGCTTGTTTGCCACTTGGTTTTGTAGAATGATTAATGCTTGGAATAAATTACAACGGTTTATAAAATGCAGTATCCAGAACTATGTATAGTATATTGAACAACTCGGACCGACATTATTTACTGATGCTTATCACACTACATATATATTTGTAAAAACTCCTCTATTTAATTTTAGCGGCAACTAGCTCCGCCGTACGGGGCAGTAGAGAGATTTTTTAATATCGCTTGTGCTCTTTTGCTTTTCGGTTCATTTCTTTAATGTGCATCATGTATCTGTTATGAAATAAATATTTACATGTCAATTTACAAAATTTCATTGAATAACGCCTCCGATAAGGAAATAAAATATTTTAGTGTCCTGTAACCAAGCAAGACATTTTTCAGTTACATGAACGTTTCTTGAGAAATCCTCCAAGATACTGTTTGAACAGAATCCTGCGATAGGTACTATAATTTTCAATTCAGTTTTAAAGCCTTACAGATGTGCTGCCGAGCGATAAATATTCTATAGCGCAAATTGCGGTAAACACACTGATGTCATAAATTCTTGTGCATTAAAGCAGCTGCTACCGGCCACATTATCTACAAATATATCCTACTGGACAGGCTGTCACGCGAGATCTACCCAATGAAAAATTTAGCAGACTTTAAGGCAATATCCAATGTCATTCTCTAATCAATGCTTCACACTTATGCAAATCTTTGTTTTCCACTAATACATATAACTTCAAATTTTTTATATTTGCGTAAGAGGTTGTCACCTATTATTATAGAATAATTGTTAGTGATAATAGTAGTTGAAGCAGTCTAAGCAATATTAGTATCAGTAATAGTTGCATCTGTTGTGTAGTTGAGGTAGTGGTTGTTGTGGTCAAATCCCATTGTTTCTGTCAGTGCACCTATCCAGCTGCCTCT